>CM075449.1:34028610-34586423 GCA_037832335.1 Carallia pectinifolia | reverse complement strand
TGATACAGATTTATAACAATATACTTATTTCGGTAACATAATAATTATATACATTAATATTATATCATCAAAACAGATAAATTATATTTAAAAAATTTCACAACATACTAAATTTATTAAAAAAAATTCAAACATGAATAAATTATTATTTTTTAAAATTAATGTTAAATTTATTATTTTAGATAAAATTAATATTATTTTTATCTATTAAACCATAAAAAAAAAAACGTAAATAGAAACGGAAATCCGCGATAACACATGTTAGCCTGTAGACTCGTTGTCATCCACCCTCTCTTTTGTCCCATGATCTTGTCCCCCGATTTCCTCACGAAAGTCTATCAACAGTTCAACACCCTTAAATTTAATCTATTTTCTGCAGTTTCTCCGTCTCACGTGAGAAATGGAGCACGTACTGGCTTTGGATCGTAAGTCACAGACACAGCAAATGAGCATTGCACAGAATTAAACCGGGTTAATTCCTATAATAGGTTAGTAATTATTTGATTTGGTGAATTTAAGTTAGTAACTTTTAATATGGTTAATGTAAGTTAATATCGTTAAAAAATGTTCACAATTAAGTTAGAAACGTTACTTTAATAAAATATTTTGTTGATTGATACCGTGGAACTTATACATAACAATCTCAATCGACATTTTTGTTTGACGTGGCCAGTCAAAAAAAAATAATTCTCTCACCTCTCTGTAAATAATAGAAAAAACAAAACAAAAAAAAAATGAAAAAAAAATTAAAAAAATTAAAAATCCTCTCTCTCTCACCGTCCACCTCCTCCACAAAAAAACCAAATTGCAACCACCACCACCACCTGTGGTGATATCCCTCGTGAATGCATTTGCCATGAGCTTTTATCCATTCCTGAAGGACTGGCAAGTATCAGGTTGATTTCCTCATTTTTATTAACTCAAAAAGTTGCAAGGAAGTGTCACTTGGTAAATTTAATGTTTCAAATTAGTCCAAGTTTTTTTTTGATCTCTTCTTGTAGTTTATAAACTCATGTTGTCAACAAATTAAACGGGTAACGTATTTTTCACTATCAGTATGTTGTGAATTATGGTTAGTTCTTTCATGTGAGCGTGTAGTTGTCGCTATTCAGATGGATGATATGTTTTTCCCTGGATGTATTATTGCCATGTTTTCATTGGCAGGAAATTGTTTTTTTTTTTATCTTCCCATAATCCCATTTATGGATCGGTGGTGAGTGAAGTTTTGCTTTAGTTCTTTTACCTTTATATTGCGTCTGATCTGCAATATAGAAGTCTCACTATTCTTTTTGTGCTGCAGCTTGTGAAAATATGTTGTGCAACTGCAGCAAGAGCTGCACCGGTCTAAAGACTCAAAACAGATAATTGAAAACCTTTACGAAGTTCATATTGCCAGGTCCTGCTAACTGATTTTAAGGCTTTAAACTTTTGTTTGCAGTTTGACAGCAAAGCATTGCGTAACCTGATCCAACTATTGAGAATATTTTGGATGGATAAGATTAGTCACATGTTGACGTGAACAAGAATTATGCATTGGCTTGCAATTTGTATTTAATGTTTCATTGGCTGAACGCAGCTTATTTGCAGCATTCATGACCGATTATGCGCTTCTGGCAGTCATGTTCTCGTGCAACTCCTTTTTAGGAGATCCTTTTTTTTACACCTGCCACTCACATCAAAACATTGTGGTAGAAGACTTGGCCTCATGTGAATGTGATATGTTATTCATTACTTAAAACATCAATCATGCTATCTTTCCCACTTTATGCTTCACAAGTTCTGGCCTTCTCTTTTCTTTTGTACACAATTCATTTACTAATTGGTATTTGTGGATATTTTGGATATTCATCCTAAGTAGTCTAGTCAGTTAATTTCATGTCTAGAAAAAACTATTTGTTGGCTTTTCGATCCCCTCCTTTTTTTTTGGTTAATTTTCATGTTTGCTGACCTCGTATTTCTTACTTTCTCAGAGCACGCTCGATACTCCTCTGGGAATGGTTGCCTTGGCTTCTTTTGTTTTCGTCTGCTCTCACCTAATCAAATGGTTTAAACAAATGTAAGTTTCTATGAGTTTTAGTGCATTCTTTTCATGGCATTTATTTGGTTTGCTATGAGCTTTCTTTGTTGCCAATTCTTTGTAACAACTGAAAGTAAAGCATTTTTTTCTGGATGTCTCTATGATTACATTCATTCTTTCTTCAAAGTAGTTTTTATGGTATTGCATGTTCGGGATAATGTTTTTGTAATCTACTGGCTCCAAAGCAAATGGGCCTTTTTTCAAAACAGATTTGAGTGACAACATTGAATCCAAGGAAAAACACCTAGATAATGCAAATTATTTAATACGGTAATATGATGGATGGTTTTTAAATGCATTTTATTTGTAATTTAATTGCCTACTTCTGCATGGAACTTTAATTTCACTCAGAGATGGGGTACACATTGTGGGTGGAAGTCCCTGGCCAGAAAGAGCAAGACAGGCGAATAAAGCAGAATCGTGCTGAATTCTTGAGCAAGTCGGCAAAAGTTGGCCCTTTAGGGAAGATGAGTAGTCCAAAGAGCTTTTCCGCCCTGACAGACTTTCCTGTAAAAGGTACCATTTTTTTTTTGTCGGAAATGAGTATATGTCTCGAGGAAAAGTTATCAGAGGAATTTTTATAATGTAATGAATTGGGAATCTTTTATAACTATATAAATTTATTGTGCAACAAAAAAAGTAGTATTATTATTCTTTTTTTATTGTACTTGTAATCAATGCGGTTGTACAGAAATTTTCTCCAAAAAATTCGTCCGGACATGTAACGGAGCTCTTTATTGTCTCCTCCTTTTTCACTCCTTCGTAGTTAGCTGTCTTAGTGCTCAATGGTTGTTCGTACTGCAATTGTTCTCTGATTGTTTGCTTTTCTGCAGATTTGTTCCATTAAGCAATAGCTGAATTATTATATTTACTAGATACAGCATCACTGATATGCACAATGAAAGCCTTACTCTCACGCAATTCAATTAACTAGAAGATCTACGGAGAGAACTTGCAGTCTTTTTTGTGTAAATCCCTCCATGAGTAAGTGAATTTCTCCAAGAAGGTAAAAGGATAAACGGTTTTTGAGTTGTGCGCCCCAAATTTGACTGAAAACTGACTCGTAATAAGTTATGGCAGTGTGAGAGAATGGAGTTGGCTATTGCCATTTCAAAGATGGAATGTGTTGGATGATCACTAGCATTCCATTTAATGACTCCATTCACGAAATCAACCACCGAACACGAATAGGAAGGACAAGCACAGGATCCTATTTTTGATCACTGTTTTTCCTCCCCTGTCATGAAGGCATGTTACCTTTGAACTTAGTGGCTGTTAAAAGTAATTTCTAATGCTTTCCTTGTAATGAAATTTCATGCGTCTGTTATGGCTTATGTGTAAGCTCATTATATGATGTTACGTTTAAGCTCATTATGTGATGTTGTGTTTAAGCTCATTCTGTGATCTTTCCTTTCAATCCCCTACATGGTGTGAATTGGTTGGTCGTTCAGGTGTTACATATCTCTGGGATTATCATTCAACCTTTCACAAGGCCCCTAAGCGCAAAAGGTGTCAAAAAGGAGACTAGGGATGAATTTACAAGCGAATGCTGACCGACTTCAACTCCTTCCCAGTGATTGTAGTTCAGAAGAAATGGTCCAGCTTGTTCAACTGGTAGCAAATGCAATGGCAAGTAGCAACTAAAGATTTTAGGGTAAGGCTTTGTAGACTAGAATAGAGGGAAGGCACAGATTTAGGAGTTTTAACTTGGTTCGTTGTGTTGCTGGCAACTGCTACAAGTGGTGCTGGAGCAATTCTTTGAGTAGCAGTTTTACCACCAAGTAATTGAACTGCTTGTTTTACGGCTTGCCAATATAATTCTGATTGTACAATTGCCCCGTTTTTGTTCATGAAAGGAGCTGATTGAAAACCCCAAAGTGGATTTCAACCATTGCAGCTTTTATTTTTCAATAATTTTGATTAGTTATTTTAAACAGTGGATCTAGTCTTCCGCCGACCCTCATCCTGACCCAAAAACATCGTTATACAACATTACAGTAGCAGCACAAATCCTTCTCGTGCATTTTGCAGAAATTGTAATAAAATTGTTCTAGAACCATTCCACTATTCCCTTTCTATTACCAAAAAAGGAGTGGAAGGAAGAATTCAAAGCTTTAGCAGCTTTAGAAGCCAAATATATTTATATTTGGTCAAGTCGAGTTTTGTCTAAAACAACAAGCATATCTAATAACAACAACGGAAATTTAATGCCAGTGCTTTGTAATAGTAAGCACTAGGGTGTAAACGATGTTCAAGTTAGATTTGTGCCCATCCAAAAGTTGCCCAGTTGCTTATGCACTTAGTTGCAGTACTTGCCTACTTGGTGGAGTCGTCTTTTGGAGCAATACACCAGAAAGGGAAAGCAAACAGGTCTATTTGGCTATTTGCTATCATCCGTTTTAATGCAAGTGCAAAATTCTTACACACACATGGAGACAGATCAGAAGGGCTGCTCGTTTGGTCCCCAGACCCGAAAAAGGAAAGCATGAAAAAAGTGACTCCGGTCCTTCACTGACCTGGATGATGCTCTCTGCTACTCCCTGAGAGGGCAGTCTGTTTGGAAAAATAGCAAATTGGTCTTTGATGGTCTCTTTGCCCTTAATTTTCCCAGTAAAAGACTAAAAGGTAATCCGTTCTGTACAACAGCACATTTCTCCTTCATCCTAACTAATTATTTCCTTTCGTTATGCAGTCCAAGTTACCTGCCATAAGTTCTCCAAACAAATTCGACAGCTCTTGCCACTTTCATATGGTGTACAACACCACTAATAATTTCAGCTGTCAACAATACTTCCCTCATGGTCCAGGCCATGTCCCTCTCCAAGCATGGATCAAGAAGAGGATGTGACCCAAGACTCGGAATCCAACTTCGAAACAACACGTAGTTAAAGCCAGGAAGTAAAGGGCAAGCAACATTTGGGAAGCAGTGTATTAGATAAGGAGAAGTGGGGGCAAATTGACAACAATGTCTGTGTATCTATTGATTGATTATCACAGCAACCTGCTTTTGTCTACCAGAACCCACAAGACAGCTCAATTGAAAATTAAAATTAGCTAGCACGATTGGCACTAAAGCAACAATTATCACCACGAATTAACTAACATCACTACATCTCACTTCCATAGAACCACCACTTAACTACTACATAGAGGTAAAAAGCAGCTAATTACATCATTTCAATTGAAAGTTCAAACAACTAACCACCACTACCTACCACATTACTAAGGAATTAAACTAAAATTGTATCATCTCAATTCGCGGCTCGGAGACCCCATCATCATCCCTTGTTCAACAATGGAACAGATGTAACAGAATTGTTGGCCTTGGCCAGCCTCGAAGGATGAAACTGCCGGGTAACCAGAGCAAATGCAGCAACGGAAACAATAATTAGGGATGAATAACAACTAAGATAACCAACTTAATCAACTTAGCCCCTGATCGAGTAGGATTAACGACAACCGAGATCGAAATTATGTTCATAGCAAATAGACAGAAACTCGACTGCAATAATAGATTATTTTTGAAAACCCCAAGTAAAGCGCAGTTGGAAAGATAAAATATCATACTGAAAACCAGAAAATAGAAGCATTCGCTCGTTCTGAACCCTCTTTTTTTCGTCGGCGACTGATCCGGCGGCGGTGGAGGCGCCAGCATGAACAAGAAAGCGAGAACCGTGGTATAGAGAAAAGACGCCGGCGCGATGAACCAAGACACGACTCGGAGCATGGCCACCGTGAGTGGCTCGCTGTCGTGTCGCGCTAAGAAATCGTTTCCTGTTGACTCGGCAAGGCCATAGTAGAGCGAGATCGAGAAGAGGAAAGTGATTACCGCGCTCAACGCACACCACAATTTTGTCGCCATTGGAGAAACTCACAGATTTTTATTTTCAGTTTTCTGTTTTAGATCGCCAAGTAACTAATGAGTTGATTAATTTAGATCGATTCGAACAGTATCTAAAAGATGGTAAAATTTTTTTTATAAATATTTAATATAACTGTATTTTCAGAAACTTGAACTCGAAATTTTTAATTAAGTGGTGACAAATTTTTATTATTCACAACCACGCCTGTTTTTTTTTTTTTTTTTTTTGTCTTCTGTTGATTCTAATAACAAATTGGGTAAAGTTAAGGCGTGACCTATTTAGCTTAAAAACACATTGGGCCCTGAAAATTGGGGCCCCGAATATTTGGTCGGCTAGTTGATTTACAACAGGCCATGGTTAAAATGGGCCACAGGATGTCAAGGATGGGTTGAGAAGGGCGAGCTAATTGCAGGGTTCGAGTGCTCGCTCTCCCAAATCTTCCTTCTTTTTGCTACTTATACCCACTTTGCATAAAAAATAATAATAATAAATGAACTAGATTGTGCTATATACAAGGATTCTTGAATTTATAAGTAGCATATCTTTTAGGGAATACACTAGTGATTAGAATTCAAACTTTATTCTAAAAATCTTAAGTTATAATTAGGACAAGTAAAATACGAGATTTATCATTTATGCAATGAATCAATTTAGTGTGCTTAAGTAGGAGGCAATGACTCAATTGTTAATTTCTCAATGAAATAATCCATTATTTAGTGTAAAAAAGTTTGAATGGACTCATTTTTTCCAACACAAATAGATGCCCGATATTTTTTATATTACATAGATAATATTTTATACAATATGAATAAAATTTTATACAACATGTATAAGATGTAGAGTATTGCTTTGTACAATTATTATTATTATTTTTTACAATCATCAATTAAAACTAAACACATGTTACTTTTTAATGACAAATATGTACGTTTATTTATTATTTGATGTCTAATGAATAAATGCCATATCTGGTGATTGCAAAAGAAAAGTTACTGTCGCTTGCAAAATCTAAAAGATGTGCAGTGAAATATTAGAAATCCAGTTTTTTCTACAAGCATATTATATATTAGAAATCCTAGTTTTTGTTGAACTTGAAATCCTAATCTTTGTGGAATTCTAATTCCCTGTCAATCCATTTCGTGTTTATAAATAGATTTTACTAGCGAAAATTACTGTTTACATTCATTCTACAATTGCCATACGTAGCACTTGTTGATTGACCATAAAAAAAAAAATTCAAGCATATTACATGTTTGTCATTAAAAGTAGCATATGCTAATTTTTGATTGGTAATTATAAAAAAGAAAGTAAAAAATAACTCTACATAGTAATCCTCTTCTATAAATAAATATTAGTAATAAACTCGCGCGATGAGCGAATTTAATTATATTTTTAAAAAAATTTAATTTACTTTTTTTATTTAAAATAAAAAAATTCTAAATTTTGATTATTATTTTTAAAGCATTTTAAATTTTTTTTAAGAAAATAAAAAGAATTTTTTTCCTTTTTAGAAAAACAAATTTGGAAGTAGTATTTTTCTTTTTTGAGAAAAAAATTATAAGTAAATTTAAGAGATTTTTTTAATCTTTTTTTTTAGGAAGATTCGTGAAATAGTTTTTTCTTCTTTTTTATTATCTTGTTTTATTATAAAATCTATAGTTATAAAAATTTAACTATAGTTAAAGTAAATTATAATTAGATCTATATTAATTGTAAATAATAATTCCAATTATGATAGAATTTTCATAATTATAAAATATTTTAATATTATTTTTAATTTACGAATTTATGAGAAATCGTCATATATCAAAAAGAGAAATATTGAGATTTTCTCTTAATTTCAATTTTATATATTTACATATATATAAATAAGAATTAAGATCGTAGACAATTAGAAAAAGCAAATAGCAAAAGAGAGAATATATCTAAAGAGAAGGTTATAACTAAGTTTGCATAAATCATAATAATAATTGTCTCCCAAATTCCAACAATAAGATCAATAGCTCATGTCTAGATTAATTTGATAATCTAGTAACATTTTTGCTACATTTTTGTCTAAATTTATAACTTATGACTAGATAGTGTTATATGGCACAACTTTTTGGCAAGGTTTGATAAGGTGAAGTTTCACTTTATTAGAGAGGCTAAGCAAACGCCCCAAGTCACTTAGAAATCCAGACCTCCAATAACAGTTTTCCTGAAAGATCCAAATCAGAGCTACATATGTAAGTGTGAATATAAGTGACAAAATAATGAAGCATGCCCAACTTTGCTTCCTCAAATGCACACTTCCCATCAATGACATCAAATCGAATGCATCAACAACAAATAATAGGGTAAAGGTCATATAGGCATAAAACACAACAATCATGTAGATGAAGATGATGAGTAAGAATAGGAAGCACCATAGAGCAGGCATGTTCGAAAAGCACCTCAAACCATGCAGCACATCTTCGTGACCGATATAAACGTAGCACACGATGTGCCCTATAACAGTGATGAATGTCGACAAAACATACTAGGTAGCGCGGATACGCAGACGCCTCCATATGTCGGCAATCCATCAGTCGCCGTACGGCCTGCAATCAACCAGCAATGCCAAATCCATTCAATGCAATTAGTCAACACAACATTTAGCTAGTGAGCCGAGCCTATATTTTTATCACGTGAGTTTCGAACATTTCACAAATGGATTGTTTAGTTTCATAATTTTGATAAAAATGATTGAATTATAAAAATTATTGTCATAAATAGAATAGAATTGATAAAAATGTTTACTTAAATAAAAACAGCTAGTTAAAAAATAAGTATTCACTTTCAGTGTATAATTATAAATATAAAAAGGTCGTATTTATGTGCATAATTTTAATCTTGTTTTTGCAAGAAAGTTAATTTCATTACTGAAATAAGTTAACTGAACATATTATGATGACATGCTAATTAGCAAATTTTTCAATAATTTAAGACGAGGCTTAAATGATTTTCAGACGAGTTATTCCCTAGTTTAAACGAGTCAAATTTCCCCTTATTTAAGTTTAGTTCATTTATTAAATGAGTTTTGATATTAATTTTTATTGAATAGTGATTGAATTTTCAACTAATGTACTGGTTCCTTTAGAACCCTAATTACAGCATTATCCAACACGGACTCAGGATTTGAGTTTTTTTTTTTTTTTCCGTTAATGGGATTCCATACAATACATATACTTAGTACACTATGATGGGTGATAATACCTTGCCACGATGCCCAAAAAGAGTGTATATTGTTTCATAGTTGTTCAAAGGTATTAATTAATCAAAAATATTAAGATGGTTGCTCAGTTGTTATGTGTAGAGAATACCGAATATTTTTTTTAAAAAAAAAAGAAATTGAGAACTCAGGCGTGTCCGACTTGCAAACCCTCTTGCCTCGTTGGGGTTGAGTCCTCTTACTAAGATTTAAAAAAATAATAATAATAAGTTAATTATATGTATAAGACAAAAATATTGATCAAAATTTTTTGTGGGACTTAACCAATGATCATCTTGTTTTGTGAACACTAAGCACAAAGGGCTCAATTAACTCGCCCATCAACTATTTTGCATACCCATTGCTCGTCTTATCCTAGGATCTTGGCCGGGAATAAAATTTGACATTATTCTTTTTCAGTCGATATATACATAAAGGAGAGAGAGTTACTATAGTGAAATTTAAGATTCAATCACCTAAGTTTACCACTGCTTAGCATTAATGATTTGCAAATGCTTTTTTTTTTTTTTTTGGGTTAATAAATAAGAAAATAGATGCGTCACTTCACAAGTGCATCTCTATTTCTAAGCTTGCTGTCCTTCCCTTCAGATTAAGAAGTAAAAAAAGGCATGGAGTGGGAAGAAAGCAATTTGTCAACTGTCTGAAAACGTTGAACCACATGAGGTGAAATCTAGGCGGTGTTCTCGTTTGTTTTGAGTCCCTTGGTCAGGTTCCAACTTTTGCATGTGCCTCGAAGCTGAAAATAATGACCTTTTGCATGTGATGATTTAAATCCAATAATGGTCTTTTTCTTGTGTTAAAATAGGTGTGAAATATTGCCTTGCTTTCCAAACATGGGAAAGCGGAGGGGTATTCCGGCATCTTTGTCAGGAGTATTGCTCTTTTTATCTGTATTGGTTCTATAAGTTTGGATAGTTATAATAGTTGTAAACATATGAGATAATTATAGGTTAAGTCTCACTACACGTTTTATACCTTATAATTAATACGTTTAAACATTTATCATTAACCTATCGCGTGCGGAAGGGATGACATAAAATATTGCTAATAACGTTTCGTTATTATAAAAAATATCAGATACCTCGCTAGGTCTGGTGGAGCCCAGTCTGCCATCGTACTTCTGATGACGTGACATGGGTCGGTTCGTGTGGTAGTTAAAGGCCATGGGCCAAGCACTACACCCACAGCCTCAGCAGGACTGTGTTAGTTCAGTGCTTTTATTTATTTATTTATTTCTTATTTAGGAAAGTGATGGCTCAATGGCCCCGTGGGCTAGGCCCTTCCTGTGGCTTTACCTTAAGGTCGGTGCCGCCCGAAACTAGTAGTTTCCACTCCAATTGAAATGAGGACGAACTTCACTCTTTATCTGTTCTACTAAACGATATTCGCTGCTTGTATGCTCGTGTTTGAGAGGCTGACTTGAGGCATGTGTTAAGGAAAGATAATTCTTGTGATAACTTCCTTGCTAAAGTAAGAATGAAGTGTAATTTAGATGAAATCTTTGTTGATCTTCTTCCGTTGAGAATTATGTTATCTTTAAATGATAACATGATAGCTATTATTTTCATTTGAAAGTAATTACTTTTATTTATTCTCTAATGTATCAAAAAAGAAGGATAGGGTTTAACAACTTGCTTTTAACTAGTAAGTTTTCAAGCTTGCTTTCACTCTTAATTTCTAATTAGAGACGCCCAAAATGAATTCTTATCTGCTGTTGACTCATTGGCATTTACAAAATTCAACTACATTGCATTGCAAAAGCCAGCTAAATAATTCATAAAAATAACAATTTGAGTCTTTTAGGAGATATTCTAGTTATTAGAGCTCATACTTATATTCTAGAAATATTGGGTTCAAATTTTGAGAATGAAGTGGGAGAATTTATAGAAAAGAAAGAGCTACCTAATGTATAGCTCATGGACAAAAGAAATTTGAAATACCCACAAAGAACTTTGGAAAGAAAAAAAAAGAATCTAAGAATAGATTGGACAATAAGTATACATATATAAACGTACATCGAACAAAGATAGGAAGTAGAGGGAGATGAAGAGGAAGGAGAAAAAGGAGTGAATTTGCATTTTCTTTAATGCCTGTTTGGATTTGAAGAAAAGTGGATGAAAAAAAGTGTCGGAGATAAAATTTATTATTCATTTCTATCTTCTCTTTTTTTCTTTAACTTATTTTTCAGTTATCCAAACATCATTTCTATCTTTCTTATTTTCTTTTATATAATTTTCTTTCTCACTTATTTCTCATCTATTTAAATAAATTTATTTTCTTACATTTTTTTTTTCTTACAGCTTTTTTTTTCTTCTAATTTTTACAATCTAAACACACTATAAGAGCAATAAGCGAGAATCTCTCTCTCTCTCTCTCCCTATATATATATATATATTCATATTTTTATAATTGTGCTCTCTATGACTTGTCTTCAAACTCTTTGCAAATTTCAATGCTTATATTCTTATGGGCCATGAAATATCCACCTTCATGAAGATGAATTAGGAACCACAAATGGTGAGATGAATTATAAGATATTTGTTACTTTGTGTTGGAATTGTCTTAACCAAAAACTAAGGACCCAACCAACATGTATTGCTAAGCTAAATTTGTCTCTTCATGAAAAATCATAAAAATCTAAGGTGATCGCTTAGAAAAATTGAGCCACAAACTATTCAATCACTCCTAATCAAAGACGAAGACAAGAAAAGAGAAAGACAGATCTACGCACTAAAAAATAAAACAAGACCCCTCTAAGAATGGATTTTACCCAAATAAGAAAAGCGATTTTTCTGTCAATATTTTAAATTGTAAATTTGAAGGACACTGAAGTTGCATACATCAAATTAATTGTAGCCATAATTGCAGTTGGGTTTTACTACGCAAATACAACTGTTAGTTGTATACATGCAATTTTTCATCGTTAATCACAAATTATATTTCAAAAAATATATAATTATTAGTTATGAGAGTACGATGTGGTAATTTTTGTCACCTCGTATCCGTGTAATATTTCTAATAGCATTATTATTATTATAGCACTAAAAATTTTTGTGTTCGAATGTAATGATATTTAGATTTTTTATAATTATCGTGATACTTTTTATAATAAAAAAAATAATCAAACATATTTATTTTTTATTAAAAAAATATTACAATAATTACAAAAAATTTAAATATTATTACTTTCAGACACAATTTTTGACAAAAAAATTAAATGCTATCCTTTTTCTTTATTTCTAATTGCACTATTGTTAGCCTAATACTATATTGGAATTTATAAAACTATAATGCCTATAAAGTTGCCCCAAGGGCTCGCGATTGCCACAAAGCCTAACGCAGGGAAATAGAATTTTTTTTTTTTTTTTTTCATTTCGATAGAAGAATGGAAAACAATTCTAACTGCAGAACCGAATCCCCATAGAATTTTTTTTTTTTTTTTGGTCCTTTTCCAGCTCAAGCTTTATGTATATTTGTGTACGGAGTATTTATATGTGTACCTAAACTATTTGCAGCAGCCATCGCCACCATTCTTAATGATCAACAACTCCAAAGAACTCACCCAATCAAACAATTAAATCACTTGGGCTTTCAGCCAGCCAAGTCACGTAGCAATTGAGCCCCCATCAAGTTTCTGTAAGGCAAATTCTGTCCTTCTCCGTCAAGAAGTGAGTATTGAACTGGTTGGCAGTCGTCAATGTGATCTCTAGGGTAAAAGAGAGAGCTTTGGGATGCTGCAGGAGAGAATGCTAACCCTCCATGCTGTTGCAACCCTAACGTCAATGAAACCCCACCACCACCACCGCCGCCGCCACCACCGTTGAAGTTCTGATTACCACCATGATGATCATTACCATAAGAAACGCCGGCCGCCGCGGCGTGCTGATTATAGGACGAGAAGTCCAATTCCACAGCACCAAAGCTCCCAATGTGATGCTGCTGTTGTTGATGGTGGTGCAAATGGTGGAGGTTTTGGAAACTTTTAGCACTAGTCTTTGTGGTGTCATTATTTCTATCTGGGTTTGAGATAATGGAAGAGAGGCACTCGGAATCAATACGGGTGAGCTGGTCCAGCGTCGGCTTTTGATCAGTAGAGGAAGGATTTTGATTAGTCCGGCCATTGTTTTCGTCAAGATGACTAACCCCATCTGATGATGCCATGGTGTTGTCGTGCTCCTTCGATTCTTCCAAGTACATCTCTTCAACCATTGGCTTCCATAGCCTCACTCTAGCATTGATGAACCAATTGGACACCTGCTCTCAAAACATTTGTTGCATATAAGACCACTAATTTTATTTTATAATCCCATCTCCAAGCATATGAAATACCAATATTAAAACTTTAAAACTTTAGAATAAATTAATTCACTCATATGTATGATTCATTGGAATTTTAGAATAAGACAAGAGCGATTGGTCTGAACTTGCCTGGCTTCTTGAGAGGCCCGTTTGGCGAGCTAAGATATGTTTATCAACATCGCTTGGATACCTACAAAAACAAGCCAAGGTTGAAGCTTTTAGGTTCACCGTGGAATGTACAGTGGAGGTGCTTTAACCATTGCAAGAATTAACGTGCGCTCGAGCCCCAGTTAGGTTTTTTTTTGTTTTTTGGGAGGGACCAAACCCATATTAGAACGTATGTGAATAACGTGTGGGTGTGTGGGGTGAGAGAGAGAGAGATAGAGAGATGGGGCCTATAAAAAAGAATAAAATCCACACAAGGACGAAAGAGGGGACTCAAGGCAAGCAAATATGGAAATGGAACTAAATAATTGAATATAAGGTGACAAATGAGAAACATGGAAGAATCTGTATATGAAGGGGGGGTAGAAACTAACAAATTTTTTTTTTTTTTTTTACATTTTAAGATTTGAGCATATACAATCAGAATGCAACAAGCAACGTTATTTTCTATTTGGGGTTTTTGTTTTTTTGGGGTGGTAGAGACATTGATTCTCTCACTCAATCTACTTTGTAGGTTAGTGTAATATAGTTGTGTGATCGAGGTTGTTCAATCTTGTACGATAGAGGGAGAGAAGAAAGAGAGATGGGATACTAACGGGTGAAGAAAGTGCTCAAAAAGCCAAGCGCGCAGAACCAAGACGGATCTTTCAGGCAATCCTCTTTGGGGCCTCCATGGATGGCTCTCCATCACGCTCATTTGTTGGAAGGCTCTTTGTTGCCTTAAGGCTTGATCAATGATCTTTAGCCTTGGCGTTTCGCCTCTTGTCGTTCCCGGTGCGACCGGATCTTTCTCTCCCATGGCCTTCTTAGTTGCATGAATTTGTGTCACAATTCCATCCCTTAAGCATCTAAAATGCCTTGACATGGCCTTAGATGCCAAAGCCGAATATACCGTGGCAGCCCCAACACCGGCCACAGCCTCAAAGGATGATACCACAGCCTTCATTTGATCACAATAGTGCTTGTATCTCCTATCCACCTAGAAAAAAATTCACATAAATCAAAAGAATTGAGAAGATGGAGATGGGAGTGAGACATGAGGAAGTTCAAGGCTTTCAGCCACTAAAAATGGTGAGTGTTACAAGAAAGATATAGACGCGTACTAGGTGGGGTAATAAGATGAAAACAAAGCGGAAAAAGTAGAGCAAAACAAAGATGCCATGAAAAAAGATTAAAAAAGGAATAGAGGTTTCCTCTCCGTAAGTAAAATGAAAAAAGCTCGAATTGTCACGAGGTGGGCATTAATGGAGAGGACCCAAGTCGCCAAATTAGTTCAAAAATCAACTACCAATTAAAAGTTTTAATCTTTTTAGATAAGGAAACATGTTAAGAGAAAAGGAGTGAGGGAAAAGATTGAATTGATCTATATAGGGATCGAAAAATAATGAAATTCAGGAGAACATATAGACCTCTTCCAGCATGGAAAGTAGCTTTGTCTTTCTCTTCTGTAATTCCATGAATTCAAGGGAGCTAAGGGCCTGCTTTTTTGCAGAACTGTTCTCAGCATCCCACTGTCTTGGCTTGTGGGGCTTTTGCTTTTGGGAATCAGTTTGCTTTGTCCCAAGGCTGCAGAACTCATTCAAAAGTTCTTGTGCAGGACCAAGGTACTTGGTGTTCCTAAGCTGGAACTGTCCCTGATGATGGAAATTCGCAGCTTTTGACAAGAACCCATCTTGAATCATCTGTTGGTCTCTCTGAATATTTAGAGCAGATTTTCCAAAAATCAATCCATCTCTGGAACTCGAATTGAAAAATCTCATTTCCTCGTGCTGATTATCATGATTGGCCGTGTGCCTCAGTTCAAAGGATTGTAAACCAATACTTGAAGGATTACTTGAACTAAGCGAGAGTGAAAGACCTTGGCTTGGCCTCTCATTTGCTTCACAAGGAAACACACACCTCAAAGAAGAATCATCAACAAGCAATCTATTTTCTTGCCAAGCAGCTGAGTCGGGTCCGACCATTAAATTCTCATTACTTGTATCAGAAATCCCAGTTGCAAAATCAGGTTTATTGAACTCATGTTGATAGAAATCGGCTGCGGACTCATTGATTATCGTCTTCGAAGTAGAAGGACCGCCAGAAGGATTGCTGTTTCCTGGTTTGTTGAAGAAACTTTTCCACATAACAGAGTTACTGTCACCCTGTTGCTCCTGTAGATTCTTTGAAAACCCTATCATCTCCATGTTTGCTGTCAAGTTGAATATCTCTGGATTGGACTCAAAGCCTTGGATCTGGTTCACGAGATGGGTTTGGATTGTTGGGTTGCTAGACGAAACATCTGAGTAACAAAATCCCGCTGATGAAACCATGTTTCTTGATTTGTCTTCAAGGAGCTCTCGAGCCATGAAACACCAAATATCTCCTTTCTTTTCAGGTTTTTTATTGCTCTTTTTCCTCCCAAGCTGCTGGCTTGATGTCAATTCTGAAACAATAAAATTTCCATCAAAATCCACTCGCAAGTAATACCTCACAAAACCCACAGACCATCAGAAAGAACTGTTAAACCACCACAAAACTAGATCAATCAATATAATTTACAACACCCTTTTGATCATATGAGCCAAAAAGGTCCAATTTTTTTGCTAATTTTCAATAAAAGACTGCTAAATGAGATGGAAAGACAGAGGCCTTACCAGTTGAAGGAGCAAAAGTGAAGAGCAACCAAATTAAAGTTCTTGGTTGTTAAGTAGTGGTGTTGGTAGGGAGCTGAGAAAGAGAAATGAGAGGATGATGAAGATGCTGATGGTAAAAAAAATATGGGAGCCAAAGTGAAAGGCAAACCTTTTTTTTTTTTCTTAGGCCGCTTCTCTTAATAAGCCAACATGGTACAATATGAAATGAAAAACCATCCTAGGAAGAGAAAATCAAATATATCTCCTCAGAGGTAGAAGATCAGATAGATGTGATGACCACCCTCTAGCCATGATCATCGTTTGATATAAGCCTCTCCTCTTTCTCTCTCTCCTTTTTTCTGTCTCTTTGTCTCTCTAATTTCTTCCCCTAGCTCAAGTGGGTCAATGTAGCAAGATATAAATACGTCCAAACTAGACTTCCTGTTAAGAAAACCATATCATCCCCTCAATGATTTCACATCCACCAATTAAAAAATGACCCTAATCGAGAAAAACAAATCATGGGGATATTTTTTTTAAGTGATTAATATAATTTACAATAACTCCATTAAAAAAAAAAAGAAAAAGAGGAGATTTCCCCTGCTTCACAAAGTACTGAGACATATGTAACCAGGAACAACAGAAAGTAATGATCCTCCTTTACTTGGCACACAAACTACAAGCCGCCACATGATGTCTTGATCTTTCAAAACCATGCTTACAAAAAAAAAAAAATAATACGTGAAAAGTGAGACGAGAAGTTGATATATTATAATCGAAGTTTTTCTCACAATAAATAATAAAAAATAATTTTTTATCTATATTTTGTTATTAAAAAAAATTCAATTGTAATGTGCTGACTGTATATCTCACTTTTCTCGTATCATATGATTAGACTAAAAAAAATTAAAATTTAGGAGCCCCATCAACGTCTAGTCTTCCTCATCATACTTGTATTTAACTCAGTGGTGATGATCAATTTATCTGTCTTCTTTGTAGTAAGATTTGTGATTAAAAAATAGAAAACAAAAAAAAAAAGAGAAAGAGACAGGGTTAAACAATGGAATAAAACTGTGGGAAAGATTGCATGAGAAAATGGGAATAAAGGGATCTGTTGCAGCTTTGCTCGAATCCCAGGAAATCATTCCTAAGTAGGAGTTGTTTCCAGGCTTTTTCAGATGGTTTCAGCGAGACTTAATGTTTGGAGGGGTCTGGCCAATTCTGGTGGTGGACCTAGGCTTGTAGCAAAGAAGTACTGCTATTGGTTCTTCTTAGCTTGATTTCAGTTCTAGCACAGAGGGAAACTGTGTAATGAAAAGGAATAGATGCGCCCAGTGGTAATGGTGTAAGAAAAAAAAATTCGCGTAACTACACTTACTAGCAATAAAGTGCAGTACATTGATAAATAATTTATCTTTTTTTCTTATTATCTTTTAAAAATTAAATAATTTAATAATATATATTATTTTATTATTATTTTAAAACGATTTTAGCAACATTGAAAAAAAATTCCCAAAATAAGGGGATTATGGCGAGAGGGAAGGTGACGAGGTGGTCCAATGTTTCCCATCTAACTCCAATTAATGCTCCATTAAAGTACTCCACCCATCTCTCTCTCTCTCCCTCTCTCTCTCTCTCTCTCTCTCTCTCTTTCTCTCTCTCCCTGTGCCATGGCCATTGGGGCGGGGGCCCCGCCCCGAGGGGGAGGGAGGAGGGGGGACCAGTAGCAATGCATCTTTTCTTTTGTTTATGGCGATGAAAATATGCCTGCTCCACGCGCACTCTTGCACTCTCTATCACCTATCAACGTGGTTTGCATTCCAGCGGGATGTTTTGGCAATTAAATTTGGATCCCCCCCTGTTCAGCATTATAAGCATTAGCTAATACATGTTAGTTTGCACTGATTATTATTCATAATCTCTTGTCAATAAATAGGTTACAATTGCTTCCTTTGATTGAAGTCGTCAAGTTTCAATCTGTCTCTATATCAGCACCCACAAAAAGAATTAGGCTATATTGTCAAGACCCTTAGTTAAATGTTTGTAATCGATTCAATGCATGATTATAATTGATGATGAGGAACACAATTGTAAAATAAACAATGATAGAAATATCATTTTACACGTTTATCTCGCGTCACGATAATTCTCATCCATATGATAAAACACTCTAAAATTTAACCTTTTGCGTGAATGTGAGAAGAAATACGTATTTACAAATTAAACTACAATTTTCTTTGCTCCTCTCTCTTTAGGGAGTCTTGATAGGCATTGAAGAAAATGAATACTCTAACATTTAATATTAAAATTTTAGTTGGTTCAATTTTATTTTGACAATCAAATTTGTGGAAACAACAAAACAAGATTCATTTACAGTGAAAAGAATGAGAAAAAGGATACTCCACATTTAAAATTCATCATTTTCCGTGTTGCTTTCGCCTCGGAACAACATCACCTTCATTTTTAAAATGGAAAAGTTTTCCCTCCTTTAATTTATTGAGCGAGGAAGGACAGATTATCATAGCAAATATAATAACATAAAATGAAATACTACCATTTCTGCATATGGGCATTATATAGCTATCATATTGAATCAATTTCTGCATATGGGCATTATGAAACAAAAACATTTTCGCAAAATTTATTTGAAACATACATGTGGTTTTTATTGTCATTTTCTTTGAAAAAATAGTAATTAAAGAGAAATAATTACGTGCATTTTGTTTTTAGTTTTTTTTCTTGTTTTTTTTTTAATTTTTTTGGGATTTTGTGAAACTAAAATGCACGAGTCAAGGAAGTGAGAGTGGGCAAGAAGGAAGCCCCCCCACATCTTTAATTGTCGTCCGTTAAAAGCAGGTGGTCCTGAAGCCTCCTCCGCCGCTTGCCAATTTTCGCTTCCTCTTTTTCCAGAAAATTGGGAAAAAAAAGAAAGGAATAAGCAAATTTTACGTTTCTTACCTTACTATTTTAGATATAGTATTATTAAATGCCTCAAAAAATATAGATAATTATTAAAACTGGACAGAACCAAACGGTTAGATCAAGAAACCAATCGTGAGTTTGATTTGGTTTGGTCAAAATGATCGGAGAAGGAAATCAACAGCAGAAAATAGATCAATCAAAAGCGTAATGAATGGTAACGATGGATGGTATGGCTAATGAATTGAGTAAAATAAAATTGACCCACACCCATAGGCCTAAACACTGACCCGATGGTCGATGCGGCGACCCGAAAAATCGAACATTTTCGGGTCAATATTGGATCCAATTTTGATAACTTTGGTGTTAGATGACAATTGATATGATCAATAGCTTTTTTTAGCTTTGGTAAACATTTTTGTGTTAACTAGGTAATAGTTAACTATCGCTGTTACGGTTGAGATGGTAAAGGGCATGTTCGTATGTGAGTGACCATAAATTTAAATTCTTGTTAATTTAAATGATGAGTGTAAGATATAATTGTAATTATATTTGTACATGAATAATTAAGTATAAAACAATTTAATGATTGATCTTTGAATTTCATACTTTTCACATATAATTAGAAAGAGAAACGTACCTTAATTTATATAATACTTGAAGAATCTTTGATGCAGAAAATTAATAGAGAATAATTTATCTCCCTCAACCTCTTCCTTGATGATGGAATTGTGTATTCTGTAAGTTTAGTTTTTGTGAGCGTTATCTGTTATCAAAAGCAGAGAGAGAGTCAGATTCCTCTTTATAAATATTTAAATTTCTCATTCAGACTTTACGAAGAGTTACATCTCTTCATGTACAAAAAAAAAAAAAAAGAATTGTGTTTTTTTACCAACAGAAAGTTTTACTTAAAGTCGTGTTTCTTCGTTGATTAATAAGATTTTAGTATTTAAATTACTTATTAAATTATTTATAATTTTATTAAATAAAATAATATTTAAATAAAATGTCCTTAAATATTATATAAGATATAGTTTGTCTTATAATAAAGATAAATATATGTTGATCTTATAAAATTATGAATAGTAATATAACATTGGTTGAACTCATAAAATTTACTTATTTATAAATTTAATATAGATAATCCAACGAACATTGTATAGTAATCCAACTTTTTTTTTTTAACCGGTGGGTAAAGAACAAATAGCAAAATTAACTAACAATTAACTATTAAACAATAATTTTAAATTTTTTTAAAGATGAGATCAAGACCACACGGTCCACACGCTCTTTTTCCAACCCTACAACCGCACCGCCACCCCCGTAGGCCCCTCTCCCCATACGTCACCAAGTCTCAGTGTGTTGTTATTTTTTTGTACTCTCTGTTTGGCAAAAAGTGTAAAATAGAATAAAATGCGCACCCCTGGCGCACCTTACACCCCCCACCACCTGTTAACATGTAAGAAGTGACTCATGGCTGCGTCACACACAGCGCAGTTTCTTCCATACGTAACTTTCGTGAGATTTTATATGTTTAATGAATGAGTCCCTCTCTTTTACCTGTATGAGAGCCTGAAAAGCAAATTGTACGGTTTTCCATGAATGTTTTTTATTTAGGGTTTTAGACCATACAGTTTTTTTTAAAAAAATTATGTAAATATATAATAATTAATATAAAATTAATATATAAAAATTTAGATTATTAGATAGTGATAATGTATTAAATTTTAAAAAAATAATCGTTAAATTAATTATATACCTTATAATTGTTGTGAATTACGTAATTACGTAATGATGGTCAAATTTAAAAAAAAAAGTTTTTTTTTTTTTTTTTTTTTTTTGGGATAATCAGTAATAGCACCCACAAAATTCCGGGGTTAATGGAAACTGTGACCTCTGACCGTTAACTAGCAGAAGGGCACATTTTTGAGACGGGTTTTCTTTTTTAAAACTTGGAGCCATAAGGTTGTGGGGTGGTCCATGAATAGGGGAACTATTGTTTGCCTTGCTATCCAGTTGCTTGGACCAACCTATACCTTCAGCTATAGGGCAGTGTTCTGGCACCGTTGGATCATAGGTTATGCAGCTTTTAATTAATTGGTGACGATCAATGGAATTTGGGGGGGTTGGACTAGCTTGGATTATGGTGATGATCATGAGTTACTTCAAATTTCCGTAAAAATGTTTATTAAAAGTGATTGATGGCTTTTATTGAGTGTCGAATAATATACTTAGTGTAATAATTTATACCGCAATGCGGTGCATTTCTCACAATTTTTTTTAACTAAGTCTAGATGATGCTATCTGTTAGGAAATATAAGTAAAATCAACAGAAAATAGATGTAAATAATATTTAAATAAAGAATATGAACAGTGTTTGAGGCGTGGGAGGTACTGTCTTTAAGGATAGTTTTCGCCCCCGTTCTCAAGTTGAGACAGTGCACCAGGTCGCAGCGGCTACCCTCTCAAGATACAACAGACTTTCTCACTAATGTGCACTTCAAATAGTGAGATAACAGAAACAACTCTAATCTTGATTAACTCAGAAAAAATGTAGCAAAAAGAATGTGCAGGAACAAGAGTATCTGTAGAGAGTGGTCTTTCTGGAGAAGGATGAGTTACTGATATACTGGTTCATCCTTTTAGGTTCATAAAAGTGAACAATGGCCATAAAGGTGAATAATGGACAGAATAATGGTGGTTAAATGGCTGTAACTGCTGCAACGACTAATTTTCCAACAGCCAAAAACGGCTAATTTGACCGAAAAGTCTGAATAATTTCAAAAATATTAGGTTCAAGGGTGGACCGGCCAAGGCTGAGTTGCGCAAAACCCCTTATGGGTCTTTTATTTTGTGAAAGTGTAAGACACATATAAATTTATAAATAAGTGGTATATAACATTTTTTTTCATGTGGGATCCAAGTTTTCTTATATACTTTTTTATTAAGTATCACTTGACTTCTCTTTCCATATGAAATTCAAACCTTTTAAAATACTCTTTATTCTTCCAATAATATCTCTATTCTCCACTGTCTAATTTTCCAAAAAAAAACGAAGCAATTAAAAATTATGCAAATCCCACGGCTTGTAATTGGTGTCCTCATCGTATGCGTTGAACAAGTTGTACACTGTGCATTTAGCAGGCGGGATCCCATGAAATCGAAAAGCTTTCAAAAAATTATGGAAAGAGAGGACTTATATCTATATCACTTCTTGTTGTTTTTGTGCAATCTTCAGTTTGTACTCGCTTGTTTTTTGCATTTAGCAGACATAATAAATATTTATTACCTATTATTAATATAAAAATTTCTATTTTGACTCTTTTTTTAAATGAATATAATTTATTTATAATTTTATATCACACAATAAATGAGATCTATTTAAATAAGAAAATTAAAAATAATATTTAATTATAAATTAATTTTATTAAAAAAATAAAATTAACAAACACTTTATATATAATATACTTTTAATGTATTCTCGCAACAAAATAAACAAAATAAGGTATAACTCGTCTTGCTAATCAAAATTAAAAATAAGATGATAAAATGTACTTTACCTGGTTTAGTACTGAAAGTAGATTAAAAAAAATTAGATGTCACATTGACTTTGATATAATCGAAAGTTTGTCTATTCATAGAAAAAACAATGTTTGCAATCTGACGGGCGGCTGCGTAAAATACAATTCCTTCCAAGTGATTTCAAGTCCCACGCGATCCTAAGAGTGTGTTTGAAATGCAAGGAAAAGAGAGAAAAGAGGAGAAAAAGAAAAAAAAATAAAAATAAAATAAGATTATTTGAAATAATAGAGAAAATTGAGAGAAAGAAAGTAAGTGAAAGAAAATGTGAATAGTAATTTGTGAGAGAAAAAGTTGAGAGAAAATAAAATTATTTTAAGTGGTAGAAAAATGTAAGAGAAAGAAAGTATGATAAAAGAAAAGGTAAATAGTAATTTATGAGAAAAAAAGTAAAGAGAAAATAAAGTCATTTAGAGTGATATAAAAAATAAATAAATAAATAAATAAATAATAATGATTATACTTTTTTTTTCTTCACCACAAAAGAAAAATCATGCTGTTAGGTGAAGATTTTTCTGCACTCGGAATATTCTTTTTATTACTTTTTACATTTCCTTGTTGAGATTCTACCTAAACGGATACATTATTTTTAGATTGTGAAAATTACTTGCGAAATTTCCATACTTTTATCAGTAACGCCTTTTAGATTCCAACCTTTGTGGATCATACTGCAAATTTACCACTGCATTGTGCTCAATAATACAGAAAAAAAAGGAAAACCTATAGTAAATATTTTTTTATTATCTTTTAGAACTGATAATCCAATAATTAGAATATAAAAAAAATAAAGGTTTAAACGGAAGATCGAACCATATAAAAAATTTTATGCTAGCTAGTGCGCCAGTAATAATTAGCAGAATCCCATAAAGCCCCCCACCCCAACAAAAAACCAAAAAAACAAAAACGAAAAAGTGGAAAATGGGTCACTTTGCTTTCATATATGCATAGCAGTTTAAAATTAATCCTCAAAATCTTCCCCCTTTTTGTTCTTGAATGGGACTGTCAAGGTGTGTGATTGACGCTTTTCTACAGTAATCAACCCATCAGATTGTCATCCAACATCAAGATTAATGGTAGGTACATCATGATCAATTCTGTTAGGCATAAAGCCCACAAAACCTTGGGTGGTGGGGCAGTTAAGAGACAAAAAGAAAGTTTTAGCCCTTCTTTAAAAATGTAAGTGAAAGTGAAAGAAGGATACCTATAATATGATATATTAATCCCCAAAACAATCAGTTTTCTACTGTGTGTCTCTGATACTAAAGCCGTCTGCCTCCATTTTATCTCCATATCCAGTAGGTTGCCAAAAGTTCCTTTCAATAAGAGAATAGAAAATGTTAATATTGATAAAGCAATTATATAATAAAGTATGCATGTACAAGATATTGGTCCATTCACGATGCCATAACAATTTGGATTTTTGAGCTAGTGGGAGTATAATATGATTATTCCATGCTTTAAGAAAGGGATACTGCAAATAAACTTAGCAATCAAAAAGTAAAATTAGAGTATTTTAGCAGACACTCTAGTGGTTGGATTTAAATCTTAAGAAAGGAATAAGTAAGATTTATGAGAGAAGAGAGGTATATTCGTTATATAGTTTATGACCTAATAAATTTTTTGATAGAAAAAAAAAAGGAATACCAAAGTTTCTTTCTCTTGAACTGGCAAAGAAAATCATTTTCTGATAAAAGTCCTTCTTTCGTTTTTTTTTTTTTTACTAATTGAAAGTTGCTTCTCCAAAAAATTTACCGCAGACTATGCACTATTATATTGTGTTACAAGGGTTCAGTACTGAACCCGCATGTATCTCAGTAATTCAAGTAATGATTTATAAATTGTATATCTTTAATAAGAATATTGCATTAGAATGTTAAATTTTCTAGGTATATCCTTTTTGGACACGAGGCAAGGCCAACTATGTTTAAATGCTTACAATTTGGACAATAATAAAGGAGGTGATCTATAGAATCCAGATTCGCATGCCAGCATTGTTAATTTTATTTCCCAATATTAATCCCCCAAAAAAGAAAATCCCATTGCTGCAAAGAATGGATAAAGAAAGCTAGATAAAAAATGTTGTTTCTTGAAAAAAAATCGAGAGAAAAATCACATTAAACTCAAAAACTTGCTGGAAAATGAAGTAAAAAGAAGTTGCACTATTAAGAATGTCTATATAATCAGGTTTTCAATAATTTTTCTCCTGTGAACAATAAGTACATTGCAGTGTAGAGATCATAAATTTTTGGGGTTGCCAAGGAGGTGGTAGAAGGGGAAAAGAGCACCAATCCCAAAGAGATTGAATAAATGGTACTTATTATTTTTATTCGTATTTTTTTATGAGTATAGTATATAAATAATTTTAAATTATACATATTTATTTAATTAATTTTTGTATTTCAACTGAACTCCACTTCATTTTTTTTTCTAGTCACATTTTAAGTTAAGTTCATTTAATCTACATTATAGGTTAGTCGAATTATAAATCCCTGAAATGGGGACAAATTAAGAATAATGGAAGCTTTGGCCGTTATCCGGCTTTTGAGTTTGGCTACAAAAGAGAAAAGTTGTGGTGACTGGTGAGGCATGATTTTTGACGAAGAGGTTATGTAAACAAGAAATTTACATTAATCATGGCAAATCAAATTGTTCATTGATAACATCCATAGCATTTCGTGCAACCTTAACAATCAAAACAATTCGATTCAGAAAAACAATGAGTAACAATGTCAAACTTTGCACAAACTTGCGGAAAGAAGCAGACAAAAACCTTTGAACAATTTTCTTGTTATTTGACAACAAGGTGAGTTCACATCGATTGTGTGCTTCAACTGCATGACAAACTTTTGAATTTTGTGATTGCGGAATGTGTACAATTATCCTATCTAAGCTCTTTCTTCGAGTGTCAACTTTTGACTTAAAGATTGGTAGCTCACTACAAATCATATAATTAAATGGGGATGTACCATATTCCAAAAAAGGTTTTATTGCATGGGCAAACTGGAATATTATATGCGCATGATAGACGCAGATTCTATGTAATCATACGTATATTTTGTGCAACCGTAATAAAAAAAATGTACAGTAAAAAAACAGTAATATTATTTTATTTTATTTTTTATCGTTCTGGTTACACAAAATATAGTTGTGATTGCACAAAAATCACGTCTACCTACAAGCGTATGACATTTCAATCTGTACACCAACTTTTTCTTTTTTTTTTTTTTTTTGACAAATACACCAACTTTTTCCATTCCAAAAATTAAGGATACTTGCCGTACTTAGTGAAAATTTATCATTGACTTTCGTCAAACACTAAAAATGGATAATTCCAAGTTCAGTTTGGTGACGTCCAATTATCACCTCATAATTCATCAAATTTAATATTTGCAATAATTCATTTTACAATTTTTTTTTATCTGGATTTTGTGTGCATTGTACTAAAAATATAAAATTTAATTGTACTAAATTATTAAAGAAAAAAACTTTTTAGTTTTATAATAATAATGTTAGTAGATAGGTTTGCATTATTATTTGTTATTATTTAAGTATAGTCATATTGACTTACTTATTCTAAAATTTGATAATTTGATAAGAGGGAAGGAGAAGGAGAGAGAAAGAATATGCATGAATGAAGAGAATATATCAAAGTGCATGCAAGGCAATGCATGCTGGTTTCTTGAAAAAACAAGTGCGAAATCCTGACAATGTTTTTCCATGAGTGTGCCACACAGCTGATGGCTAGCTATCTTAATTTGTGCAAGTTTTGTCACTGCCAGTTACAACTCAAGAGATTCCAGAGAAGAAACTGCCTTAACTGGTGAAAGTTTTTGTCACTTCCCGTGCTCAATGAGGACATTTTGGTAAGGCAGCCAATGGATCATCACCAAAAAAAAATTGTCCCCCACAAGTAGTGGGCTATGGCTGCAAAGGCAAAGAGGCATAATAAGTCCAAACTTATCACTTGTGGTCCAATCTTTTTGCAAGCTGTGTGCATTACATTACATTAATAAGTCAAAACTTCTAGTCCCACTAAAATCAGGATTATCATTGCATTGAAAGAGTGGTCTGATTCTTAGTCTAAAGTTAAAAAGTCTTGATTCACCAAGGTGAAGAACAAACTCCAACTTGCTTTTTTTTTTTTTTTGAAGAAAATAATAGGTAGTCACATTTATGTAGCAATCAAGTAGTAGTAAAATGATATGAATCGTCAGATGATTAAAATTTTTTTAAAAAAAATAAACTATTAGATACAGTTAGATAAACTGTATAATTATTTTATTATTACTTACGGTTAAACTGTATAATAAAACTCATTTTTAAATCATAAGATGAATGAAATAGAGCTAACGAGATTTACTTGTCTAGTGGTACTCTAGGTCCTAAAACCTTGAATTTACTTTTTTATTCTTTTTGTTATTGACAATGGAGAGTATAATATATTTAACTCGTCTGTCGTCCAATATTGATGCTCTTCGTCATCTTTTTCCTTTTTTTTTTTACCTAATTTATTTTCCTTTCGGGGTCCGTCGGTTTGTTAAATTCTTTGTCATTATGTATAAATACAACCTGATAATTCCAATAATCACCACCTAATCCTTATCTTGGAATAAATGATTTCAGGACATTACGGAATGGTTGCTTGATTTATCCTCCAAATTTTTCATTGTTCCAAACTAGTGGAATGCTTGAAATACTAATGTTGTTTGAGGTTAATAATAAGGACTGCAGTCGTAGCTCTCCACAAGGAAATTGATGTCTCCTAGACGCTAGTTAGCATTGTTTTAATTTTTTAGATGGATTCCTCGATGTTCTAGCTACTGAATATATACAAGGTGGACAGGAATCCAGAAAAATCTTTAATTAAGTTGTTACATATTTTCTTGTCCAGAAAAAATATATTATACATTTTCAAATAAAAATGCAAGATATTTATATAAGTTTTTTTTTTCTAAAGTTGTACTTGTGGGTCTATTGTGAATAATTATAGCATTTATGAAAAGAAAAAATTACAGCATCCACTGAAAGTCCTATTATATATATAAAGTTTTTTGCAATAATTTTTTTTTTATTAAGAAATCTATGCGATTTTAAGATAGACAATGAAGGTAGTTATCTCCTTTCTCCTTTATGAGCTAAAATAATTACATACTGATTTGTAAATAACCTGATTTGATGCATTTGTGTCTCTATAATGGAAGTTATGACGGTTATTTTTTGGGTCTTAGGAATTAGGTTAATGAGAGAGAGGATAGTTAGTTTTATGTTATTGTCAGGTGAGAGTACGTGCATAGGAATATACCTAAAACTGACAGTAATATATATATATATATATATAACATAAATAAATAAATATAACATATAAGATGAAAATTAGGTTAATGAGAGAGAAATTAGTTAGTTTAATGTAATTGTCAATCAAAACACTAGTACGAAACATTATCTAGTTTATGCATAATGCTGTACACACTGCATTTTGGCCCTTTTCCAAATCTTCTTAGGTTTTGCTCTTTCAATTGGATTTTATTCCGAGACGAAGCATGACTTTTAAGTGACATTAAATTTTGGGAATAAAAGCTATCCGTGGTAACAAAAGACTATTCAATTCCCACAAATTGCTTTATTCAGGTAGTGAAAGGAATGCGATTGATCTGACAACTAACTATATATTATTTCTAAATTTTAGCAGCCATGCATAAACGGTTCACTTAAATATGTAACATATTGCAAACTCTCTTTCTCGTCTTCCATCCTTAATATCCACAAAACTTTATGTTAAGTTGAGTCAGGTACTGCATTTGCCATCCACAAGTCGATAAAAATTATTTAAAATGCGATCAATGCAAGTTGACATATGATATTATCTTTTTTTTTTTTATTGTCTATTAGGATGTTTATTAGATCATAAATTATATAATAATATAATTCTTCTCATTCCCATACAGTCTATACCTCATTCTCATGATTAAATTCCAATCTCAAAAATAAAGTTATAAGTTCTTAATAACTAAGGTTTTCTAGAGGGACAACATATGATATTATTTGCTCTTAATAATGTTGACAAATCTATTGTGGACTACCTTGGATTAGTAAAGTTTATAAAGTTGAGGTTTGTACACTGGTGGTCCATGTAGTTATAACATGCACAAAGGTTATTGCGAACTGGACGAGTATAAAGCAACATGGTGACAACCAAACATAGAGATTTGCGTGGTTGAACAAAAGCAAAATCGTTGGAGTATTTTGGGCCATGTAGTTTGATTAGCTCTACACTAATAATGCGTTACAAATCATTCTTATTAGTCAAAATCATGGGAATTTAAGACCACAACTAGATTGTACGAGCCGCGAATTCCTTTTTGCCTACTTTTTATTTCGTCGTAGGGGTAGGGTTTGATGATAGTTTGGCAATACAATTCCCAAATTTTAATTTGCACAAGTTTGCATCCGATGAGTTATTATATCACAAGTTTGTCTATTCATCAACACAATTATTTTGGGCACTTTGCTGATTTGTTTTGGTTTTATTTAGGTTGCTATAGTCATGTGATATTATTTTCTTTTTTTTTATATAAAATTTAAGAATAAAAGAGGTGTTTTCGTTCTAAAGTCAGTGAGTGCTTACAGACTATTAGGAATTTACAATAAAACTTACGTGTCACTCATCTATAAAAAAAACTCCAATAGCAATTAGAAGAATTCGAACTCCAAATGAAACGTATCAAGAACCGAACTCATAACTGCTGAATCCACCCTTGAACTTTGCAGACCTTGTGATCTTATGTTCACTGCCTCATTTTATAGGGAAAATTATATACTCGAAAGATGGTTTTTTTTTTTTTTTTTGTGGAGAGTAACTCGGCGATGGCATGTTGGATCATAGTAATGTTCGATTAAGCAATAATTGGTCATTTGGACTCCTATTATTTGTCCCTTTAGACGTTAGTTAGTGAAGTCAAGCAGATAGATTTAGTAATTATTTTGTATTGGACGACTATGACTAGACCTTCTTTAATATTGATAAACCCCTAGGCCTTGGAATAACATTAAGCACATCTCACCAACCGGCAGTGGCAGCAGATTAAATTGGAGGCCAATCACATATTATTTGATCTTTGGATTAGCACATATGTTACCCTTTATATAAATTCAATTGAATGTTTCTTATACAACTAACAATCAACTTTTCTAAGGGCCAACTTTTTGGTACCCATGGACTAAAATTTATCATAGCCAAACATTGGCGGCAATTTCTAGTTAAATTAAAATTGAAACAAGCTAACTGATAGACAACATTAGGAAAGTCTAAATTCTAATATGAGCAGTGTAATTCATCAATCTCACACATATAATATCATCAGCATCTCGGCAGGATCTTTGAATCTGTCCCCTTTGGGGGCTTTTTTCTTTTTTAATGGCTAAAAGACGATTGATATACATTTTTGCTGTTCAAAAGAATATATATATATATATAAGATCATTTGGATTTGTTGAACATTAGATCATTTGGCTTTGTTGAACATTAGTTGTGTCTTCAAATGCTGTCCAGTATTTTCAAAAATAATAAATAATTTTTAAAAAAATAATAAAAGGCAAGGATCAATGCGATATGATTTTGATGGCGTATTACTTACATACGCATAAATCAAACAGCCCCCGACAGGACAATTTGGCTCATATGTAAATATATTTATTTATTCATTATTTACATGAATCCAAACTCACATGATGTCTTCCTCATGTTTATATATATTTTATTATTGTTCTAACCTTTATCTTACACGTAAGATAAGTCACCCACAGGAATATGAAGTCAATGCAAATGAGAAATAAAGAAATTATTTGGATTTTAGTCTAGAAGTGGGCTCTGTCTGTTAACAATATCAATTTGTTTGCTAATACTGGATTTCTTCCTCAATTTTCTTACTAGCCTTATCTTGTCCACACAATATCTGACGAATTTTGATGTAACGATAAAATTTTTCTATTATAATTTGGAAGTTATACATATGTTCCAGTCACAATAATAGTGTATGTGTATAAATTAGGGAAATTCTGGTTCACCTCACGTACTACATGTTTATTTATGAAGAATGAATCCGTCTTACACTTCGAACTAATAAAATAAACATTTTTGGTGTTTTCAATCATAGGAAGTTTCTTAAAGGAACTTGCAACTATTGCCATTGGAAGATTAAGAAAACCATTTTTGCATGAGATATATATAAATCTAATGAAAGCTATTCTTTTGTCTAGATGTGTTCAACATTATAGCTAAGGTTTCTTCAAGGTGGGCTGCTTGACATGGGGTCTTCATATTTTTTAAAACAACAATTTAGGAAAGAGAATGCATATAGTAGTAAGAAGTAAAACAAATCACCGTCAACCATGGCTGCTAGTTTAACATATATGGAATATAAGTTCTTATATATCCACCGGTTCAATAGGAAAAGAATATACCATATTAAATTTTTCTTAAAATATATATATTGAAATAGACATGGGATTTGTATTGGTGTTTCAACTCTGAATATGCTGAATCGGAGAGACGATCTGTGAAATATGGCATGTCTATCTCCATTGGATGACCCAAGTTTCCTAAATGTCAATGGTTGCACATTTCAATCTCGAAACAGATAAAACAATAATAATAATTACGGAAAAATTATGTGGACAAGGTGAATTGGTCGCATTACAGATACAACTTCACACATATGCATTATCATAATTATTGGCTATAAAATAGAAGTGCAATATGAGCTCGTATATAAAATGTGTCAAGTTGATAAAACTTTAATAATTAAGGCTACTATTATTCTAAATGTTAGCGGTCTAGTAACGCTACTTGACCAACACATAGTTAACATGGACCTTTCATGGCCGAGATTCCTTAGACGCAAAATCATGTACAATTGAAAATGGAGCAAGACAGTTTTTGTCTTGTGCGGTATTTCGATTGAAATTATGATTGGTATTTTGGAAATAAAACTTATAATTTTTTACATGTAAAAATAATAAATATTTCAAAAATATCAATTTTTATTTTAAAAATATCAGTCGTAGTTTTAACCGAGACAAAACTCAAGACAAATTCACTCGAATTCCAACTTTTTTTTTTTGAAAATAATGGTTTTCTTTTGTCCATTCTCTCGAAATTACCATTATCCAACTCGCATTATTATTAAAATTGGTCTGAACCCAGAAAAAGAAAGGGACAACGATACGCAAATCTGTGTTCAATTGAGCTTGAAATTTTAACCAAATTTGCATATTTGTTATACCAATCAACATACATTGCTATGCAGTTAAATTTATTTAGTCATATTTATTTACTCTTAAAATTCAAAAAAAAAAAAAATTGTTCAGTAAAGTTGGAACCTATTGGGACCCAAAAGAGAAGTCAAATTCTTCAAAATACAAGAAAATGAAAAGGCCAGGAGGTTTCATATTCTAATTGACGTCACTTGAAAATTTCAATTTGAGTCAGTGTTAACACAAAATAAAATTATCTAATTAGCCAATGTATCGTGACTTCTACTCTTAACCCATTTCTCCAAATTAATAATCCACGACCGTCAGCTAATTACCATCACTACTTAAGTCTCTTTTGGGCCCTAACAATTTTTGTTTTTTCTTTTGCGTGCATTTGTGCGAAACTTAAAGATATGCTCATTAAGGTTTACAGATCTACAACAACTGTTTAGGGGCCGAATTTCATAGTTGGGGCTAAAAAATGAAAGTAATTTTTAGAATCATATAACAAACAAAAGTATCGAACCTAGGAGCTATGTAGGATAGGTCACAAGGGGCAATTACCACCCGGACCACCCTTGGATCCGTCCTCTATTGACTTGGAATCCTATTCTCTTTTATGTAGTGTGTGCTCCTTCACCCGCCCCGCTATGAATGAACAAAGTTTTTGAATCTTAATGTCAAGTGACAATGAGGGTTTTTTTTTTTTTTTGTGGGGGGGGGGGGGGGGGAGAATATCTTAAATTTGATATAAAGGTATATATTTTCTTTTAACCTAACAAGAGTACTAAACTTAAAATTATATTCCACCTTACCTAATAATACTAAAAGAAACAAGTAACGTGGGAATATATACCTTTGGGAAACAAGAAGGCAAAGGAGGGAGGTGTAAGCCAACAAGTTTCCTTACTTTACTGCTCAGTAGCTGTTTGTCATCGAAAGAGCCTTCATTGTTACGAGGCAGACAACTAAAAAAGTCTGAAAGGGTGCGGCTTCCTTGTTCTTTCCTCATACGTTTGTCGCGGTCCAAAGTGAGCCAGGATTTGAAGAATCGTAAATGGAATCAATAATGGGAATCTGTTTCTATTTGATTATTGGAAAAAAAAATACATCGACACAAAAATTAAATGCAAAATGATGACGCGGACTCATTATTTGAATTTTAACCATTAATTGAATAGTAAGTCCAGCATAGTTAATGATTCAGATTTATATAGTGAATATGTATCATTATTTTGAATCTATGTAGTGAAACTCTTTATTATTAGTTGAAATTAATAAAAAAAATGGAATATCATTGAGAATCCTTAACGCAAGATGAATGCAGAATCACAAAAAGTACATCATACTATGTTAACTATTAGTTACGCATTTATAGTTGATTGTTTCCACGATAGTATAACCTCATCCGTGTTTGCCTCTCGTCAAATAACTAACATTCGTGTAATAATGACAAAAATTGTATGGCAAATGTATAGGGTTGACATGTTTATTATACTTATTACGGGCCAATATTGACCGCAATCACTTCCTTAATTAATTTTTCATGCTTTTGTCAAAGAGAATATGACGTGTATAAACGTTGATGATACGATAGCTGGGCCTAATGAGGAAAGAAGTTGATGATTGGCAAGAAGACTTCGAAAGTTCACCAAGCATCATGACCCATTATGGTTTACAGAATATGGTTTCCCAAATCAGGGGAAATAATAACTGTTCAAACTTACACATTTGATTTGAGAATTAGTCTTCTCATGTTGAGTTAATATGACCCCACATATTAAGTCCGTTCCTATCTTTCATTTTGAAATTGGGTGCAATCTCCTTCTGCTAATGGGAAATAAAATTTCAAACTTTCAAGAAAAAAAGGTTCTATGATGGAGAATTCATGATGATCAAGAATGGATTCGACATAAGTTGAAAATGGCTTCTAGCATCAAAGAAGCATTTATTTATACTTCCTTACACAATACTAGGTACATATTAGGTGGGTTATCCGTAGAGCCCAAACTCCAATCCTATCCCAAAAATAAGATAACTAATCTCTGGCCCAATCTGTGAGCTTTTTGTCCATAGCCGAACAAGTGTTTTCCACCGACGCTATTTGGGTTAGGGAAAAGAAGGCCATCTAATCGAAAGCCTGGGAAATTTCTAATCATTGCAAGCCCCAACCCCGCTATCCCCACGGCCCACCAAAAAAAAAAAAACCAAAAAAAATAAAACAAAGATAAAAAACAAAAAAAGAAAAACTGTTGTATAATTGATTAGAGGTGCAAAAACAATCCAGCCTAACTGGCCTCAAACCCAATTCAATTCAACCTGTATTGACCCAGAAAAAAAAAAATCCATAGTAATCTGAAATTCAAAAAATTGGAGCCCCAATTGACCTTAAATTAAGATCACCCGAAATTAGATTATTCTTAAACTCAAATAATATGAAATTGAAACTCGAATAACTTAAATTCAAAAAATAATAAACGTGATGAACTTGATGCCCACCTAACTAATTTCCCGTCGTTGTTCGTCGTGAAATGTGAGTCTACCAACCTAACATAACGACAAATAGTGCACCAAAGGTCCCTCTCTTCGTGCACCACATGCCCATATCCTTCCAAACGAGAAACAACGGTGGCCAATGATTCCGTATACGTTGATTTAGCATATCCATGAAGATGCCCATACGAAATTGTACTGTCCTAATCTGGGATGCATTGAGGCCACCAGCCCACCACTCATCATATGTTTAGGTAATATTTTTCCTTTTCTAAAAAAAAAAAAATGTATTATCAATATTAAGTTCATCGCGCTTATAAATTAGAGTAGAGGTAATTCGTTATCGCCTTCATTCAATCTGTATTACAGTGAAAATTCATCCCCTAAATACTATTGAACTCGACTAGGCATCTCTCACACCCGATTTCGGTGTTAACGAATCTTAAACTAATCAATATACAAAATACAGATTTTTTAATAAGAACAATACACATGATTTCAATATTAACGAGTTTTAAACTAATCAATACATAAAATACATATTTTTTAATAAGAACAATGATGTCACTATGACTCAGGCCAATACAAAAAAAAAACAAAAAAAAAGCACTAAATCATCAACTAAGCTACACCTTACGAGGTATATGTTTAGGTGATCCAAATTCTGCAAGTGACCAATTGGCAAATTGTTCAATTTCCAACACCGTAACTCTAACGTCTTGGCATAATCAGCAAATTGGGTGCCATTCCACAGTGTACACTTAACCTAATACCAAAAAAAAAAAAAAGGATCCAGATTCCTGCGTACCAAACAAAAGAAAAGGTAAGGGGGCTCAAAGTCCATACCTGGTAAATATATATGTCCAGTCAAGGACATGACATTGACAGTGAAGACAATTTGCGAAACATGACTCAACCTCGAAATGTTTCACCTTTATGTTCCTTTCTGTCATCAATTATGCTTCTCAGATAATGGCTACACTTTCTCTAATACCCACTTCAGCAACATCAAAGCCAAGTTATTGGCGAAATTATCTGTTTGGTCCCAACTCCATTCAGTGCAAAAAGAAGGAAAGCATTGAAATTTCTACTTTCGAGCAAGCCACTTTTCCTGAGAAGAATCTTCTGAAACATGGGTCCAAAACCCCACCTCCAAGGCCTCGCAGGATAATACTCGTTCGACATGGAGAAAGCGAAGGGAACGTTGATGAGAGCATGTACACAAAGGTTGCTGATCCCAAGATTGGACTGACGGAGAGAGGAAAGGCTCAGGCCATAGAGTGTGGGAAGAGAATCAGGGGGATGATTGAGAAAGATGGAGCAATTGACTGGAAGGTTTACTTCTATGTGTCACCTTATAGGAGGACTCTGGAGACATTAAAGAACTTGGCTCGAGCTTTTGAGCGCTCCAGGATTGCTGGCATGCGAGAAGAGCCCCGTCTCCGCGAGCAGGATTTTGGTAAGTTTGCTCAATCTGCAACTTCCTTGCCAATGTGAATGGAGTACTTCCTATACTGTTAGAACTTAGACCTCTATCTTCGAGGTAGGTCTTGGGTTTTAATTTTTTGAGGGGAGTACGAGGATTATAAGAATATAGAGAGTTATCCTTATTGTTTAACTTATGCGATAATTAAAATAGATCATTCCAGCGGCATTTTTCACATCACCGTAGCATGCTAGAATGGTACTTCATTGGTAGCAGGCCAAAGCATTCAGGCCTGCAAGCGTATATGAATAATGAGAATCTTGTCAACACGCGGTGTGCTGATTGTTTCTTGACAGTTCAAATTGATTCCCTCTTCTTGCTTTTCTTGAAAGGGAATTTTCAGGATAGAGAGAAGATGCGAGTTGAGAAAGCCATTCGTATGCTTTACGGGCGTTTCTTCTACCGGTTTCCCAATGGAGAATCTGCAGCTGATGTTTATGACCGAATCACAGGTACTTCTGTATAATTCTCAGCATTGTAATAGGCAAAGGGGTTTTGATGCTATGAATTGTTACGACAGGATTCAGAGAAACTCTGAGGGCGGACATTGACATTGGACGGTTTCAGCCACCGGGTGATCGGAATCCAAACATGAACATAGTGATAGTTTCTCATGGTCTCACTTTGCGGGTGTTTCTGATGAGATGGTATAAATGGACTGTCCAGCAATACGAGGGACTCCACAATTTTGGCAATGGAGGGATGATTGTCATGGAGAAAGGTTACGGTGGAAGGTAATTTTACTCTGATCTTTCAAATTGTAGACAGAACTTACTGCAATTTAGACCACTTGAACACATCCTCCATCAAAGCTTCGATCTCGACTCTGTCTCACAATCTGTCCAATCAATAGGTACAGCTTGTTGATGCACCACTCAGAAGAAGAGCTAAGAAAGTTTGGATTGACAGACCAAATGCTGATTGATCAGGATTGGTAAGAAGCTAAAATCATCAGGTTTGAAACATTTTACTGATAATGCAACCCGGATTTTCCTGGCTAACATGTTCTTATGTTGGCTTCTGATCAAAGGCAAAAATATGCAAGACCAGGTGAACTAAACTATGATTGCCCCATGATGAATTCGTTCTTCACCCATTTTGATGTGGAAGATACAAAATTTGATTCATCATCAAGCACATCTTCTTGATGTGGAAGCAACAAGCAGAAAATTTCCTGGTCAGGCCACTAATACAAATATGCAACTCAACCAGCCAACAGTTTTGCTAAAGCCTGACAACAAAAGCAGAAAAATGACTTGATCATCAGCAAGGTTTGCAAAATGGCATGGAAATTATGTACAGTGAGTGTCATGTCTGAGGTCACAGTTTAATTTTATTCCAATTTGCTATGAATGACCATTCCCTCTAGAGGGGCAATATACAAAAGCAGGTTGTAAATCCTTGAATATTGATCATAATGGTCTAACTTAAAAATCATGCCCCCTTGCACTTTCAGCAGATTAAAGGTAAAGCAAATAGAACTAATAGCAATTGCATACACTTCATACAGTAAAACCCCTCTACCAAAATGGATGCATCCCCATGGATCTTTCCAATTGAAAACATCTGAAACTTGGTGGAGAATCCACCAAGTCAAAGTTGTCATCCCATGGGCCAAATCTCTCTGGTGTTCTCCTGTCTTAAAATGATGACTGCTGATCAAAAGTTCGAAACCTTACTTCCTACAATGGGCCAAAACATCCTTCCTGTCCCTTATCGATCTCATATTATGGGAGGGTGAACCATGATTCCTTGGCGCTCCCCACATGATGATTTGCTACAAGAGCAGGCAGCTAATAAGGTGATCTGAATTTTACCAAAAAAAAGAAAAAAGAAATTATGTTACAATATTCCGAGAGGAGTCACTAGTCCAAAATAATATTTTGTGAGATTGACTTGCAAGATGAGCCAACAAAATAAAGATTTGCTTTCTTTCCATTTTAACTAATTCATTCGGAGAGTTTTTGCAACTTCTTGTTATGGAAGAGGAGAAAATATATTATTCTACGTAAAAGGACAAAATGGAGATGCGGGGTATCGATCCCCGTACCTCTCGCATGCTAAGCGAGCGCTCTACCATCTGAGCTACATCCCCAAGGACTAGCAGCAGTGCAGCAAATAAGGACTTAATAAATTTTGGTTTTAAATATAACCTTACACAAAAGTTCTTGCCCACAGAGCGTGCATTCACGTTATTTCGGCCAACTTTCCACTAAAGCAATTAATCAACTAATAAACGAGAACAAAAATTTGCAAAATCAGATGGCTTTTAAGTCAAATGGGGGCAAAAGGCACTACTTTGAGAACAAAATTTTCGAATGGAGAAGTGCCCGTTGTAATTTATCAATTTTCTAGTCATATTTCGGAATTGCTTTAGATACAGTATACCAAAAAAAGTCCAGGGCTTTCAAGCATTGAACAAGTACTAATCTCCAGTTTAGAAAGACAATTATCCTGTTGTCTTAAAGAAAAAGATGCAATAATTAACTCAAATGATGATCATAGTTTACATTTATAATACTGTGTCAGATGATCAAGATGTGCCAACAAAATGAACAAATCAGATGAAACGGCAACAAAGAAATAAGAGAATTGAAGTAGTGAACTGAATTAACATGTGATCTTTATGAGCTATTGCCCACGAAATGAGGAAGTGGCAACTAACGTTCTTCTTTCCAACTCAACCTGGCTTTTTTCTGTATACCTTATGCATCATTCCACATCCATCCATCATGATGGATTCCCGTTGGTTTAAAAAGGAAGATAACTGAAAACATCACAATCCAATGTGGACTCCAGTCCAATCTGAGCACATGATGGTGAAGGGAGTCAAACCCATCAGAGTAACCAACTTCCCGAATCGTGTAATCTATGGTATTTCATGAGTTGTCAATAGTTGCAGTAATGATCCTTAACGGCCGTGCCCGTTCCTGCTCGCCACTGCGTCTCCAAAAAGCTCTCCTCCACCATACTTCAAAGCCCTTTTGAATGTTTGGACAATCTTCACCAGAGTTTAGAAAACGATTAAACCATGCAAGCAAAATCTCCTGCTGCCATGCCAGGGGTAAGGTTAAAATTGTGTTACTAAGACCATCCTCAATTAAATGACGATCAAGACCTTTTGACGCCCTCCTCATCCACCCAAAATCATCGTAAAACGGAACCAACCAAGTTTGCAAAAGCAAGCACCTCACTTCTTTTGAGGCCAATAGCTGCCCCTTTCCTATCCCAACAAACAGCCTGGCCGTAACCCTGCTAATCTCATACCTATGAACAGCAGGAACTTTGGAATGTACGTTGGACAATTCAGAGAGGGATGCCCACATTTTCAAGAACTCTTCAGCAATCTGCCTATCAATAAGAATGTCCAGCAGCCAATGCAAATTATCTGCTTGCCGTGCAATCTCCCCAATATCCTTTAAGTCACCTGCTGCTGCCTTAAGAAAATGGTTGCTAAGCAATTCCACACACCCTTCACAAGCTGAGTACAAGGACCCTTTACTGAGATCATTTTGAGAAGAATTCTCACGAAGCATCTTTGATACCAGACCCTTCATCTCTCGCCTGGCTTTCTCGTTTTGGCCTTCAAGAACTACATGTAAAAGCTTGACAAGCACCTCTTCATTTTCAGTGCCCTCTTCAGTCCCGTTGTTAACCTCAACCGAAACTCTCTTCAGAACTTCCCCTGCTCCAACCCCTTCAAGGTGAAGCTCGGATAATAGGGAAGCAATCTTCTCTTCTTCATCCTCAGCCCATGGTGCAGCTTCTAAGTATTCCAAACAAGATAAAACACCAGCATCAAACCCAATGGCGGCAGACACCTGAAAACATCAGAAAAGAGTCGAGCCAAATCAATTCAATGTTTGAAAATTCTCAAACACCATTTGCTAAGAAAATTGTCCACTGCAAAAAGTCAGTATAGTAAACATGCAAAGTCCTGAAATCGGGTGATTCATGAGTCGTGACTGCAATTTCCATCGAGAGGTGTTCTTCCGCCCAAATATGAAACTTTGCATATTAACTATGTTGACTTCTAAAATTAAGTGATTAATGTCTGCATTTTCCATCAAGCAAAATTATTCTTGGGGCAATCAACTCAGTCAGACACTAGAAGGCAGCCAACTTCTCACATTATCTCTTGACAGATATTCTGTCTCTGGCTTCCAATCCGAGAATGAGTGGCTCTTAGGCAGAATAGATATGCTAATCAAGCTAGTAGCAGGAAATCAGCTGGCACTGTCACCACTTTTTACATGAGTCATCACGTTCATCATCAGATCTTTTCTCAAATGCATTTTTCATCTTGTCTTTGCTAACGTGCCTAAAAACCTTTCTTCCTTTTTTCCAATTTGATGCAGTTGTCTTCTCAAGGACCGAATCATGAAGAAATTGACTTTGAGCTCTTGGGAAACTTGTCCAGGAATCCGTACATTATTCATACCAATGTGCTCAGCCAAGGAAAAGGGAACATGGAACAGCAGTTCTATCTGTGGTTTGATCCCACCAAGGCCTTCCATACCTACTCAATTGTTTGGAATCAGCAGAGGATCATGTGAGCCTTATCCTCTTCTTTTCAATTTTTTCATAGATGTATATAATTTACATTTTAATACAAGAAAGATTAGTTTATGACGACTAATTGTGATTGTTATTAAGCTTTTAGGTTCCTAGTGGACAGCATTCCTATAAGAATGTTCAACAACTTGGGATCAATTGGCATGCCATTCCCCAACAAGCAACCAATGAGAGTTTATTCCAGTCTAAGGAATGCAGGTGACTGGACAACCAGGGGAGGGCTTACAAAGACTGACTGGACTCATGCAGAAACTTCAAAGCCAACGTTTGCATTTAGTCATCAGGGTCATCATCCAGTTTGCATTTAGTCATCAGGGTCATCATCCTGTAACTCCGTCTCCACAAAATCCTTCCAGGATAGCGCATGACAAGTCCAAGCACTTGATGCCTGTGGTAGGTACAGACTTCAATGGGTGCAACAAAAGTACATGATCTACAACTACCCCACTGACCACAAGGCGTTCCCCGAAGCTATCAAGATTCCTCTAAATCAAGACACTAAATCCAAAGCACATATTAGCATTAGCATTCGTTGGTTCTTTCAAAATTTTGAGATTGTCTACATTGAACATATTTTGTAATCATCTTTCTGCACGTATTAATAAAACTAAACATTTCTTTGGGTGCTTCTACCAAAACCTTCAACACTACCATCCTACTGATTCTACATATCCGAAAGACAACATTCTGCATCAAATAATCACATTTTATCGCAGAAACAGCCCTGAAGTTCATTCAAATAAAAACCCCTTTCGATTCACCTATTTCCTCAACCTACCAAATACATTACTCAAGCTTTGAACTGTAGCCTTTCCATGCTTCCTTTCTTTGTCCCACATTTTGCCAGCCACCAAACAGAACATTCAAACAATAAAAGTCACAAAAGGCAAAAATGAAACAGGAATCAGAATCACCTAGCAATCAAATCAGGAAAAAAAAAAAAGAATGGAAAATCAAAAACCCAAAATCCTTTATTACCTTTAAAATACCAAGAACCCTGCTTACATCTTCTTTCATGAGCTTCCTCCTCAGATCCTTACAATACATCAATCTCAAACTCTCAATATAAACCTCGACGTCATCGCAGTCGGCAATCTCAACAACGTACGGCGCCGACCCGTACGACCTTGGCTGCTTGGCCCACCTTTCCGACAATTTCACGGCGAAGAATCTACTGTGGGCCATCAGAATCTGCCTGTGCACATTCATCGAAACGCTAATCCCATCTTTGGAACTCAAAGTTAATTTCAAATCGCTCGTAGACGGATCGTTGAACTGGTTTCCGGGGCTCCGGTTCCCCAATATATCGTTAATTCGGTGCAAGATCAAAGATTGCTTGTCTTGAACCGATATTTGGGCGGCGGCCGCGGCGGTGGCGGCGCTTTGAGGGGCTTTGACGGCGGCGATATTCGCTTGGTTAATTGGGATCTGGGTTCTGGGTTGGAGTTCTGGCTCGCTCGCCATCATTTCGAAGAGGGTCGGGCTGGATCGGGTTTTCTCCGGCGGCGGCGACATGGGGTTTAGAAGGCCGGCGGTGAGGGCGGAGTTGAACTTGCTGAAACTAGAAGGGAAAGAAGCCGGGTCGTGAGGAGAGTGGTGGCCATTAGACAAGGTCGTTGTTGCGCCGCCGGCGGCTGATGCGGAGACGGGTATAAAGTCCATGACTGGGGAGAGACGGCCCGAAGAGAATCGGATCCTGTACGGCGACGGCGAATCAAAAAATAGCTCGGGCTCCCGGGTCGGGTACGTGGGTGCGAGGACGCGCTCCGGAGGTGGTGACGGCGGGGGCGGAGGAGGTGAGGCGTGGTGGTGGGGTCTAGCAGTAGTAGTAGTAGTAGTAGCAGCAGCAAGACAGCACCAGGAGTTATCAGGCGAGACAACTGAAGGCGGGTCAAGTTTCCGGGTTTGGGTACGGGTCGAGCAACCACTATTGGACTCAATGTTGCTATTGATGGTGGTGGTGGTGGTGGGGGTGGCGGCGGTGGTAGCAGAGGATTGAATGGTGGTTTCTCGGCACTTGCGGCGTTTGGGCTTGGTGGGCTGCGCTTGGACTTTAAGATGAGCCTTAGCAGTTGTAGTAGTGGCTGCTGTTGTTGTTGTTGTTGTTTTTGTTGTTGCCATGGAATAAATTGTTTCTTGTCATTTAGTTCATTGGCATTGCCAAAATTAGAGAGAGAAAGATAGATAGAGAGAGAGAGAGAGAGCGAGAGGGGGCGTTAGTGTGAGAAAGTGTGTGCATCTATCAATGTGAATATTTAGATGTTTGATTAAGATGGGGAATTGAAAATGGCGATGGATTCGAGGCATTAAAAACCAGCAAGGGTGACTGGTAACAAGCATTAAATTGGAATAAAAGAAGAGAAAGGGAGAAAAGGGTTGGTCGGCTAGACGTACTCGCGGACTACTTTAATACAACAAACAGTAAAATCAAACATTTTTTAATTAGACGTAACGTCTTAACTTTTAGGTATATTTTTCTCGTAATTTTATTTTATTATATTTATTTTTCAGATAATTATGTTATTTCGCAGGTTTAAGCGATTTGGTGTAATGAGCTGTGAAGAGTGGGATTGATTGGCGTGGTGTATGCACCTTTTTTGTTGGCATTTGGATTGGGTAGCCTGGCTGGTGGTGGGGTTGGGGAGGCTTTGGAATTGTTGACAGATTATAAAAAAAGTGCAGAGATAATTGGCCCACCCTTTGTTTGTTTTTGGTCTTTCTTTTCTGGCTGTATGTTCTTTCGAGTTAGTTTTGTTGAATAGCTTGATTCGGCGGGATCCTGCCAGTTGTAAATTCGTTTCTTTTCTTTCGCGGGTTTTTGGATCGTTTCGAAAAAGTGCAAGCATACGACACTTAAATAATAATAAATAGTAATATATATTTAATAATTTAATTTTTTTAAATAATACTGTTCATTTCAGTTTTTGTATTATTTGAAAGTCATTCTTGTACAATTAAAAGGAAAAATCCTTTCGAAAAAGACTAATAGGAACAGTGAGTTTTGGTCTGGCCTAGCAATCGACGGATCATGACATGTGACTAGCCTTTGTTACAAGAAAAGAAGAAAATCCTATCAGTGCCAGTGTGGGGGTTAATCATCTTTCAAGAAAAGTTACATTTACGTGTTGAATTAGACTCCTCTCGGTTCACCTGTATACCATAATATCATTACTTTTTGTTTTTCGTTTTTTAGTAATTGGGGATGAAGAATGGTATAGAAGAAATTTAGGACTGTTACTTTTAACTACTTTAATGATAATAGAGTCTTTTACGATATAATTATTTTATTATTGTCATTTGTTGCATATTTTTAATAAAAATGATTTATGCATGTGTATAATAATATAACGTAAATATGCGTCTAGAACAAGTCACGTTAACTTGTTAAGAAAAAGAAAGGAAGAAAGAAAGAACGAGTCTGGTTAAACGCATCGCGGATTGAAACTATTTCAGTTTATGATAAATACCATTTATGACTGGTTTTTTGAACTTTTTCTAGCACTTCTCTTAATTTTATCCGCTAACAAATAATAGACTTGGGCAAGAATGAACTAGAGAGGTAACACTGGCTACAAAAATTCAGTAAATATTTAGAAAAGAAAAAAAAATTCAGTAAATATTTTTCATCAATAACCACAACACTTAGAAAATTCGATCTCTAACGGAATACCCATTAGATCAATTGATATGAATCCATCACATAATTGACAGATACTTGAGTCTTATAGCCAGAAATATACAGCAGCCCTCTAAAAAATTGTATCCTTATGGTTGCATTAGAAGCATATGTATACATAGTATTAACCCCATAAATACATAGTATTAACATTTTTAGCACATATGCTAAGATTTTATAGTTACTAGACTTGAAAATTGAGTATTTGTTCAACTGGTTGAGAGGAGTGTCCTTTAATCAGTAGGTGAAAGGTTCAAATTCCACATAACTTTACTTCATCCTCCCAAAATACTCAATAGAGCTCATTGTAAACAAAAAAAAAAATTTCTAGAGTTGCGAGTTTGATTTACCTGTTTGGAGACTCTTAATTGCTGTTGAATCATCAAGACCAGAATTGAGGAAGGATGATAAAGAACCCTCGAAGTAAAGATAAGTGACTACCAAATATAAAATTTAATGTGAGATTTAAAATTTGAATCTCAAATTTTTCTACCGCAGAAAAAAACAACAATCACGAATCTTATTTATAGTTAAATTTCCCTCCTCCAATCTTAACTAAACAAAAAAACCATGATCTGACTTCACCCCAGAAGTTTTTTCTCCCATTTGTCTTGCTCATGCTAGACAAGCACGGTCTGTGCTGGGCCAACTTTTTATAGTACAACAATTGCCGTGGTGGGCCATAGACAGTTGTGATTCCTTGCCCACAACAAAAACGTCGGTTAAGCCCAACATTACCCAAAAAAAAGAAAACGTTCTTTGCATCCCTTAGAAGGAAAATGATGGCTAGAAATGGACGGTAGTCACCATATACAACTATCAAGATGGTGGTCTACAATTATCAAAATTAATCTTGAAGCAAATGCAATCGATTCACGGAAAAACCAATATAGACGTTACCCTATTGTTGATGATGAGTGAATATTGTATACACAAGATTAATAGGTACAACTAAAAAAAGAAAATTAATTTTCATATACAAAGTATGTATTTTGATGACTTTATCAACTTAATAACATTCAATATCAATTTTCCCTTTTTTTTTTTTCATCAGTTCAGTCTAACGGATAGAAGGGGCCCACAAGAGCACTAGGAGGAGGGGAATGATGTCAGATGAAGGGTTCAAACCCTTGCATAGTGTTTGGGGAACACTCATGTCAACTGCTAATATCCATCCTCAATATTAATTTTCTTGTCTCTACATATCTATCAATCGTTGGTGGATTTTTAGTGAGAAATCATAGTAAAAATGTAGTCTTTTTTAAAGTAAATATTAAATCCAAAAGTTTAAACTAAGGTATAAATAAGGGCAGTAATTCAAAATTCAACACAATTGATCGAAAATGCTCTAATACAATATCAACATATTGTCCGACCAAAAAATTGCATTGGTTGAGGCTCAAGATCTCATATCAAATTCTAAAATTGTTAAATTTAAATGGAATTGAATTAAATCTGAAAAAAAAAAAAAAAAAGCATGAAAGTTGGGTTACGTTTGAGAGTCTTGAAAACTGTCAGGAATATGGGTTCTAATAAAGAAGGAACAAAAGGTCCAAAACGACAATGGGCTAATGTTTGAAACCATGCAAGGTACCACTGTCGTCCAACAACTTGTTAGTTTGCACAACTTTATGGTTAATGCTCCCAAGAATAAGCTGTTCTATTTTGTTCTCCATCTTGCGTTAACCTGTTACCCCACAAGCCCAATAATGTTTTGTTTAGCTGGTGCCATTCCAAGCCCGCAGGCTTTTGCACCCAGTACGTGTCTTAAACTGGGGCCCGCAGTCCTTCATCGTTCCCAGTTCGAAGTATGTTTTTTTCATGTGCTTGTTGGAACAATCAGTAAGATTAAACTTATATGAGACATGGAATGCATTATGCTGTAACTATCAGGACTATACACTCCTCTCTTAGGATCACGGTGCATAGCGTCGCCCCCACACTCTTGCATTTTATTCACAAAAATAAAAAACTGCATTCCCATTCCTGCTGCAACTGGGGCTCCACAAGAATATGGCGTCGCCGCCCCACCAGGGTAGACATTGTTCAAGCATACACTAAAGGCATCCAGATTCACAGCAAAACACCCAAATAATATCGGATTTCATGTTCAAGAAAGCCCCAATCCTCAAACTGAGGAGAAATCTACCACTAACGTTGTGATCTAGTGATAAATTAATTGTTTGATGTCAAACTAAAAGTCAAGTGTTCGATTTTCTGTTAAAGTGTTTAGTGAAACTAAGCAAATGATCGCTAAGTTTGCCACTCTGACGATATGTAATATTTTTTAACGTGACTGTAGAGTAACATCTCTAAGAAAACAAGTCTAATAGGATATAAAAGAAAAGTAATGCTATTTAATCGGTTTCATATATGATATTCCACTAGATATAATTAAATATGGGTGAGATGATCACTTGTTTGTGAGTTTGTTTTTTTTTTTTTTTTAAGAACAACGAGTGGTTGTTGGGTAGTCAAGCAAAGTGTTAATTAAAGATGATTCCTTTCATGGCTGCAGTCACTATCAAATTAAGGAATGCTGGCCTCCTGGAGAGACGTGTGCCATACCTTGAGACTTGAGTTCTTAAATAGCCACACGGAGAGGGCAGTGTGTCACGAGTTCATTTATGGGCTATGTCTACTTACAATTGCACTTGACACAGTTGTTGAAGGTCAAACAATTGTCACATGGACTCACATAAGATAATGAATGGGCCTGGATTCAATTCTTTTTTTGAGAAAAAAAAAGAAAAAGAAAATTAAGGACTGATTTATTTTTTTTTATCAATTAAAAGATTTATTGAATTATAAATTATATAATAAAAATAATTTTTTTATTTTCGTAAATTTTATAATTATTTTTCAACGTTAAAATATGAGACTTTCAAGATAAAAATTTAAATTTTAAAAAATTGCAGACAATTGACGACCATTTTGAAGGGAAGAAGGGGATGGGAGACTGTAGGTTTTTGGTATTAGGCACTGGAACAACAGACACATCCACATGCCAATGTGACCCACCCCTGTGACTTGTTTCTAGGCAAATTTTGTTTTCATCTCTAAGTCCAAGTCTAGAATTCTCCCAAGTTTTGGCCCATTCTCTTGAAGGAAGATTCTTTATGTGTTTAGCAAATGCTAACTAATTTTCCTGTTTTTTTTTTTTTTTTGGGTTTGGGTTTAACTGCAAGTATTTGTACGCACTATTATGTTACCTCCTCAATCCAACTATCAAATAGGTCATCTACGATGAAAGTGGAAAACAAAAGAAAGAAGAAGGTTGACAAGAAGATTAAATCTACTTAAGTTTGAAGGGGTGACTATTCAAATTTTAATATTTAAACAAAGATATGAGAATAATATTATCTATCTCCTGACTTCCCAAAATATCCTACGTGGAAAACAAGTTTAGATTTCCACGTATAATAGTCAATAAAACTCAATAGATCGAATGGGGATAAATACCATGATTTAATGTATGAAGGGTCATCAATCACATCATCTAGTTGCAAAATGTGGGTTCTTAGTCTCAATAACCAGAAATGAGACCACAGTAACGATGAATCCAAATTAAAAACAACAACCAAAAAAAAAAAAAAAAAAGGAAAGCAACGAAGAAAGAAATAAGAGTCTAAAAAAGGCAAAACATGGTAGAGAAATTTTTGATTTTTTAATGATGTTACATATTCCACGACCTGACTACCTCTCCCAGATGCGCCAAGGGAATGTGAATTATAACTTAAACATCAACAAAAAAAAAAAAAAAAATACTAAATAGTAATATTTAAATGATAACTAAATAATATGTGTTATTAAATAATTAAAATTAAAAAAATAAATTATTAAATATTATTAAATAAATTACGTAATTATTTTAAAATTATTTAAAAGTAAGCTAATTAATGAAGCTCACATAACACAAATTTTTTACACCCAATACTAGTGAGGGATAAATATTTTTTTGGTCCTAAACCTTTAGGTTTTTTTACGTTTGAGTGCTAAACCTTTTTGACATTTCATTTGAGTTCTAAACCTTTTGATTTTCTACCAAATCAGTCTCTCTGTTTATCAAAAGTGATCAATTTATTAAAAAATGATTTTAACTTTACAAAAAATTATTTAAAAAAAGATGAAATATATAAATTGAATGTCTTTTCTGTCAAAAATATGCATGTTACCTATTTAATTCATATATTTGTTGATTAAAAAAATATTTAATATGCATATTTTGTTGATGAAAAAAATATTTAATTCATATATTTAACCTTTTTTAAATGATTTTTATTAAGTTAAACTCATTTATTAATAGATTGACTACTTTTTGTAACTTAAAGGACTGATGTAGTAAGAAATCAAAAGGTTTAGAACTCAAATAAAATGTTAAAAAGGTTTAGGACTTAAACGTAAAAAAACCTAAAGGTTTAGGACCAAAAAAATGTTTATCCCATAGTAGTGAGATCCCAACCTATATTAATGTATTCATTCCAATGCAGTTCTTGACTGCTTCGATTTGATCCAAAGCAATTGGAAAGCTAAGAAAGAAAGGATCGACTCGGAGGGACAGATCAGCAAATTTTAACGTGCAGTTGTCCTCGCAACTTTAATTTTAATTAATATATGGTATTGGTTCCTTCCCCAATATATTCCACAATACTCTGAACCCAAAACAAAACGTGGGTATACAGTAAAGTGTTGGAGGAAGCTTAGCATAAAGCAAGCACCGGTACAGCAAACATGTCTTGCAGACGCTGATTAGAGACAGAGAAGCATCCAATTTCAGTTGGTAGGCACAGTACATTTTGAGGCTGCATAGCTGTAACTAGCTTCTTTTTTTTTTTTAATTTTGAAGATTCCTTTTGTGGAGGTAGGGTGTCTTTTGTAACCGTAATTACAGTAATTGAAAATTCAAGCAACTTGTGTAAATGAGCAGCTAAGGTTTTTTTTTTTTTTTTAATTAAAAGAAAATCGTTGCATTGCAACAGTATCAAACCACACACATATTCGACGCGACAGTGTTGGAAAAATCTACACAAAACATGAATTAGTATCGGCACCAATTACCTACAACTAACATGGTCAATATGGCCATTTACTGATTGGCATGAAACTTATTTTGACAAAACTCTACCAATCGGATTGATACTAAACTTACTAAAAACAGAGATTTTAGCTAAGTTTAAATCAATCAGATAAAGTTGCATTTAGCAGTAAATACAGCATTTTGACGGACTTATAATGGATTTCGACCGGGTACACCTGACAACGATTTCCCAAAATCTTAAACTACAAATAGACAAGTATACAAAAACAATTAAAGTCCCACGACCCAAAATTGGCCAACAGCACTTAGTCTAATCAATAGTGGCAACCGTGGCGGCCAAGGCTAGCAGTGATGCTGCAGTAGTCAGCAATAGTAGAGCCGGCGACGGTGGAGCTAGCGACAGAGCCGACGACGACAGCGGCGAGGTCAGTAGGGCCGGTGCTAGCAAAAACGGAGCTAGCGGCGGCGACATTGAAGACCTCGACCACAGTGATAGTGATGGAGACGGTGATGGTAGCGATGGACGCAGCTACGACAAGAATGGGGGAGTCAGCAGAGACAACAAAAAAGTTGCCGGAGTCTAAAGAAACTTAGATCTGATGCTTGTTAGGTCATGGGAAATATGACTTAAGCTTTGATCTAAAGCAAAGCAAAACTAAAACCACCATTTTTGAGAGAAGAAAAAAAAGGACGGGATGGAGGAGAGAGAAAAGAAAAAAAAACTAGGTAGGAAGGGGAGAAAAGGGAGCAGAGAGATTGGGGGGTGTGACCGCTAGTGGTGGCTGACCCCATCATCCGCCAGGAGCCTTTTGTTTTTGAGGGGCAGAGAGTTAGATATAGAGAGAGAGAGAGTTAGAGAGAGAGACATCTTTCACTTTAGAGCAGCTAAGCTCAAGTATAGCTCATTTGTCTGTACTCACGTATGCCAAGTTGTGTTACACTGCATATCATATGTCCTGATCCCTTTAGGTTTCTTTGGCATATTGTTTATTTAATTAAAAGAGAGAATCAAATTGTCAAGGCCAATTCTTTATCATATTCAATAGAAAAAATGTGAAAAAAAAAAAATGATATGAGTAAGCTATTAAGTTACTATAATTGAGCTACATTTAGATGATAAAGATGTGGATTTTGCACCCTCATATTATAGTACCATCGACTAATTCAAGTCATCACTTGGGGTTTACTTGCTTTGCTTGTCATACTTATAGAATTGAAAGTATGACAATATATATCAAGAATTATAATCACAAATTTTTTTTGAATATAGAAAATCTTTGCATTAAAATCATCTAAATCTATCCAAATCACAGTCCTTTTTTTTTTTTTTGACTAGAGAAAGATAAGAGCATATCATTAAAAGCACAACCCATATACAATGAGGATCAGCCCAAAAAGGCACCACCAGCAACAATACAAGACCAACCCAGCCACTTAGCACAAACACATTACAAAGCCTACCGCTGGCCCAACCCAACTCAGAGACCCTACGGAAGCCTTGTGGGCCAAAGATACAATTGACCCAAGCCCACAGCTCAGGAGACCCAACCCGCGAAGCCTGAAGCATATGCCCAGAGACAGCATCGTCTCCAACTGATCACCATCGACGAGCGGCGTCACCCTGAGAATCGGGAAAATGGTGAACCCCGAAGGGCCTTCGGCGACAAGGACCTAGTCTACAGCTGAGAGCACACTGAACACGCCAGGCGCATACTGAAAGCGCAAATCCCATCCAAACACCACAGAGGACTGTGAGGCTAAATAGAAGGAGGGCAACCCGAAAATAGCGACCGGCGACCACGCGAAATGCTGATGGGCAACGCACTGATTGTACATAGCGATCCTCAAAGCCTAAAAAAAAAAAAAAAAACTAGCCCTCCCCCGCCGTTGAAGGCGGGGGACACTATCAAGGAGTGCACAGCTGAATCAAGCACTGCGAACGCAAGAAAACCCGAGTAAAGTAGCAAACCACACCCACCACCAGCAAAACAACGAACCACGACCAACCTAAGGGGACAAGAGCCCCTACAAAACCCACGAGGGGTACCAAAGCCCACGTTAGGGCACAAACGCTCAGGCCGAACCCGACCGAGCGATGGAGGCGAGGAGGATTGCTCTCAGCGTATGATAGCACAAAGGCGCACGATAGCACAAAGGCACACGATAGTAATCCCTAACGTCCCTATATGAATCATAGTCCATTTAGTTATCTTAATTCTAGTTTTCCACATTATTGTAGGCCAGACATGCTTTTAGCTAGATATAAAATAGACAGAAGGAAACAATGATTGGTCAATTTAATTTTCCAAAACAAATTTGCTCTAAAAAAAAAAAAAACTCCTGTAACGAGTAAATATTGAGCCTAAAACAGTTAGACTTGAAAATACAAAAATAAATTACAAATAAAAATTTAAAAATAAAAAAAATTTTACGTGGGGTCAATTTCCGTAGATCCTCCGATTAATGTCCATTTTTTTTTTTACTCCGTCAAGGGCTACACGAGCTTGATCTTAACAGAAATAATTTCCACAACTTTATCTTAAACTGGATAGACTGAAATTGTATCTGATTTGGACGTTTAGATTACGGTTAAGAACCGCAGAGACCTGATCTGAGCCGATCTGACTTAATTTCTCCGAGGGTTGAAGGGACTTGTTCTTGGATGAGTTGCCTGGATTTTGCTGAGTGCCGTAAGAGACTTGATCCCAACCGAATTTGCAATATTTTAATATTTTCAGATATATATTATCATAAATTCAGATCTAAAGCGATCAGAAAATATAAATCTAAAAATAACTTTAGAAATAGAAATAACAAATTTTTTGGGATTTACTCCTAAAATATCTCTAAAAAATGAGTTATGAGAGTATACTGCAGAGTAAAATATGTAAGAAAATGAGAAATTTTTTTGAAAGATTTTCAAAATTTTCTTTTTCTCTCAAATTTTTTGTATTTTTATATTTACAAATTTGCTGAATATGTTTTGAATTGAGAGACATAAGCCTATTTATAAGGCTCATTTCTCGTATGAAAATCACATGGAAAAAGAAGAAAATATTTCTTCAACATCGACGTTGTCAATTTTAAAATTGGTAACGCGACAACTAAGACTTGACTGTTTTTTTTTAATTTTTTAAAACACGTTTACACCCCAAAACAAAGAAAAGTATAATGAAAAAAAAAAACCATGTGGACCTTGTCAGTTTCTCTTTTTTTTTTTTTTTTTTTTAAGAAAAAACATGTTCTCGGCAGTTCTATATTAATATTTAATCGGCAATGGCACGGTCTCGCATGCCAAATTTAAGACTGACCCAGATGAGCAATTTTGGAATTTTCTTTAAACATAGCAATTTGTTGCGTTTTGTGTTACTGGGTTTTAACTTATTCATTTGGCTTTCTCTTACTCCAAACACTGTTTGTTTATAATTTTCTTGGTTCCTAGCAAGGACAGCTTCTGACAAACAAAGTTTTGGTATGTTTAAAATATGGGAAAAGTTATATTTCCAGACAGTGGTGCCCGAGAAATGCCTGATCCTACGTGGCATCAATTTTTTAATACACCCAATGAAAAAAGAAAGAAATAAGATTGGCGGGAAAAAAATCTTAGCACTAAAAAGTACTGTAGCACCAAAAAATTTCAACAAAAAGAGCCGGGAAAATTTGGGCAAAATTGTCAAATGGCGTCAAAATCCTTTCTTGATCCTAGCTGAAATTACTTCTATTCTATTGTCAAATTAAAAAAATTTTAAATTTTGAATATTATTTTTTAGAAATTTTTTAAAATTTCTTTAGGAAAATAAAGAGAATTTTTTTTAGGAAAATAAATGTAGAAGTAGTTTTTTTTTAGGAAAAAATTATAGGTAAATTTGAGAGAGTTTTTTTAAAATTTTTTTCTTTTCTAAAAAAGGGGATTCATGAACTAATTTTTTTTCTTTTTATTATTTTATTTTATTATAAAATTTATAGTTATAGAGATTTAATAATAGTCAAAGTATGAATATATAAATCAATAGAATTTTTATTTGATTATAATTAAATTTATATTAATTGTAAATCTTAATTCTAATTATGATAGAATTTTCATAGTTATAAAATATTTTAATATTATTTTAAATTTAAAAATTTATGAGGAATCGCCACATGTTAGTGAGAGAGAAAGATTGAGATCTTCTCTTAATTTCAATTATATATATATATATATATCCAAAAATAAAAAACACGAGAGTCATAGAAAAAGTGACGCACAGTCGACAACAATCAACTATTTTTTACTTTAAGCAGACGCTTTCTTTTTGTAACAAAAAAAATAAATGTATTTTCTATCTGTTAATTATAAAAAAAATGGCAATGTGAGATTTTTTTTATTGCACGAATTGTTTTTTGCATGAATTTCACATTACCCAATAAACATAATTAAATTTAAAAAGTTTATAATTGGAAATTTTATAACAAGTTACAAAGGTTAAAATTAAATAGGTCGCATCAATAAAATTTGTAAAAAAAATTGAGGTAAGTTCTAATAAAATTTATGTTCAAACAAATTACTAGCCTATTCCAACAAACCTTCCAATGTTGTTTAATAAAAACTTAATTGATTAAATGAGATTTATACCACACGCTTCTGAATGAAAATACTTGTTTTTTACAATCATAAGCCTTATGTAACACTAAAACAAAGTTTCAAGGAATATACTTAGACAAATTTTTATGCAAAATTCTAATTGACGTGGAACAATTTCAATTGGATGTGCAATTAGACTAATTTTAAAATGAAACAAGCAGGCTAGTGCATTTTTTAAGAGTTTGTAGCTTGTTACACAATCAATCAGTCTTGTTTTGCAAATCAAATCAATTTTTGGGTAAAAGTATTAAGAAAGCTCCCAAAAAGTAATTTGTTACTCATTCAATTAGTTCTGTTGCAAATTTAGTTAGTCTCGTTATAAATCGAATTAATTTTTGGGTGAAAGTGTTAAAAAAACTCCCAAAAAGTAGTTTGTAACTCAATCAATCAATTTTGTTACAAATTTAATCAGTCTCATTGCAAATCGAATCAATTTTTTGGTGATAGTGTTAAGAAAACTCGCAACAAGTAATTTGTTACTCAATCAATTAGTCTTGTTGCAAATTTAATTAGCCTTGTTGCAAATTTAATTAGCCTTATTGTAAATTAAATCAAATTTTGGGTGAAAGTGCTAAGAAAACTCTGAAAAAGTAGTTTGTTACTCAATCAATTAGTCTTGTTGCAAATTTAATCAACTTCGTTGCAAATCAAATGAACTTCGGGGTGAAAGCATTGAGCAAACTCCCAAAAAGTAGTTTCTTACTCAATACGTTGCAAGTTTAATTAACCTCGTTGCAAATCGAATCAATTTTTGAGTGAAAGTGCTAAAAAAAACTCCCAAAAAGTAGTTTGTTACTCAATCAATCAGTTGTGTTGCAAATTTAATCAAATTTGTTGCAAATTGAATAAATTTTTGGGTGAATTGCTCAGAAAACTACCAAAAAGTAGTTTGTTATTTAATTAGTCGGTCTTGTTGCAAATTTAATCACCCTTATTGCAAATCGAATCAATTTTTGGATGAAAGTGTTAAGAAAACTCTCAAAAAATAATTTGTTACTCAATCAATCAGTCATGTTGCAAATTTGATCAGTCTCGTTGCAAATCGAATCAATTTTTAGGTGAAAGTGTTAAGAAAACTCCCAAAAAGTAGTTTGTTACTCAATCAATCAGTCTTGTTGCAAATTTAATCAGTTTCATTGTAAATCGAATTAATTTTTGGGTGAAAGTATTAAGAAAACTCCCAACAAGTAAATTGTTACTCAATCAATCAGTCTAGTTGCAAATTTAATCAGTCTCGTTGCAAATTGAATCAATTTTTGGATGAAAGTGTTAAGAAAACTCTCAAAAAGTAGATTGTCACTCAATCAATCAGTCGTGTTGCAAATGTAATCAATCTTATTACAAATCAAATCAATTTTTGGGTGAAAGTGTTAAGAAATCTCCCAACAAGTAATTTATTACTCAATCAATTAGTCGTGTTGCAAACTTAATCAAGCCTTGTTGCAAATTGAATTACTATGTAAGTAGCTATAATTAGCCATAATTGTAGTTACCTTATATTGTTAATAACGTTGTTTATCACAGTGATTTGGCCATCACCTTATTTACAAATTGACAAATACTTCTCCAAAACTTAACTAACTCACTGTCCAATCAACATTAAGTTCTCATTTATGACTAACATTTTGCCTCAACAATCATACTACATGTCAAACATGTTCTTAAATAAAATAATAATAAGCTATAGGTGGGAAGTCAAAATGAAGATAGTGAAAAGGATGATAGTTGGAGAAAAAAAGAGGAAAATATGTATAGAGTTTGAACTATGGCGAGCTTAATTTTGTTTTATAAATGTAAATATCGCTTAATTACTATCCATTGAATAAGTGTGCAACAATAAGTATTAACTGTGCAATTAGATTCTTTAGATGTAAAACAGTTTAGTAGTAATTTGGTTACAATGTTGTAATTTGTTACTTATTTTGTCAGTGTTGTTGCAAATTTAATATGCTCTGTTGCACTTTTAATATTTTTTGGAGCATTTATTTGTATAAAATTTGAAAATTCGGATTTCAACACTAAAATTCACATTATTTGTGTGTGGTAGCACCTTATTAAGTTTAACCAATTATTTGCCCCAAAAAAAAAAACCAATTATATGATATTAATTCACAAGATGACAATAAACCAAAGTGATATTGATTCGCTCAAAATAAAGTCATTAATAGTAAATTTTAATAGACTTCTATGCATGTTCCAAAAATTGAATTCTAATTTTGATTGTTGATTATATATATATATATATATATTGCAATTGGCCTACTTTACTTTTTGGTAGACGGTTGCAAAATTTGTGATACTTGTTGCAATTCATATCCAAATTGATGTAGAATTATATATTTTTTTGAAAAGAAGTGTCAAATTTTGAAAAATAAAAAATTTTGCACGTTTATCCTACTGTCACAAAACTTTAGGATCCCACCTACGTCTAATATCTATGACTACAAATTTTTTTTTAAAAAAAAAATTCCAATAGTCTGTTGGCTAGAGGATCTTTAGTAAACCAACTAATCTATGGATAGCCAATTCACTTTGAGAAAAAGCAAGTTAGATAGTCAATTTTGGACATAACAAAATTATCCCTAATTACAAGGTTTTGCTAGCTTGAGTAATACAACAGATTCATTTATGGATTAAAAAAACAGCTACTAGGATGCAACAAGATTCTTTCCTCTCCAGTCTTCATAAAGGGTTGGCTTCTCATTTCCAATAAGAAAGATTACAATGTCATTGGCGTGTTCATGCGGCATTTTCTACTATTGTTTGTCATTTCAAACTTGGGAAAAGTTTAATGGCCGAAAGGAAAATTTCCAGAAAATTGTCCAGAACTGCAACCAATTGCATTTATTGTGCAACCAGCTAGGTACATTGTGTAATGAAAAGATAGATGATTTTTTTCCTTCGTTTAGTTGCACTTGTAATGAAGACAGCTGCACAAGGAATCCAACCAGTTGCATTCCGCCAATTTTTCTAGCCACTTCTTTCGGCCATGTAACAGGACCCTTCAAACTTTTCAATATCATCAAAATCTAGAGACAAGAAGACAAAAGACATTGTTTCTTTCAAGCTATTACGATCGCAATCCATTAGGAAATAAAAGCAACCTAAACTCCACCCGCATCTAAATCAATTGAATGGACACTAAATTATAATATAACAATATAAACTATTACAAACAGTCTTTCTCTTCAAATGTGAAAGATTCAACATTTCAAGAGCTAACATCACTAGAAATTCTGCTACATACAGCATAGACTTTGAACAAATTTCCACTTTTCATAATCCTGTTTATAGAAGCATGGTCGGAATCAAATGAAAGTGTGAGCATTCCCTTCATCCTTGAAAATACAATGAAAAGCACAAGAAATAAAAAGAAAGATTGCCGTGAAATAAACATTATCTTCTTTAGAGCAGGTTGGATGTCACCCACCTGCAAATGCACATCCTTTATATTAAATAAACACCAACCACAAGCCACTAGATGCTCAAAATCATACAAACAAATTCACTGATATTTAAAACAAAGAGGAACTATGGCTAAAAGTGAGATGTAGTTTAAGTTCTAGGGCCTAAGCCAAAATCAAATACTTTGTTGCATCCATGTTCAAGCCATTAAATTAAGGCTTGCCTTTTACCATTTAAAGAATGAAAGGGTGGGGGGGGATAAAAGAAAAGCTAAATATGATACTAGTTAAGTTTCCATTTCCAAGCTCGCACACTTGATGATGACACTGTAAGATTTCCACAATTGCTGCTCTTAATTAAGGCAGGGTACAGATATTTCTCAAATCATATAGTGAAACGCTTCATTGACTCTTTCATATGTGATAAAGTCATTCTCTCCAAGTATCGAATTTTTGAGAAATTCAGAGTTAGCACTTGTAGATAAGAGCAACAAAATGACCATTATTGCATACATTCCATTTTGACACTCCTTTATAATTGGAAAAAATAAGTAAATAAATGACTTTATACAATTTCGGTATAGTTGTAATCAAGACCAGCAACCTCAATACTTTTTTGCCACTTCTGACTGTGTTTCATAATCTTTTCCACTCACTTTTTCTACTCTTTAAATGTCATTCACTAAGTAAGCATATCATACAATTAAATGACCATTTTAGTTCATTATTGACAACAATTCAATTCCTAATCCACATTGGATGCATTGTTCAGTTGTGTTTGTTCAATTTGAATCCAGTCTATTGGTTTTCATGGATAATTGAAACCTTTCTAACTACACCTCTCAATAGAACAAAAAAAAGGTAAAAAAAAAACAACCACCAAGTAATGGCGGGCGTTCAAGCCTCATCAACGATACAATAAAGTAAATCTAAGGATAAAAGAGTAAATGAATCTTGTCTTTTCTTGTCATTTTCAAGTTTATTTTTGATAAATTATTAATTCCCCCAGTCAAAAGCTTATATAAAGCAGCTTCGGTTCAACTGTGGCACGATATTTGTATTTGTTAAGTTTTTTTCTACAGAAAAAATAGCTTGCATAAAGCATATTTTGTTCACATGTGCCAAGTTTATGTGAAAATATTAAAATTAAATGGAATTAGAAGTCCAATATGGAGGCAAAGACGTCAAAGTTATCAATTTTCATATTCGCTAACCACATACAAAGTCCAAGGTCATAAAAATGGAATTGAAACTTCAGGTCATGGAAATGGAATGAAATCTTTGCTGCAACTATGGTCTAGAAAACGTCAACAACCCCAATATATTTCTACCTAATGTAAACGTCAACACCCCTACTTATCACCAAATTTAATGTAATCTATCTCAAGATCGGAAACTAAGCAATATTACATGAAATCTACATGTCAATGCAAGTTTTACAGAACTAATTGAATGGATTATTTAAAATAAATTCAATTACCAAATTCAATTACCTTAAACATAGTGAATTCTTGATTTCTGTACTTCTCGATGCCTTCGTCGTAAAACCCAGTCCTCGCACTCTCCCCTCTATTTCCCCCTCTTTCTGGCCTCATACTCCAATTCCTCGTTCTCTCTCATCATACAACCTCTCTCACTTCCGCCTCTCTTTGCTGCCTTCTCTTTTCCTAATGCTTTTGAGGCCATCTCTCACGATTGGAGCATTTTTCTTTCTTGGAGTCACGGTGGCCTTTGTTGGAGTTGTGGTCATGATTCCAATTGTCTTGCAAGGTTTGGAGCATTTTTCTTTCCTGGACCGATCCATTATTATGAGAGATTTTCTTTTTCAGATAATAAAATCTAATTTTGGCACTGTTCACTTGAAATTCAAATTTTGAATTTTAGCCCCCTTTATTTAAATTTTTAATTTTTTAATGTTTTCATTGATTGGGCCCTACTTGCCACGTAGGATCAGGCACTTAATCGGGCATATTTATCCGGAAATGTAATGGTCCCCTTAAAATATAGAATGCTGGCAGTTAGAACACTAATGACAGGGCGATCACACATTTTACTTCAGACTCATTCCACGTAATACTTGTTTGGGATTCCTTATTTTGAGGGACTACCTTAAAATTAATTTTCTGTGGGGCAAGTGTGAAACAAAAATAGCATAGCTCTCCACGAGCTCCTGGGGAGTACGAATAAGACGTTATGTTTTCGCAAAGAGAATTTAAACGACTTCCTACAACCTATATCTCAGCTCTTGCGGGTGCCATTTTTTTATGCTTGGAGAGACAATATATGAGTTTTAGTTAGACCCTGTGGCAGACAATTTCTGTTTATGAGATATAAATAAGTTGGTCACAGCACCAGTTGCACACAAATAATGGTTTTTTTTTTTTTAATCAAGGAATTTGTTACAAAAGAAACTTGAATAAAACTATAAAAAATGAACTATATAAATCACGTATGCAAGCAAGATACTATCACAGACGATTACAAGGAATTATCATAAGACTCAACTTGGTCCACAAAAGTCTCTAGGACACCAAGCTCGCCAAGTAAGGAATAATTTTCTTGTGCACTTTCGGCTTCTGATAATGTTCGATTTAGTTGGCCGACCTGTAAATCTGATCCTAATAGGGCCAAATGCCAGCTGCGAGCTTAGAGAAATTAGCATGGCCATGGCTTCATTGTCAACTGTGTTTATCCTTAATGATAGTTGGTGTTTGTTTATACAAAGGCTAAACTTTGGTACTTATCTTTAGCTACGTAACCATAATTTTCTTCACAAAACAGTACACATTATGCAAGCTGTTGTATAAGCAAAGGAAGCCACCTCACAAAAAGAAGCACATACGGCTATCTTTATCAGTCAACTTGAACAAAACTAACATAATTTAGTAGGAGTGGTCAATAAAAAATTCATTTAATTTTGGAACGAATTATGAAACTTCCTTTTTTTTGGAACCAAATATATACGGAACTAGTACTAAAAGTCCTTAATGAAAAGAACCGTAAAAAAACTATCTCAGGCCAACCAACGTTGGACACGTTCTTTTTTTTTTTTTTTTAAGTTCGTAGGGATTAGGGATTGAATTTGAGATTTGAAATGGAGAGTGATTTTACTACCTTAGATCTTATGGCCAGCATAATTAGTAAATGTTTTTTTTTTTTTTTGTATATATTATGTGAGAAAAATGCTAATATGTATATTCAATTGCAAACGTGCGTACGTAACCCAGACAACATGTCTATCCTTGCACATAAACTAATGATAAAACGGCCGATCGTAGTGATTGTGATTCTGATTCGGGTCACCCCCACAAGCCACAAAGACAAGAAATGAGACAAAGGTGGCGGTGCGACCAGTGAGGGAGCTCCCCTCCTATCAGTCTTGGCCTCTTGGGTGTGGGTGGGTGGGTCTGAATGTGGTGGGGGGTGGGCCAAAATGATGTCGTGGCTGTATTGGACAAGTGCCTCAGAGCCAGCTCTAGGAAATGAATCATAGGGTAGTGCATGGTGGGTGGGCATTGAGTCCACAAACGCCATGCCTTAATCCATCTTGAGTGGTTGCTTGGCCGGAGGGTTTGTCCCTATCTATATGTTAAAGGGTATAAAGTTTATATTAATAAAATATAAAAATTTAACAACTTATAATATTTTTTTTCTTCTTATTAGCTTAAGTTGTTAGATAGATTTAGGATTCAAGAATTTTATTTGATATAGTATCATAATTTGATTTATTTTTTTATTTTCTTTAGTAACTCGATCCTTTAAATTTGATATTGACTCATTTTAGTTCAATTTTTTTTGTGTCACGTGTTAAGCAGACTTAACACATGTCAAGAAAGAATGTTAAAAATTGTAAAATCTTACATTGATGAAATAAGAAGATCTGACATGACTTATAATATTTTAAAATTTTTACTTCTACTAATTTAAGTTTTCAGGTAAATTTGACACTAAAGAATTTTATTTGAAACTCTCTCTCAATCTTTCACCACGAAAGTGAAAGAAAAACATTGTTGTTGTTTTTTTTTTTAATGGTTTTTAATCAAAAATGCGTTGGCTGGCTTGTATACTAGGGAAATTATCGATTTGCAATTTGGAGCTTAGGTGCTTTGACTAATTTATTAGAAAGTATCGACTTTCAAGTCCCCCAACTAGGGAAGATCCCATCTACGTAATGACACACACATGATTTATTATATGTTTTCATTAGTGATTGTGAGTGGCCGGCCATTAATCTTCCTCAACTTCCTTGCTTCCTAGTCTTTTCGGCTTGAGAATAGAGATCGATGTAATGGGGTTTGAACCTCTTTGAGTATCATAATATTGATTAAGAATTAACGTTGATTGCTGTCAACAGCTAATGTAAATAGATATGAGCCGGTATTAATGCGAAACATGATGATGCATCACAACAATAAATTTTCTTGGTTATCTAAATCTCCTGTGCAATGCCCAATTCGTGGATGAGATTTAAGTTTTTTTCTTTTGATTAATTAATTTCCATTTAATAGTATTTGAGTTACAATTCATCAGTTGGATAATATTTAAGTCAAATACACAAATTCTATGATTTACACAAATTCAATGTTGAGCAGTCATTACTTCTTTTTGATCAAAGACCAGTCAATACTTCAATTAAAGGGAGTAAAAAAAACCATGATAGGTGACAAAAAAAGAGGAAGAGAAAGTTTTACATTGACTTAAAATTTTGGTATTTTTTTCGTCCATGAATTAAAAATCTTTAATCATGAAGTATTTTAAAAAAATTAAGTCTCACATTTAATTTATTACATAATATAATATAATATAATATAATATAATAACAAAAAAAAATTCACATAACCGACATCAATTAAAGTTGAGATTAAGATTATTACCTGGCATTTTTTCACTGCAGTAAACAAAGAAAAAAATGCCATTGTTATTTATTTGTTATTGAAGATAAAGAAGCCCAAACACATTATTGTCATTTCACTCCCCAATCATCTATACAACAACCCACGCAGTCTCTCCCTATATAACAAGTTTAACAACAGAAACTCAGAAACACAGCAAGAAACCAAACATAAACCGATAAACCAGAAAACCATTACGCAACCAAAACACAATCGCCTCCATCTCTATTTCCTGTCTTTCTCTCTCTAGTTTCTTTCTCTCTCTAGAGCATGGGTTTCCCTGTAGCCTACACAGAGCTAATACTCCCCAAAGTATTCATTCAGGCACTTTCCTTTCTGGGTTTCGTCAGAAACCTAATAAACACTCTCTTTCTCTATCTGGGTCTCCCAGATTTTTTGGAGCCCGGCATTTCTTGGCCCGACGACGGCACCACATCGGCGCCGTCCCACCACCACCACCACCGGTTTCCGGAGTTCCAATCCGTGTCAGCCGTTCTCATTCGAGAGTTCCTCCCCGTCGTCAGTTTCGCCGATCTCGGCGAGTCGCCTGCCGATAGCTGCGCAGTCTGTTTGTCCGAGTTCGAGGGCGTCGATGAGATCAGGCTGCTACCCAACTGCCGCCATATATTCCACCGCGGCTGCCTGGACCGGTGGATGGGTTATGACCGGAAAACGTGCCCGCTATGCCGGACGCCGGTGGTACCGGAGGATATGCAGGAGACTTTCAACGAGAAATTGTGGGCTGCTTTTGGAATTCCTGACTTTTATGGGGACTATTCCGCAATTTCCGGCTTATAGATCGACCAAAAAGCAAAAGAGTTTCGTTATATAACAACGTAAGGAGAAGTATACAGGAGACACGCAATGCCAAGAACATCCAGCAATATCTATTACTCATCTTTTTTATTTTTTTCTTCTGAATTTAATATGCATCCCCTGCATACTTTTTTTACCTTCCGAAGAAATTTTATTCAATGTAAAAAATGAAAAGTAATTTTTGTCCCTTTTTTTTTCTTTCCTACTTTTTAAATTGAGGGGCTGAGTAGGTGTATAAGAGTAAAAAAAAAAAAAAAAAAAAACATGATGCATATCAAGAAGCCCCTCAAAAAATCAGAAAAAAAGTGTTACAATTGGATAAGTTGTTTGTACATAATTTTCTTTTTTAGTGTTAATGAACCCAAAATTTTGTTTTATTTTCTTAATAAGAAATCGAGTGGTTTCTTGTCCACGATGAGCGTCCAGCATAGTTACAATTTAATTATTAAATATAATTATACATTAAATATTGTAATTTACTATTAACGGTTATAATAAATTTATATATATTTTTTAAATTCACGCAAAGTCCCTATAGTATCTATGTGTGTGTGCGCGCGTGTCTGTGTTTTTTTTTTTTTTTTTTTTTTTTGGGTTGATTGAAGTCGAGTTTTTCAACGATTATAATGAGTGAATGCGACAATATTAATTGTTGGTCGAATCTGGACAAATATGAGGTCGTTGTAGACGTAAATGCTTTTGTTTTCATACTCCCAATTTCAAGTGAATTGACACTGAATCTACGTTGAGAGAGATCCATTGAGAACGCTTGGACTTAGCTTACAAGTAAATTCCACATGAAAGTGATAGGAATTAATTTACTTAAGCAATACTGAAATTACTCAGTAAAATATGGTTCCCATTACCCTGTCTATCAGGAAATTGTTTTGCTTTGTCTTTCTCTATAATCTATATAACACCCATTTAAAAAAATATATATATATATCCTTTGGCCTCCAATTTACGGACTGCAAACTATAGTTTGGACTTGAATTTGATAGTGGAGCATAATTTACCAGAAGTTAGAGGTGCCCTCAACGTCTTGCAACCAAGGAATCCATTCTTCTTCTTTGGTTTTTTTTCGATGAAAATAAAAACAAGAACTAAACTAGAAAACTGAAGCAACTCATCCACTTCTAGGAATCGCTACGTCAAACATATTCGCCTATATTATTGAACCTATTCTTGGGAGGAGATTTTCTGACCTTGGTATCAGTTCTGCTTATGAGTCTAAAATTATTTGTAACACCAGCACAAAATTTTCTTTTTCTTAGTATATATATATATATATATTAGATCTCACATTCCCATGGCAAATTAAGCAGTCCGAGCCATTTATATAAGAAATTCTACGTTAATCCAAACTAACCGATTTTAATACTGATAACGTGTGTTCTTCCAGAATGTCTTAATGAGAATTGGGTGTGTGTTGTCTCTTTCAAAAAAAAAAAAAAAAACGTTGTTTGTTACGTCTTCGGATCGAAGGGTAACTATAAAAACATGAATCAAAGTTCCAAAGCACTAGAATTAATATTCTAATAATCAAAATCAGAAATGATTCAAAATTTTGTAAACACTCAAATTTTGTGCTAACAATAAAATCTCTAAATTCTTCCATTCTAACTCTTTATGTATTATTTATATGCCTAGTTTATTCGATTAGAATAATGAGAAATTATAATTAGCTTTGTAAGGGACGCTCGGACAAAATCAATTTTAGATTAAATATTCTTCCTTTGCAAATTGGTTGGCCAGACAAGATTAATATAATTATTTATGCATGTTTAATTTTTTCTGAAAAATGGTAGATACTGATTTAAATATGTAGTAACAAAATGACCAATTCGCATGTCTGTAAAACGTGTAAAACATTCTTTCTTTCCAATAAAACACAACCCCACACGGTTTGAGGATTCTTATTTAAATGCCCAAGTCTTCAAGATATTGAGTGCTTTTTGATCTGTTCCGAAACTTTTTAAGTATTTCTTTTTTCTTGTCACCATCAAAAATTGAAATATAGGACTTATTTTTCTTGGATGGGAGACGGCCACCTAATTATTTCGAATTGTAATTCAAGACCCACAAATGGGATAAAATGAAATAGATTAGGTGCGATGCTAAAATAAAAAATTAGAAAAAAAAAAAAGAGAAAAGAAAGATTAGGCCCCTTTTATGAGTGACATGGTCAAACAAGTCTTCTCATTTATACTATTTAATTTAAGCCATCATCATTGCATAATAAATGAATAGGTTTAAGTGAGCAACCCAATTAGTTTAATAAAAATAAAAAAATAATAATATTAAGTGACTTTACTTAACGTAATTTTAAAATAATTATATAATTTTATAAACAAAATAATTTATTTTTTTAAAATTTTTTTTGAATTTATAAATTTAATAATTTATATCACTTTAAAACTATTTTAGAACTACCCAAGTAAACCTTCAAGTTTTTTCCTAATAAAAATTGCATGGACTGGAAATGAAAATTTTGCTCACCAACCATAGGAATATTACTAAATCCCCTTTTTTTTTTTTTTTTTAGGAAGAAACACAACTTTAATAAAACAAAGAAATGAAAGAAATTAAGGTTGGCTAAAATATGTTACTTTTTTCTTCCTTACAAATTACAATTGTCCTCAAAGTTCATTATTTCATGCAACATGCCTAACTCATCCTTCGGGAACTTGCAAGCATTAGATTTTTCACAAGATTTCCAAGACCAAGACTTGTGCCATCAAAGTTTGCAGATTAAATTTGGACCCAAACTCTAAGATAATTAGATCACATTTGACAATGACTCTGCACTTGTGGTTGCAATTGCAGATGGTCCATGCAGTTAGAGAAATTAGGCATTGTCAAGGATTAGGTGGATGGCTGTGACAGTTAATGGCTGAGAAGTTTCAACTTCTGCTCTTCTAGTTGGGAGGTTGTGTGCATCGCAGAAACAAGTTACCTAAATGGAAGAATTGTCAAAATAAAAGATAAAGAAAAGTTCAAAAAAAAAAAGGGAGATTTTCAATGATGCAGAAAGAATTATGATGATGATGAAATCGAGATAGGCACACAAATGATGCTTAGAGAAAGTCTAAGGTTTGATTAATATTAGTAATATGAGAGATCAAGATGGACTTTTGGCTCCTGAGATGGAAATTATCAAAAAATTGAACTTGAACTAAGAAACAAAAGAGTTTCTGGAAAAATATGAAACAGGCAATACTGCGATACAGGTAGTGTTGAAAGAACTGAATTAAACCAATCGGTTCAACTGAAAAAATTAGAAACCGGATTTTAAATCGGTTCGGTTAATCTTAAAAATTGAAGAACCGGCCAAGAACCTGATGAACCGACCGGTTGAACTGGAATTCGGAGAACTGATCCTGGTTTTTTCAACCGAAACGGTTTGATTCAAAGAGAAAAAAGCACCAAAAAAATGAAAAAAAATAAATATCAATTAATGCAGTATACGTTAGTCAAAATTAATTAATATTTTACCTTACTAAGTATCTACATGTCTACTTTTTCTCAAAAAGTATTAATATATTTCAATTTTTAAAAATAATTAATAGATTGTCATTTTCAAAATTAATTAACATGTTTCTATTTGACCAAAAATATTCACTACTTTGTAAATAAATAAATGATATACTTTTAGGAATAAATTAAATGAGTTATAGATGTTCAACAATTATTTTTTGAAATATATGTTAAAGCATATTATAAAAATATAAATTTATAAATTGTAATATAAGATTAATAAGTTTTTACTTTAAAATAAATTATAAATCATATATTAATGTTATAAATATAACTATTATATATATATATACTTGTATCTTATATAATATTATATTTTAAATATTAATATATTAGATAAATGTATATAACTATTTAAATTTTAGATATTTAATATTAAATACCGATTTTATCGGTTCAACTACAGTTAATCCAGTTAAACTTTTGATTTTTTTAGTTTAATGACTGATTCGATTTTTAAAACTTTGGATACAGGTGTTCCTGATGCCTAGCTCACCATTTGTGAAAATTATGGAAACTGGGCTCATGAAGTTATGGTCAAGTTGAGCTAGGCTTCTCTATGCCTAAGTTAGTTTTCCGAGTTAACTGGGACTTTGGCCCGGAAGAAACATATATATATATATATATATATATATATATATATATATAATCACCATTGAAGGTTATCGAACTCAGTTAGATAGAGGTATTGGATTGAGTATGGTCGATCGGGGCTGATACCTCCAAAACGAAGCATGGTTATAGAGGACTAAAGAAATTTCTCACTTTGATGCCTATATAGAGGGTTAGGGTGTTTAGAGAGGTGTGTGGACCAACTTCCAAATTATCCTTAGGGTAAGAATCCTCTTATTTATAGGAGATATGTAAATAAGGTGCTAGCGTATTGATTAATAGGACTCTGAGATTATAATATATATTAACTTATAATAGGCTTATATAGTAGTAGATATAAGGAAAAATAGGCTCTAAAGACTAAAGTCGAATAGGACCAAATTATACCAAATTATTCATTACCGCAGTACTTGTGAATTATAGAGTAGCGATAGTGTAATTATATTAGGAGGTCTTTAGTTCACCATTTCGAGAATCGATGACAGTAGAGTGAAACAAGTGTGTTACAGTACACGAAATTCCCATATCGTGTGAATTGGGAAAAAAGGGCAGATATACACATTCTCGCCACCCGTTTTAATAGACACACTATAATAGTATCGTAATAATATAAATTATAACAGGAATAACGAAAAAGGGGACGTTCACAGACACGACCAGGCAGCGGGCCTTGTCGACGAACTTCAAGTCACACCCAAAGTTCTCGACATTTGACAAAAATAAAATTTACACACAGCAGCAGCAGTGTAGGAGAAAGATGCGCAACAATAATGGATTTGGCAGATATCAATCATGTGTATATTTTAGCTTTTATGCACATTCTATGCACACAAGTCAATGTAGAGTAACAAATGTACTAAATACCAAATACTATCTGTAAAGCACCAACTCCGCCTGTTCATCACTCAATAAACAACTAAAAAAACACAGAGTCTGTCAGCTCCAAGCCGAAATGGATCACAGAAAAGCAGCCATCTTGTGATTGAAAAGGACATTTATCACCTAGCATAGCCAGAAGGTGGATAACCAGGTGGTGGGTAATTGGATGGCGGATAGGCAGGTGCAGGATAACCAGCAGCTGGGTAGCTTTGAGCCTGAGGAGGAGGATAACCGTAAGGTTGGCCATATGCTGCTTGAGGTGGATATCCGACCGAGGGAGGAACTGGCTGATCGATGCGTGACATCTGCTGAATGGGGGGAACAGCCATCACGGGTTGTGGCCCGAACTTGCCATCTCGTTTGTCCATTTCAACTTTGTGTTGTGTCTGCAAACAAGACAGAATGAGGGATAATGAGCTACTCAATGTGGAAAGCAATATAATCTACCAAAATCCTGCATTTTGTCAGATAAAAGGCATACCTGCATGCAAGCACAGACACTGGCCAACAAAAAAGCACAAGAAGAAAAAGCAAAGATGTCAGCAAATAGTCAAGAGTAATTTTCTGGATGATTGCGTTGAATAAGAAGAATCAAAAATGCTTACCTGCAATACACCATATCGGCCAAACAAGACAGTAACTGAGAAGCCTCTTGAATTTCCTCACTTCCAACTATCATTGCAACTATGGAAAATATGCAGGCAATTTGTTGCAGACAGAACATGAAACCCTGCATAGGAAGGGCAATATGCACGATCAAATTCAAGATACGGTGCACAACAATATACGTGCAAATAATACACCTGCACACACACACACACACTCCCACATGGTAGGGAGGAAGGGGGGAAAGAGAGAGAGAGAGAGAGAGGGAGAAAGAGGATACAATAATGCAATTGTCACATTGTGTAGTCTGAATGTTGAATTCATCTTGTAGCAGAAAGCGGGTGGAGGCCACTGAATTTCCAAAGCAGAGGAATACCTAAGAATTCAAGCACATAACACCAGGGTAAATAACAAAGGCATGTCTCTACATTCAGCATCTTGTCATATGAGGTTATAATGCAATCCAAGTTCATAGAAAGTTACTATAAAATCCTTAATGAACTTATCACCTCAATAAACTGAATTTGAATAACCATTGCCAAGGATGTGCACATATGCGATTAATAAAAAATAACGAGTAGGTGTATCATATATTAACATAATGAAAAAGTTTCAATCTCAAAAAGAAATGGAAGCAGACGGCACCAGTGGTTTCATCTTATTACAACTATTATAAACCAGTTCCATGTGGTAAGAAGCTAAATAATCAGCATCATATCATCCTCTTGTCTCTCAAGATCAAATTAGGAACATAATTCCAACAGCCAATTTTTCACATTCTTGTTGAAATTGCACATTCATAATGATCAAAAGCAAGATATGATCTGTCTGATGCATGATGAACCCCATGCTCCCAAGTCCCATCATAACTATGAACGAGCAACAGCTAGAAGAATAATTGCTCGTCCACTTTGCATCACAACTTTTTCATATCCTAAGATATTCTATTTGGCTAATATGTTAGTGAAGCAATCTAGTGCTTAAGGAAGTTTTCTATTACTCAACAGCAACTAGAATGAAATAGATGAAGCCATGTAAGATATTTGAGCAACTCACAGACATCAACTAAGCTCCCACAAGATGTTTTGCTCCAGGATATACATTAGATACAGTTTTGTGGGTTGTTAGGATAGCTTCTCACCATAACTTTTTATTTGCCTATCAAACAGCTTTACTTTCACTGCCTGTTTCATGGTCTATTAATCTTGCGGAATTTTGGAATTGAATGTGCAACAAATAAACTTCAGAAAGAAACTAAAGATACAAGTGCTGATGAGCCATAAAAAATGAACTCCATACCTCTGTGGCAAGGCAAAACTCGGGGCACCTACTTTCGCCACACCTGCCACTACAAGGCATATAGCCAGCACAGCACACATACCTGGGGCAGAGACACTTAGTATTAGAGGCATTACAAATACGTCATAAGCATTGAATTAGAATTGAAAGTATCAATTACCTTGACATGTCATTATAAAGCGCTCGTTTGCGAAGCAAGTATGAAACACATGGTCCACTACAATGGAAGCAACGACAATTAGTCAGATTGTTGTCAACTTAAATCTTCAGCTCAGGACGATCAAAAAGATTATTTGAAATTGAAATTCCACGATAGGAAAAGTATGATAAAAAGTGAATTTCAAATACAAAATTTCTTGTTCTAGAAATGCAGCAGATGAATTGATACACCCTTTTGTAAATGCGATCAATCTTATGATGACATTTGGGAGGAATATTGAAAAAACAACTGTTTTTCAAAAGAATCCAATGATTAAAGTGAATGAAAAAGAGAAGTTCCTATCTAAAAGATATTTTATTTACAGGGTATGTTCTGCTTCATAAGTTCCATAGTAAGAAGAAATTTTCGCATAATAAAACCTATCGAATGACATTAACTCCATTCCACAGATGTTAATCAAAATGCTGGGCATAAAGCCACATAAAACAAATTCAAGCACAGCACTTCATTGCCAAAGATTCAAACTTTAAAATAAATCATCCAGCTTTGGCAACCTGATGACAGCATGAAAGTCAACCAATAAAAAACCAAGTCAACAAGCCTTAGCATTTCAATAAAAACCATCAAAAACACAAGATCCAGCCCATAATACAATAACAAAGACAAACAATCAGAAAATCAACGGATCCACATTGAAAATAAAAAATCCAACAGATCAAGAATACTCACCACCACAAAGCAAAGCAGCAATCTGCAACCCCATCAACAATCAAAACCCCAGAAAAGAAAACACAAAAAGAATTACATCAGACAAATAAATGGACATATATTATAACAATTCTACCAGTAATACACACACACACACACACGCACGCACACAAAAACGTACATGGGGGATCGGCCTGAATGGAGTTCATGAGATCGGTGTGCCAGAGGTTCCTGTAGTTCTGGCGGAGCTGCATCTTGTCCAGATGAGCCTGAGAAGCCATTGAAATGGTGTCCGTACGATCTCCCACAACAAAAAGATCCAAACTTTCACACAAAAGATGGCCTTTTCAACTGTTCAATAGGGATACAGAGCCCAAACGAGGAATACCCAGAAGTCTAATTTCGATGAAGTTTCTGGGAAGCCGCACACTCCACTCTTCAAGGGCAAACAGAGTGGAGCTTTAATGGTGGATTTCCCAATAGAAGCAAACGAATTCAACGAATAAAGACGGCCAATTGGGGCCAAGCTGTAACCAAAATTGTTTTGTTATTATTGCCTTAGGACTTTTGATTGGTTTTTTTTTTGATATTTTTAGGGTTTTTCCCCAGAGTGGAAAGACTTTAACGGGGTCGCCGGTGGCATTTCACAGGTATTGCCCAATCATAATCTTAATCGAATGAGCTGGCTGAAGTGATGTATCGCTTCGAGTTTCATACCAGAATAATCTACAACAAAATCAGTTTTTGTATTCAAATTCTATGTGTGGTCAAAATTTATTTGAACTAATGATAATTTCAGTAATAAGAAATAAACTCGTACATAATAACTTTGTAAAAATATTACGTATCAAAAAAAAATCTTTATAGTTGAGAATGAATAGTTGATTAAATTTTTTTTGGGTTATACTGTAGATGTCAATTCTAATTTTTTTTCATATTTTTTAACAAAAAGAATCTTTAAATTGAGATATAAATTCTCAAAAAAAAAAAGTTTGAGGTATAATTATTAAATCCATCACAACATCAAGACGGAGTATTGAGTCACTCGGTGATTGGTATTTTTTAGTATTTTGTGTATATATTCAATATGTTGCCATGGTCAATGTAATTTTATAATTCTACATAAATGTGAATGATTTTATTATTTTTATAAAAATAAAATAAAGCCTATTACTTTATATTTTACGATTAATTTATTGTTTTAGTATAAAACATAAATGTATGTTGTGAGATATTACAAATAAAATATTTTTTATAAAATTAAAAATTTTAGTTGACATTTTAAGTGTTTTAATTTTAATTTGGAACAAAAGAAAAATTTAGGTCTAGGTTTGATTTAACCATTGGGTCAACCGAGTCAATTCAAGTCAATTGTCCGACTGAATTTTTGGACCATCTGAATCAATTTAGGGTTCAAGTTGCCAATTTACTACTTCAATCAAATAGACAGGACCAAATTTAATAAATATGATTTGGGATCTCAATCGTTGATTATAATTATTAAGCAAAGAGTAAAAATATGCAATGAACAATCATGCAAGTTTGCGTCAACAAAACAATGAGGTATATTCCTGTAAAGTGGAATAATGACAATGTCAATATATTGGGAAAGTTTTGGGCAGGTTACCTAAATATTGAAATTTTTGGGGGCAAACTCGAAAATAAGCTGCTATTTAAACCACATAGTGCGTGATCGAACTAGTCAAACTTGTGCTTGTTTTGAAGTGTTGCAAGACATCATTTTGAGAGAGAGAGAGATGCTTGGCAATTTCTCTGTCTGGTTATTGCTGTAGAAATGTCAGCCTTGTGATTAAATAAACGAGAGCCCAAGTGTCACTAAAGACTGCTGTGTTGGCCATTCCATTGCCAATATACAGACAAGCAGCCCCTCCGAAAAATTATAATCAATACAGAGGTAAGTAGCAAGAAGCTACAAAAGTACCACCATCAGCAACAAAAACCTCTCTTGGCCATTTTTCTCCTACCAAATTTTTTAGCTTTAGAGTTCAATTCAATCAAGGAGTTTCTGGTGAAGCAAATGTCTTCTCATCTCTATGTCTTTGATGGCCCTTTCCACCACCATTCAAGCCCAGATGTGGTCTCCCCAGATGGAGACTTTTTCTTCCCTGACCCCTTCTCCTCTTTCTCTGACTCTGCCATTGACATCCTTCAGGAATTGTCAAACAGTCAAGAAACTGAAAACCCAGTTCATAATTCCAGCTCTCTAGGTAATTTTAGCTCAAGTATCCTCTCATCTTCACCTCCAACTCACCAACTGGAGAATTTAACTCTTTATCAGACAACCAACATGCAGGCTCCTGAAAAGTGTTCATCAGATGTTGCTAATAGTCTGAGTTTGACAAATGGTTATGATTTGACAAATGGTTATGATAATTTCTCTGGCTTGGATGCTTTGGAGGTGAAAAATGAGGAAAATCAGTTGGGTTCTGACCCTTGTTGGAATTATCACTCCTTTGTGCCTCATAGTTACAGTGGTGTAGAGAATGCAGCAAAGATGATGCAGAGAAGCTGTAGCAGCAGTTCATTTGATAACAATCCGGGCTTCCTCTTTCAGCCTAGCTTTGACACTGTCTTGGAGTCACCAAAGTATCAAAACCAAGCTCTTAGTTCACCTGAAAACAGCTTCCTTGTAGGCCACCTGAGGAGGGTCTGCAGCACTGGAGATTTAAAAGTTAGATTATTACCCTCTGAACACCTTTATTCCCTTCCTTTTCGGCTCAGTTTTCTTGTTATTTTCCACATGTTATTACAGCTAACATAACCTTATTTTTTTTGTCTTTGTTTTAGAATATGAAAACAGCAAGACCAACTCAGAGGTCCTTTTCAAGTCCTTCAGCTACAGAGACTTCCATGATTGAAGAATCAAACTTCAAAGTTGGTCGTTACAGTGCTGAAGAAAGAAAAGAGAGGATATCAAAGTACAGAGCCAAGCGAAACCAGAGAAACTTCACCAAAACAATTAAGGTAGCAACCTTTAAATTTAGTTAATATAAAAATTATTAATTAGTTGAAACTCAATTAGTACAAGAGTCGTATTTCACGTCAAAAGATTTAAGTTTGAATGATAATGAAAATTAATTAACCACCAAAAATAAAAATTATATAAAAACTTGGTTATTCATTGGAAGATACTCATATTAAGGTCAGCAAACTCAACTTCATATTCTTGTAAGTTTAAGATGTCAATCGAGAATGTCGGAAATGGTCAGGGATTAATATAATTAATGTGGTTGGTTTTTTCTGTTTTTTCTTCCGTTGTTTTCTAGTACGCATGCCGCAAAACACTAGCCGACAATCGGCCGCGCATACGTGGCAGATTTGCACGCAACGATGAGACTGGTGAGATGTCAAAAGCTGCATGCCCAGCCAGAGATGAAGATGATGATGATCTATGGGTACTTATCAATTGTTTTTAGTTGGCACCTGTTCATATGAGGCACTCGTCTAATTAACTTATCAAGTTTCGTATTTTCAGTCAAAATAAAAAAAAAATTAAGTTTCGTATTTGAAAGGCGAGTCTCAATGTAACAGTTATATTCAACCATTCTTCAAACCTCCACAGCATGGGGGTCTTTGAGATGGCAATTCTTTTAAGGAAAAAGGTCCGTGGGCCAACAAAAGGAGAAAAAAATAAATTTTTTTTAAAAAATTAAAATTGAGGGAATTATTTTAAGATAATACTGAATACTATTTATAATTTAGATTTTACCGGAAAAAAAAAAAAAAGAAAGTCCGGACATTACTGGACAAAACATTCGGGCCCTTGTAACAATGCCATTTTTTTAATTATAGTTTAGAGTCACAGTGTAATAAATGCATATTGGAATACTTGATTCTGATTATGGGTATATGATTTTGGTCTTGTAGTTTGATGGATTGCAAGAAGAGGAAGATCGCGGAATTATGAGAAGTGGAAGAGGGATGTTTTATGGGGTTGGCCAAGCTCAGTTACAGTACCATAGCCATGGTTATTGAGGATTTGGTCTGAAGTTTTTCTTATCATAAGACCTTTTTTTAGGACCTTTGTACCACATGTGTTGCAAAAAGAATAAAACAAGGGCCCATTTGAGCAAAGCAATTCAAAGGGCTTCTGAGTTAAGAAAACTCATGAAAGGTTAAAATTTGGAGCTGGTAGTTTTAGTTTAGTTTTAGCAGTTATTTTGTGGTTTTCTTTTGCTTTAATCTATTTGCTTTTTCAATTTTTGGGTTCTCTTTTCCTGTTTTTGATGTAATCATTTCTGACTTCACTCTGAATACATCAGAATCTAATAATGACTTCCCTATGTGCCAACTATATTAATTTTGAGCAAGGTTTAGTGGCGGTTATTTAATACAGAAGCCTATGCCCTTTCGAAGAAGATTAAGGGCTTGTTTGTTTTGTAAGGGAAGAGAGAAAAGAAAGAAAATTATTATTATTATTATTTATTTTTTTATATTTTTTTCTCTTATTTTTTATATTATTTTAAATAATTTTATTTTTTTCACTATTTTTGTTCACAAATTACTATTTACTTTTTCTTTCACCATATTTCATTTCTCTTAACTTTGTACACTACTTCAAATAAATTTTTTAATCACTTTTTCTCTCATAAATTACTATTCACTTTTTCTTTCACCATACTTCTTTTCTCTTAATTTTCTCCACCACTTTAAATAATTTTATTTTCTCTCCACTTTCTTTCTCTTTACCTTCTTTTTCCAACCCTTCTTCTCACTTTAAACACATCCAAACAAAAATTTGAATCTCAATTAAGATCAATTAGAAATGGCATGCATAAAAATTATTGCCTTCTTTCAAGTGTATTATAGATTTAAACAAAAAAAAGTTCGGCCACTTCAATCAATGCTTCACGCGATTACAAGCTCCACAATTGTGGGGGACAGCACATCTATCACCTATATATCATTGGTTAGAAATTAGCCAGTAACATTATTTTGTGATTCTAGCCTAAATGATTAGGATAACAAAATCTCTTGGTTCATGTTAAAAGTTTTAGTAACTCTCTTTATTTTATCTTAGTTTTTGGGTGTCTCGTGATAAAATAAAATAAAAAAAGGAAAAAAATAGGTACTTGGTAGATTTTTGTTCTTTTAATATGTCAAAGTATAATAAATTTTTATTTTTTACAACTGCATTGATATTTTGTGTACTAATAAAATAAAGCGATAATTTTTTTGTTTTATAGTTTATTAATATGGTTGCAAAAACTTAAAATTTATTGTACTTTGATATGTTAATTGAGTAAAAATCTTCTCAACACACAATCACGCTAAAAAAAAAGCAATATTTTATTACATTATTAATAGGGTTGTTGATGGGCCATTAACTTGCCACTATTGGGAAATCACTTGTATGTATCTCAAACACCATTAATAAACTAAAAGAAGCTTCCACGATAGCCATTTTGGCATTCATATTCCACCAACACACCATTTGTCTTATATGCCATCACGGCAACTAGTTGTGAATCCGTATTAGATGGAGGCTGCAATTGCGCCTTGTTTTCTTTTAGAAGTTGCACATTAGAACATGACAAAGAACCAAACTGAAAAATGTTGACCAAATTGAGCTCAGATTGGACATTTCTTTTGGGCTGGATGGGACTAATTGTTTATCCAACGGTGCACTTCTAATGGGTGCAGTCCGTTAATATTCAGATGCTACTACGAGAAAGTTTAAGAAAATAAAATTAGTTCTACCATAAGCTGAAACTTTTAATATGATGCAGGAATTTGATCCTAGCCACAACTAGTATGAGTATTGGACATTTTGTATTAAAGCACAATTTAGCATTGACTAATATTTTGTTAAATGGTCTTCTTTACTTGTAAATGTTACAAATAGTTCATATAAAATCTCACATTCAAAGTATCAAATCATGTCAATACTGAATAAATTTATTGGACTCACCAATGCATGAGAAAAATTTATAACGTGTTACATTTTTTTTATAGAAAATTTATATGTACGCAAAGCATTTTTTTTATGTATATATAAATAATGCACATTCCATAATAATCTGCAAAGATATTTTCAGAGAGGTGACGGAGGGCATTGAGATTAGACACAGAAAGGCAAATGAAACCAGGAAAGAGGGAAAAAGAAAGAAGGAAAGGAGGGAAAGAATATATCTTGACGATGCCTGGTTTTTATTCCCTCTATTATATGCTCAACTCTCAAAAACCTGAATCTGCCTTTCCAAGTTCAAAACCATTTGCGATCCTTCAACTTGCAATTGTTATTTTTATACTGCTAAAGGAATGGCAAAATTTTATCAGCGTTTATTGGATAAAAAAAGTTATATTTACGCAGGATGTGAGAATTGAACGCGTGTTTATATCGTTACAGTTGACACGTCTTTTATAAATACTGGGCCAACTGCAACTAACGCTTCAGATTGAGTACCCACATCCAAACAAGCTGTACGTTGAATTCAATCGATGTACAAAGGTGCAGTTTAAAATGTTTTCCAGGAATCATTCACCTTTTGTTTGTCATAAACTACATTTATATACCTTTTTTGGAGTGAATTCGAGTGCATGTTTTGATGCAAAAAATTAATTTCTAACCGTAGTCAATTGAAGTTTCTCCATTACTTAAATCTCCACTTAAAAGGTGGTGGAATATATTGGCATTGTTCTCATTTCGAAAGGAGACCTAGCCAGTTAGAAAACCCAGCCCCCAAAGCAATCGTGTACAAAGTTATTGTTTGAACCAGTGGGTCAATAGAGAGAACAATTTAATGTATAAGGTTTCCATATTTGTGGTGTCTGAATAGTTTTATTTTATTTATATATATCTATATCTAACATTATTTCATGAACTTTAAGTGGATATATAATTTTTTTTTATAATTATGGGAATAAAAAATTAAGGAAATTGATTATTTAACATAAAATATAAATAGACAATATGAGATGTTATAATTAAGATAGTTTTTGGATGAATTAAAAATCTAATTTGATGTTTCAAGTGTTTCAACTTTAGATTTAAATATTTTTAGTAAAGTAAGATTCCTCTCCAAAATAAGATGCTAGAATCCAACGCTATTGAAAATCTATTTGTACCTCTATTTGTCATGCAGCAATCAATGAAGGTGAGAGAAATCCCAACACATGGTAGCCCACCACAATTTGGACTATGAATTTTTGTCCTAGTCTTTCTTTTCTGTTCCGTACTAATTTACTGTTTCATTATAGTCTATATATCTTGTGAAAGATTGCAATGGTTTGAAATAAGTCTATCTCTATTCAATTTTGTTGGAAATTATGAGTATAGAACACAAAGGTTCAGACTCAATAATAGAAAATAATCTTTACAAAGTAAGAGCAAGCAATACATAATGAGCCTTGATAACACTTATTATCAAAAACCTTAAAATTTAAATTATAAGGTAATAGGTCTTTTTAAATCCTTTATATGTTACTCCAACCATTTTTTTTCTTGTCATGTGAGATTTCTTTTTGCCTTTTACCCACTCAGGTTTGTTCTCCAACAGACCTAATAATTTTGGAAGAACAAAAGGAATAAAATAGCAAAGGGAGACACCTACTTTCCAATTATAGGGCAGTCAAAAGAATTTCCCAGGCTAGAGGACAGTACATTTATCGCTTATTGATAATCTAATTTATGTTTCAACCCTTTTTAGTGTTGTCAAATCCAAAATATTAATCATGGCTTAGCACACAGATCTTTGACCTTTCACTGGATTGTTGAAGCCACCGCTACTCATTCTAAATTGAGTTTGGTCGTGTGTAAATATGCGTAGTAAAATACATATAATTTATTTAATAATATTTAATAATTTATTTTTTAATAAAATTTAATAAATTTTTTATTATTTAACGGTCAAAATTACTGTATATTTACTGTGTGTCTTTTTATACATTGTCAAGAATGTTTTTTGTTCTAAATTTGCTGCACTACACAGAGAAACAGGCTGTAGTGATTAATCTACGTGACTTTGATTAAAATGTTAACTGGACTTCTAAACAAAAAATTAGGATAGAAAAAGCTTTTGCAGAATCTTGGAGTCTAAAACTAGCCAGAAAGAAGTAAAAACGAGAGGAACTTCTTTACAGCAAGAAAATATTATATGGCAACAGGAAGGAATTGTGCCCTCCTAGGTACAAATATATATTTATGCTTTTCATCGTAAGGAACCCATATCTATAGGATGCTGCCTCCCCATTAGAAAATTCAGAATGAGTTGCATTAGTGATACTCAAAATTTGGTTGGAAAATATTCATCTTTTCAACGTAAATGATATCCTAGTGCACAATACTCTCACAATGTAAGATTAAGAAAATAGTCAAATACACACAGCGTTATCTTACTGTATTTATATAATAATGCTATTATGTTGGGTACGTTCCTCGACGAGGGAGATTTTTTGTTCATTAATATGTTTTTTAAAGGAGTGTTCATATCATTGCCTATTATATTTTTGGTTACAGAGAAAGAGATGCTTGGATTGATAAAATTTTATGATATCTTACTGTTAAATACCCAAAAGTCACAACTCATCTCTAATCTTGGCATCTTTGTTGTACCAATTAATATACCAATAATTGATCACTTTCTTTATGGAAAGATATGAACATTTTTCTTCAGTAAGAGAACCCCAGAAGGACACTGGTCTCATTTTGGGATTGACAGCCAACAGCTCTATTAGAAAATGCCAAATCTAACCCTTAAAACTGAAAAATCAGGCATCTGATAAGACTAGCAAAAAAGAACACAAGAAGACCGAATCTGATCACCATGCAGCACCCTACTAGCTATACGCTTTTCTTGGTCATAAACATTATCAAAAATGAACATTTTCTACTCATAGAAACATTTACTACTCATAGAATTCCCTAAAATTAAAAGATAAAATAAAAAAAAAACCGCCATAACAAATGCCAATGGAAACCCAAAAAGAAACATTAAGCATCTGATAGGTAGGTGTCACAAAATGATACTCCCTAATTGGTTTTTTCTTGGTCACAAAATCCATCATCATGTAATGGGATTCACAGCATTGTTTTCAAGCTAACAACCTCTTGCTAGAGGCACCACAGTTAATGGAGGGAGCAGTAAAGAAAAGAAATGCTTATTATATATGAGCACGAGCAATTAAGGACCCACCCCAACAATGATTCTAGTCACCTTTGACCAAAACAATATAAGAAGGAAATTAATATTATAATTAAAATACTAATTAAAATACTTCTATGTACCCTGTCATGGCAAAGCTATAGATCATGAGATGATTATTGCCCTTAGCCCCTTGTGCGAAAGATACCCTCTAGAAAGAACTTTTTTTTGGGAAGTAGAAGATGCATAGAAGAAAAAAGTTTCTCAACTAAACTATCCCTTTTGCCAGTCCAAGCAAAATGCTCTAGTTGGTACATTGAACAATGCAAGAATTTGACAATAGTTTGATCCAATTATTACAATTATAGTAATTAGATGTAAATTAATTATAAATGTGGCCGTATGTAAAAAAATTATAAATACAGGCTAAGTCTCGTTTAAGCACATGACTCTATACTCAACTGATTCAGAACTCGTAGTACAAGTATCATATGTTGACATGAACTTTATCGTTAGCACTCAAGCAAGTTCACGTAACCTCCTCTGTGACTAGTTACCTAGACGGATCACATTAACTATCACAACTCATTAAAACTCACTATTAAGGTAAGTATTCTCTTAACTAACTCCATTACTCAACTACTGAGGCTTTGCTACATAAAAGTGGTGGGGTTCGAATTTCACTTCTCTCAAATTTTTCTAATTTAGAGAATTTTTTATTTGGGTGAATTAAAATACTTGTATATTGTATAATATCTTTTGATCCGTTTGTTTCGGCTTTTCTAACGGCTAACTGATTAATCACTAATCAATTGTTTTTTTTTTTTTTTTGAAAAAAAGAGGGTTAGAGTATTCTCCTGGACCTCTGAATAAGTCATTCTCATGCTTTCTCTCTCCTCACTCATTTATGTACAATGCTCCATGGACACTCATTTTAGTTTCGTAATGCTAACGTAGGACTTACAGTTCGATGATTCTTAACCTTTCTCTTGTCTTACGGGTACCTGGTCCGGTCCATCCCGAGGCTCCATCAATTATGATTTGTGACGTGGACCAGCTAAATCACTTAATATATTATGCACATCGCATACGAGCGAAACCCATGACAAAACTTTATGTTCTGGAAAAGAAGAATCAATTCAAGGGACCAAAAACCAGGAAAGAGAAGTAAAAGACAATCGAATTTAGCTCTTTTAAATTAGCAAGGAGCCATATTAGTGAGTGACATAACAGCTAGCCGTTTATCTCAGTTGTGGTATTTGGATATGTTAATACTAATATATAAAGGGAGTTGTTATATACACACCCAAATTTCTATATGCACGCAAATTGCAAAGCAAATATGGGCTCCATTGATGCTTTGTTGTACGTGTAGAGGAGAATTTGGGCGTGTATGTATCAATTACCATATATAAAAAGCATTATTTGCTTTTATTAGAAGAAATGTCCTGGAACCGTGGGCACCATCCCCATTAAACAACCCCAAAATTACGCTTCCCTGACCATGGTTCCAATCCTTTGTCCACATTGCAAGAAACAAACTCAATACAATGCTCCTAATTTTGACATTTACTGCAAGGGTTTGACCAATATTGAAAGAAATAAACTCAATGTAATGCACGTCAATGCCCTTTGATTTGACTCACGGGCATCTTCTCCTAGCAGTCATAAAGTGACAAAGCTGACCAAACCAAAGCAAAGGATTCTGTCAGGATAGTTTAATTGCGATTTATTGTTCTTCTTCTTGCCATGATTTGTGTACTTAAGTCCTTCTTTACCGCTAATAATTGTTTATTCTATGATGTCTCCACTACTTTAGAGGGAATGGCGATGATGTATTTGTCAAAGATGAAAGGTATTTTGTAGCCTGTGTGCCTTGTATACGCTTTATGCCCTTCTCTGTACTTAAATATGTGTCGGCAGCCAGAAATTGGTCTGACTGATGGCTACTCATTTAATGAAATGGATCTTTGGACTGAAAAAGAGTTGGGTTTTCCTTTTACTTTGTTAAACCAATAGCCAATGAGAAAAAACTTTTTAATAACACACTCATAAAAGTATATTAATTATACAGTAATCTGGATTACTAAATTATGATAAACATATTAAATTTTAAAAAAAAATAAAATATTAAATATCTTTAAATAAATTATGTATTTCTCACACACTTCACTAATCATATTTATATAATCTTGCTCACAGCCAATAAGTATGATTAGTCCCTTTTGTGTGGCGAAAGCATTGATAATCAAAGACCAACAAGGAATGTCTCAAAAGCAGTCAAATGCTTAAGAACCCCCATTCCCATAGGTCTCTGCTAGGTAAGCAAAATTCCTCCAACGTGTGAAGTTTTTGATAAAGGGGTCCATCCAGCTCTCTTTTGTCTCTCACACAGGAAAAAGAAAAAAAAAAAAAAACAGCAGTGTTTTGTGGGGTTTTCAACCAACTTCATAGATTGTGACTAGTTTGGTTCATTTTTCTCAACATTGTCTGCGTGCGGACAACTTGCATTTTCCAATACCAAACGCATACAAAGAAAAGTTTATAAATATAATCGTTTCCCCGGCAGTCGTTGGGGCTTGTGTTAATAATCCTGGAAGGGAAGCGTGTTAGTAATCCGGGATTTGCCCGAAATATATTTCTCGTTATCAAAAAGTCATTTCACCGTGTAATCTAACAAATGAAATTGTGTGATATTTCCTGGAAACTTAATATAATAAGAGGTTTTCCAAAACTCAAAACAAATTTATCAGAGTTTCATTTTGGGACCTTGGCTGAATGGTAAACCAAATTCACTTAAATCACCTGATATATTGGTGCAAATCGAACTCATTAATGGCGAATTCATTTTCTTTGTGTGCTATTGTGGGGCATTTCTCTGGCACCATGATGTCTCCGATAGTTTTCCAACAACCATTTACACCACCACGCGTGGAAAAAATTGCCACCTTTTAGAGTATATATGCATAAAGGAAGCCTGTATATGTCAACTATCATAAATTTTTTGTTATTGATGGCTTGTTCTAATGCTCTCACAAACTCTTGTTGGCTAATGAGAATTTCTGATTATATGGAGATATAGTTTTATTTTATAATTTTTATTATTTAAAAATCAATTAAATTATAAGCTACATAATTGAGCATCTATCTCATTTTTATAAGTCTCACATTTTCTTCTCAAGGTTATATTTTAAAACCTTATAAATAAAAATTCTAACCATTATAATATTTTCTAAACAAACTTTTTTTTTTTATCATTCTAATTGAAGTAGTGTATACTTTTTCTTTGGTCAATTTGATACTTTTATAATACGTTGTTGATATTCCATGCAATTCGTGGGGAGTGGCGAGCACGTGTGTAGTCTAGTATAAAAGTCGTACTAAAATTATCTTTTAGACATATAATATACATATTTTATTTTGGTACATTGGACCTTTGATAATGTCTGTCCATTAAGAGCAAGGCGAAATGGCCATGCATCAAAGCATATTTGAATGTAACGCATGCGCAATTTCTAGTTACCAATCATACCTTAATTCCATGGGATTGATTATTTGTGAAAGGGCGTACCCAAATTTTGGGTTGTAGCAAAAATTGCAAGCCTCTTAATTCCAACAACTAACATTCAAATTCTTTGTATCTAACACAAAAAACGAGTCGAAGAAAAACGGGACGACTCCTAATTTCAACAACCAAGACATAAATTCCGTGTATCTAATAAGAAAAAGAGTCTAACAATTTGATTTAATGGTTTTTATACATCCTGAACTCTTTTTTTTTTTTTTATCCATCGAAACTAATAGTTTAGCAATAAAGAGAGGAAGAAGGTGAGTGAGAAGTCCAAAACTCGAACTCTAAATCTAGAGGTTGAAACGCAAACTTCCAACCAACCAAACTAAGTGTTCAAACTTTTTTGTTTTTTTGAACACCGTTATGGATCTCGAATTGAGTCGAAATTTCGCAACAACAATTCCAAGACCACATATACCTTGGCCCACCCGAGTGTTAAAGGAACTTCCACCCTCTCTAGAGTCCAGAGTAGTTGGGTCCGAACTAAGGCCAGAACCAATCTAGCCCAAAGGCTCGTGCCCACTTAACCCGAACCAAATCCACTATTCTATTCTTGACATGGCCGACCCTTGAATGCCATAAGGTCGAGCCTCCTGTCGGATGAGAAAACAGCGAGAGTTCATGCAGACTCGTCGGTGAATTGTTAGTTTACCTTTTCTTTTGTTGCATTAGTCCAAAGCAAAGTGCCTCAGACTTGAAAATTGAGATTCTGTTTAAAGCTCTTCCTTTAGCACATAAAGGACTCGTAAGAGGCGCACAGCCTATCTTCATGCATGTAATCTCCGCCAACAACATTTCTGTCCGCGGATAGGACGAAGATTGGCCTAAAGGATACAATCCAGGAGGCTGTTTAATTTGGACGGATAGACAGTTACCAAAAGTTAGAACATGATCATAAGATCGCGTCCAACATCGATATGACTTCATGAGTAAGTTATTGATTCATGGTTTCCATAGGATTATACCAGGCTATGTCCCCTGCCAATCCCCAATCTCGTGGTAAATAAGATGAAAAGAGCTGCCACAAACTAGTCCCGAACATCTCAGCCATAACGCCTCTTGAACAGGTAATGGCGCTTGGATGGATCCTTAGGTTTGCTCTTTGCTGTCCCTGTGCATGTTTTCCCTTTCCTGTACTGCAGAAAAAAGGTATGAATGAAAATGACTACTTGGGCAAATGCTGAAGCAATCGTTATACTTGGATTCCTTTTTTTGGGTTTTTTTGGTGGGTTGGGGGAGGGGCACGTGGTGTTGGTTAGGGTTGGATTGACCTTTAGCCATAAATGAGAAGATACAAGGACAGATACCTGTATTCCATATAGACCATTCCATTGGCGCCTGACATTGCACTCATGGATCCTGCAGAGCGACAAGCTTTATGAAGGGCTATGTCACCCGCATCTTCTTCCAATTGCTCCAAACCAACAGCATCATCACCAGCACTCAGAACCTGATACATCCAACATGTCAAAAACACCTATTTCAAACGGCATGTGAGAAGTCAAACAACAAGGACAAGAGAGACCTTAGCAAGAAGTGCCAACTGCTCATCAAGACGATGATAGCTCATATCAGCTCCTGAATCAGGTGGCAGCAAGCCTGTAATAACCTTCACAACCAAAGTCAATCACAAGAACTTTTAAAATAGATGACATGCTCATCCTGGCATGCTAGTTCAACTCATAAACAAAGATAAATGCTTAACTTTATAATAACTCATTCCAAGAACTTATGTAATCACTAATTTCACCATCAAAGTGGACTGGTTTTAATAATTATGTACTGATATGATGTACCTTAAAGCTATAACCTTGATCAATCAGAAACTGCGGCCTTTTTGTAGGGTAATACATCTCCTGTATAAAAAAGAGATAATCAAGCTTGATCAATATTGCAACAGGAACAAACTTGCCCGAGACTTACTATGCAAGAAAAACAGATGCACACTACCTGTGTATCAGTGGAAACCAATGAATAGAAGAATGCATTATACTCTTCTTTTCCTCCTGCCATCCTATCTTCAAGTCCTACCCTGTTGACCCAGATGACATTCAATGTCAATGACAACTAGAACTATAGAAGGTTAAGGGATCATTCTTTGTTGGCTGCATAGCTTCATCCATAAAAGACATTAATGTTACACATGTCTACCAGCACAATTGTCAACATCAGATATTAAGAACCTTGTTATAACAACCCAAGCCAAAAGGATGAAAAAAATTTTCTGCTCAAAGTTCAGCTGGATCACATAAAGTCATCTTTATCACAAATCTTAGTTGGAGTTGATAAAACCAGACTGTTGATGGATTACAACTCAATTTATTCACCAATGAGTCTCAATCACTCAAAAGTTCTGAATGTTGTCAAGCAAGCCGAGTTAGTATTTTACACGAATAGGATATTAAACTAACCTTTGCCCTAAGAATACGGCCCAATCGTTGGGCTTCTTGTCGTCTTGAACCAGCATGTGAAGAAATTTGAATGATTACATTTGCCTCTGGAATATCTATTGAATTATCACCCACCTGTTAACAAAAGAAATATAGCATTTTCCAACAGTGACTGACAGAGCCAACAAAATGAACCATTATGGTGAGTGTCTCTGTGCGTGTGCGTGTGCGTGTGCGTGTCGTGTGCGTGTGCGTGTGAGAGAGAGAGAGAGAGAGAGAGAGAGAGAGGGAGAGGGAGAGGGAAAAAAAAAAACCAGCAGTAAGTTTGCCATATAAACAAGACGCCAACCCCTTCTTTTGTTGGGTTGGGTCCCTTTTTTCCAGGTTTTTTTTTTTGTTTTGGGGTGGGGGGGAAGGGGGGAAGGGGAGAGAGAAAAGGAGGCTCAATGACAAGACAAAATTGTTCCAACTCAAATCAAAACATGTGCAATTACGAAAAATTAAAATCACAGGGTAATTTCTGAAATTCATACCTTTAACAGAAAGATGGTATTTACTTCTCGACTAGTTTTAAAAGCCCGGAGAATTTTTGTCCTCTCAGCATGGCTTCATAATTAAAATATAATGCAGTTAACGATTGAAACAATAGAAGTAGGCTTCTAAAAGCAACTCATAACCACAAAGTACCTTGTAGCACCATAGATCATGGGCTTGCGAAGTTTCATTGCATACTCTGCGAGCGCAAAAAGATTGTCAGCAAACAATATTATGTTATCACCACGCTGCTGTTCGTGGAATCGTACGAGAAATTCACATGCCCTGAACTTGTTAGGGTTCATCACATGGAGTGCCTAAAAGCGCATAACAGAAAATTAACATCTAGGAAGGAGCAAAAACGAATAACCAAACAAAGGTATGCATACATGTTATCAACCAGGGTACCCATTCACTAATTTTACCTGCTTCTTCTTGGAATTTTTTTTCCTTAGGTATTCTGCCAAAAACTCCTTTGACATTGGACACCATACTTCAGCACACTGCACATTCGCAATAAATCCTCCCTTTACCAGATCCAACCAGTTTGCTTCATACTATTTGGGACCAATAAGGAAGTTCAAATCTGTAATCCTTTCGTCCTCTCTCACAAGTGTTGCTGCAGTTTGATTAGCCAGTACGATTCACTTTCTCAGAAAAAGAAGATGATGGGTGAACAAAGGAAATGCATCTAAACTGAAATTGTCAGAACATACCAGTTAGCCCAAGTTTGCAATGAGATTTAGTAAGGCTAATGACTTTACGAAACATATGAGCGGGAACCACATGCACCTGACCAAAAATGAAAAATAACATATTTCATTTTCAAAATGCAAAAACTGTGAGAAGATTTCAAAACATTGCATGAAAATGATGGTATTATTTCAACGGTCACCTTATCCATTAGAAGCAGTCCCCATTCCCTATTTCTTATTTCTTCAATAATCTTTTCAGATTCTTCAGATCATTTGCCACCAAAGGCAACCATACTATATGTTGTCACAATCACCCCTGCATTTCCTTGAAATCTTTCTTTGCCATCAGAGGTGAAGCGACAAATCTGCTGCTCTTGGATGGTTGACCACAGACCGAACTGGAAGGCCCATTGATCCACAGAAACAGCATTTGTAGCTAAACAAAGGCAACTTTTCTTTATGCGGCATGCTGCAGAAACACCAACTAGCGATTTTCCAGCCCCACATGGTAGTACAATAATACCAGATCTTGCTCTACCTGGCAAAATCAACCACCATAAAAAGTTAATCTTCCCAAGAAGAAAACACTTGCTAAATTTAGTAATCACCACTTTAGCTAATGCAGCAGGTAATACACTGAACTCAGGCAGTTTTGCCATTTCCAAACATTTTACTAAGGCTCTTCTCTTGATATGGTCATGGAAGTGCAGTTGGCTTTAGTTCCAGATCAGGATTGAACTGCGATGTCAATATAGCATAAAAATATATCGGAAGTAGATACAGATAGTATAAAAGTTTTTTCCCTTTTTTTTGTTGTGCTTCATTTATGTTGCAGTAAAATTTCTTACTTTGAAATCACCAACTACTCATGTGTACTGACATGACCATTACTTTCCAGAAACTGGCCCATCAAATTTTACTGACATATAATTCACATCAAGGCGAAGATTAGAACTTACAGTATCATTTCTGAAATCATATTCTTCCAACATGGGATAATTTAAAGCATTTGACAAGCATCGTTACTTTACATTTTCAACCTGTCAACAACCAAAAAAATAAATAAAAATTCTCAGAAAAAAGTTTCCACTAATCATCAAGGATTCAAATTTTGGGAAGATTAAATGCGCTAGTGAAAACATGTTCTACCCAACAATTACAGAATAGGAAAACTCTTATTTGAAAATGTATCAAAGCCTTCTCACTAAAGATACCAGCCTTCTCATTAAAACTAAATCCAAAGTCTGTATTAAGTATTACTCTGCAGACCCAACAAAGTAAACTGGTGATTTCTCAAAGCCCAGATGCATCTAGCTTTGCTTAATTCATCAACTGCTGTCAATTAGTAGCAATTTCAGGCAATATACGTATATCTTTTTTGCACGTGGCTGCAAAGGGAAGGCGAGAGGGGATAGGCCCACTGTTTTTGTTAGAAAAACGAAATCATGAGAAGATGTTTATAGGAATGTACATAAATCTGACAGTGACATAATTCCACCTCAAGAAACCATGGATAAGATGATTAAGTCATTTACTAGTAGTATGCCACGAAAAACTTCAAAGGGGGGGCAAAAGAGAGCTCAAAATTATTGAGGTTGAACAATTAGACTCAAGGAATGAAGGAAACAAAGAAAACCAATCAACCATATAGTTCATGCCAAAATTCATGCTCACCTGAGAGGGGGAAATTTCAAATTAGTGAGTTTCTTTTTCTTCAGCTGCAGCTGCCAACTCTGCTTCGTTGAGTAAGTCATTATGGCCAGTTCCCATTTCTCCTGCAGTTTTGCCGATGGTAAAGCCATCGTGCCCTTGTATATTCTACAGAGCAGTAGAACCATAAATTATATCAGATTCAATTCAGATGGCATGAAAATGAAAAGGGAGAAGAAGACTACTTTCTACGACATAGGTGAAAGAAAAGAAGAAGTCACCCCTACACATGAATCAAATACTTCCTACATAGGTGAAAGAAAAGAAGAAGTCACCACTACACATGTATCAAATACTTCCTAATTCATAAAATTACATAGTGATTTTCCACACCTCAGAAGTAATCCTTGCTCGAGCTATAACTTCGTCTTTAAGCAATGTCTTTAGTACCTACAAACCGACAAAACCATTAAATAATACCAAATACTCAAAGCCAACTAGCCAGTTATAAAATGCAACACAGAAAATGCAGAAAATCAGAACCACATCCAACTTGCCTCTGGGAATGGGGATTCAATGAAGTATCGATTCTTCTTAAGAACGAGCTTCACTTTTCCATAATTAGCAGTAGAAGCATAAATGAAATCAACCATCTCTTTAGGCAGCTTTGTCTTTGACAACTTGTTCAAAACAGAAACAATAGTCTCATTTTCAAGACCCACAGAGACGGCTGCATACAGCGAATGTGGAGTCAAATTATACTCGTGCATCGACTCCGGCCTGCACATTGCAAAAACACACATAAAAAATGGTGTCTCAATGCACGAGGCTCCCACATTGTGAGCTTTGCAAAAACACAACCAAATACAAAAAAAAACCCCATAATCTTACCTAAATCAAGGCTTCAAAGTAAAATTTTCTTAAGCAAGTAAGTAACCGTTAAAGAAAGCAAAGAAACGGAAAAGAAGGAAAATCAAATGGAACCTGCAAACGGGCTCGGCAATGGCGATGAGAAAATCATAGGCTTGTTTGTACAAAGGAGAAAAAGTCTCAAGAAAAATGCGGCCATCAGCACAAGCCCACAAAAGCCGATTAGCATGATCCGGTTTCTGTTCCAAATTGCTGAAATCCCTCTTTTTCCCTTCTTTATCGCCTGTAAATCAATCGCACAAAATAAAATAAAAAAAAAACACAAAAACAAGAAACCCCAGAAACTAAAAAAGGTCAATTAACGGGAAAATTCAACAGAAATACCATTGCGAAAATCGTCCTCGGCTGTTTCTTCGCCGAGAAAGGCACCATCTTCTTCGATGAACGAGCTTCTGTGATCATCCTGCGAGAATCTTGATTTAATAAGAACCCCACCAAAATGCACAGCGAAAAGAATTCTTGAAAACAGCAAAAAAAAACAAAAAGAAAAAGGAAAAGAAAAGAATGGTGATTGAACAAGAAGACGTTAGCAGAGGACTTGAGTTTCTTGCTAGGTCGGCCTTTTTCACCTGAATCATCATCATCATCCACAAACGATAAATAATCAATCAATTGATTGATGTTAGATGAAAATTGAATATTAAATTAAAAAAAATCAAAACTTTATCGTTTCTTTATTGATTATTTCTGATTTATTATAGTAAAGATCCAATTTTTTTTTCTTTTTTCTTATTTTCTTTTTGCTTATTAGCTTGTCCCATGCTCACGCTGAACTTATAAGAAAAAATTAGAGCGTCAGAATTGAGCATCGGTCCGAATATTTTTTTTATGTAACAAGACAGTGATTTTGTGTAACAATACTGATATTTTGTGTAACAAAAAAATTTATATTTTTCTATTTTTTTTATTATATAAAATAACAGTATTATTATATAAAATTACTGTTTTATTATATAAAAAAATATTTAGACACATACCGATTCTGAAAATATAATGACCCCATTTGTATATGCTTCAATAGGCGCGAAGTCAATAGCATTTGACCGCAAAACGAATCAGGAATCCCATTTGCTGGATATGTTTTAGCGGGGCGGGAAGAGAGGTAATCTCCATTTTTTAGATTTCTTTAGCGGAGACTACGTTAGAATGGGATAGATTGTTTTCACCCTTTACCCGTCTCCATATCCGTTTATATTTTCTAACTATATTCTTTTTTTTATATATATATTATTTATATAAAAAATTTATAAAAATATTTTAATAATTTTATATCAAAATCTAAACCCCCATTTTTTTTTTTTTGTAGGATATGCAATTTTGAAATTCTAAATCTTTATACTTTTTTTTATATATAAGTCTTTAATTTTTTAAAAATTTTATTTGAATTTTAAATATTTAATTTCTTATTAAATTAATATATCTAAATTAACAGTCAAACAACATTTAATCAGAAATTGGACTCAATTGAAATAAAAATAATGATTTTTAAAATTTAAATAAAAAAACCTTAATGTATAGGATTCTAAGTGAAAAAGGCTTACACTTATATAACTAAGAATTTGCATATCCCCGCCGAAGAAGTCAGGTTTTCATCTATTTTGAGCAAGATAATTTCTGCCAGAACCATGCCGGCCGGTAGGCAGATAAAGAGTCAGGTTAAAGCGTTAATTGCTGCAAATATACGGTACATGCTATTTACATTGCTTTTATCATTTTTTTTTCACATTTTTGTGCTTTTAGGACATTTTTAATTGCACGTTAATAATTAAATCTAACTATAACTAAAAAAAAACAACAGATAGGCGGCAGGGGTTTTTTCTGTTACCGCACAGACAATACAGTATATTTTTCGTGATTTTTAAAAATATACGGTATGAATTATGATTTCCTGCTACATTTAGAGTGCAAAATATAATCCATTCGACTTTATTTTTATCACCCCTCAAAATTATACAATTAAAAGAAAAAGTTTACACTGTATTTGGGAGGGAGGAAAGTGGGGAGAAGGAGAGGGAAGTGAGAAAATTAAAATTAATTGTTATATTTGGAAAATGTTTGAAAAGTGAGAAAGAAGAAAATCTATAATTTTTTTAATTCTCTTTATCCTACCAAAACCAATCCTCTAAAAAATAAGAGGAAAATTATCTGTTCTCCTACTAGATTTATTAAATAATTCAATTATCCTTACATAATTTAAAAATTATAATTTTAACTATACAAAATATCTTAATAAAATTTATTATAAAAGATAAAATTATTATTTTAATACATTTTATATTTCTCTTCCCCACTTTCTACCATTTCCTAAATAAAAATAATTTATAATTTTCTTCCCTCTCATCACCTGTTTTCAAATACAAGAGAAAATAAAAAATATTTTCTTCCTCTAATAATATTTTCTTCCACTTTTCTTTTCTTTATTTTTTTCTCTCTCAAAAATTTTATCTAGTTAGTCGCTGAACAGTTGCCTGGGTGGTAGGAATAGTACTACACTAGACGCGAATTCGAACCGTGTCTAATCCATAATTTCCCTTCGTATGCTCAAGTATAGGTTGCCGGCCATTAGGCTAATGACCCAGAAAAAAAAATAACAAAGGAAAAAGTTTGACTTCTACTGTAGACTTTCCCTTCGTTCTTGTGCTTTTTAAAATATTCATTAAACTACAAACCCTACAAACTTGCAGACAGCAATGGAAACTAGACCGTCAGGTTCCGAGACGGTGACGCCGCCGACAGCAGCGAGCTTTGTCGATAAATTGGTTGTGAGTTTATCATCGTCCTCAATGTCTCTCTTTGTTTTTTTTTTTTTTTTTGCTTGCAATTCTTAACTTCACGTAAGTTTATCTCAGGTTCCGGGAGATGTGGTTTTAAATCTTTCTACTGTGACCAACCAGACTATCAAGCTTGGCGGCGGTCTCTGTCAGGTTTCTCTTTGATTATTCCGACGTTGTTTCTCAATTTGGAAACATCAATTCTGTTGTTTAAGGTTGATGGGTTTTTTTTTTTTTTTTTTTGATTGTCAGAATTGTGATGCAATATCTGTCATGAAAGCTGGGAAATTGAGGTTCTCAAAGCCAAACAAATACTGGGTCGAGGGCTCCCAGAAAAGGGTAGATATGATTTTATGAAAAGATTATGCCTTTGAGTGTAATGTAAAGCATCTTAAGGAATAGGCACAATCCCCCATTTTTTAGTTGCACAATTTCTATTTTTTTTTTAACAATTGTAGGACTGGAACCGCATTTGAACTTAAGAGTTTTTAGTTAGTTACAAATTTTACACATGATTCAGTGCTTAATTTTGATCTTTGGTGTATAATGATCTATTTTTGTTACTTCTACAGTATGTGCCTTGTGTGGAGGACACTGTTCTTGGGATTGTAGTGGACTCTAGAGCAGATGTAAGTACTTTCTCAACTGCATTCTATAGGTTGGTTTTATTAGTGCCTTGGTTCTAGTGGTTAAATTTTCATCCTTCTTGATTTTTTACGAGACTTTTGTTTGCTTTTCAAAGAACATATGGGCTAAGTGGCAAGTGCACAAGAGAAAAATGTATATATAATTCTATTGTTGGCAAGCTTTTACTGGTTTGATAAGTTTAACATCGAGGATAATTGTTGTGAAAAATGAATAGATGACAGTATGATGTAATGGTTTAAGGAAGCCTAATAATGTGCAAGGAAGGCAACAAACTCATAAAACTTGAATTCAATTTGATTTGTTGGCTGTATGTTATAGGCTGTTATTTAACTCAAATAGCTCTGAAATATGGTTTCCAAACAGAATTGCAGCGAACCTATGAGTTTTTATTTGGTGGAAGACAAATGAACTTGGTAAAGAGTTGTGGAGGGCCAAGCAGATAGTAGTTTTCCTATTAATTCGGGTGTTTGACACACATGCTTCAATTGCAGAACTTCCTTGTGGACATAAAAGGACCTGTGTTGGCATTTTTGCCCGTTCTTGCATTTGAAGGAGGCACAAGGAGAAATATTCCAAAATTCGAGGTGCGTAAGTCATGCATATATCATCCATCTTTTAGGGATGTCAATGGCGCAGTTTGATAATTTTTGTAAGCATAGCAACACTTTCTGCTGCTTGGCTCTGAATTTGAATAGTTTTGGCACATTTAGCACAAGAGCTAAAGCCATTAAACCAAACTTACACGATCTGCATTCTTTTTTGTGTTGATACTCTGTCATATCATCCTTATGTCCCCTGACACAGGTAGGCACTTTGCTCTATGTTCGTGTCGTGAAGGCAAATCCTGGAATGAATCCTGAGCTGTCATGCACTGATGGTTGGTTTTTAAGCCGCAGCCTTGTTATCTTGTTATTTTATTGAATGTTATGGGCCAAATCCTGATCTTTGTTCGAACTGCAATTGTGCTTGGCAGCCAGCGGGAAAGCAGCAGAGTTTGGTTGCCTTAAAGATGGCTACATGTTTGAATGCTCTACTGGGTTATCGAGAATGTAGGATATATTTTACTTGTAAATTTTGGATATTGTGCCTTATGATATAATTATAACTCCAGCTTCATTCTCTTTTGCTGTATTGATGAACCTTCTATTTCTTTTCAGGTTACTGAGCTCACCAACATGTCCTGTCCTCGAGTCCCTCGGCAAAAAACTCCCCTTTGAGATAGCTGCTGGCTTAAATGGCCGAGTTTGGGTATGTAGCATTTATTAGTGTCATCTCCTTATGTACTAGATATTTTGCTCAATTCTCTGCTGTTGATATGATATGCAATTTTTTGGCTGACCTCTAAATGCCATCAAAATGTGCTTTGTGTGGCGCCCATCAAACTTTCTTTTTTACTTATCAATACCATGCGATGTTTCGCCAGGTGAATGCCGAGTCTCCATCAACTGTCATTGTTGTCGCTAATGCGATCATGAACTCGGAGTCTTTGAGTGGAGTGCAGCAGAAAATCATGGCGGAGAAACTTCTTCAGAAACTCCAAGGTTTGTCTAGTGCACTTGTAATCTAAACATCTATATTTATGATCCCATTATTCTTGGATTGATATTTCTGTGATGACCTTCTATGAGTTAACAACAAGTTTATGCAGATTGATGAGAAAGCAAATTTTGCCCATCTGGATCCACCATTTCGTTTGATTGGAGGGGACAATTTCACAGTAGAACCTTGAAGACAAAATCTGGTGGTGACTAGCTAATGGCTTCAAAACTCAAATGCACCTTGACCTTTTTTTATTTTTTGGTTACTCTTGTATGTAGATGAACTGTGAGGGAAATAGGAAGCACCGTTTTTTTGGGTTTACGTTAGTTTCCAGCATTTTTTCAAGTAGCCCATCAAACGCAGACTGACTGGTTATAATCTTTTGTGAAGTTCCAAAGGAAATGGATATTGAAGCTCTCGTGTTAATGTCACAAGGCCCCAGCTGCGATTCATTCACTAGCACACATGCGAAGTAGCATTGTAGTAACTTTTTTTTTTTTTTTTGATATTGATTTAATTTTAACGTGATATTCAGATTTTAGACTTTTAAATTTAATAACGACTTCAATATAATATCAATGTGAATTATTGCACATTGCCAAAAAGCTGTCAATTTATATTTCAATTGAATCCTTCAGAAAAAAAATGTCATACATAACGCAAACTTAAACCACAGTAAAAAATTGGAAGAGATTTGGTATTATTTGAAATTAATTTTGTTTTCGGATTTTGAAAATTGAGAAAGCAAGGCCTGCAACAATAGGGCAAATTCTTTTTTGTAAAATAATAAAAATCTTTCACTGAATATATCGGTCATTAGATTTATAAATTGAAGTCAGTATTTAAACCGTTATAATACTTTATTCAATTATTTTTAAAAGAGCAGATCTAATACTCGAATACTACTAAATTTGAGTGTGACTTCTTCAACTTGATTATAATATTAATGAGTTTGGAATGAGTATTATGTCGCATGCTAAATGGCTGAGAGGTTGGTGTTGTTTCAAATGTTAGCACTGATACTTGAACCTAAATTAGATACAGTGGAAGTACGAAGAATCACTACTAACCTACTGCTTCAAAAGATGATAGAGCAAATTCTTTATTCGCCAAATATCACCGGACCATTGAATTTTTTCCTTTAGCTCTTAACGCGAGTTCTTTGCGTGCCCAAATCACGTGCTATTTGAGCACGATCAATTTCCTCGCATTAGCAAAGGCCTCAAAAACAAGCTCAAAAAAAAAAAAAAAAAAAAAAAAATCTCAAAGACAATTAAAATACCATCCGAGTCAATTTCTTCTCGTGGAAGCTAAAAAGGTAATAATAATCTCGTTATTTGTAGGGTTTCCAGCTTTCAATTTCTAAAAATTTAAAAAAAAAAAAATCTAAAAATCCTTGTTATTTGTTCGACAGTCAATCGTTGTCTGTGTATGCAGGCAGACAAACACAAATGTCCTACTCCGGAAGGTCAGGTTCCCCGCGCACATCTGTGTCCCCAAGTAGGCCCCGCAGGTCCCGTTCCTTGTCCAGGTCTCGCAGAAGAAGCCGTTCCAGGTTTGCTTCTCTCTCTCTCTCTCTGGCTGCGTGTCTGTTTCTGTGTAAGAATTTGCCTTTGTTTTTTTTGTTTTTTTTCCTTTTTGATTTCGTTAATGATGTTGTGTGCTTGGGAACTGTTTGGTTGATTCTTCAGGAGTAGAGATTCTGTTGACGCGGCGAATCCGGGGAATAATTTGTATGTAACTGGATTAAGCACTAGGGTCACTAGCTCTGATGTTCAGAAGTATTTTAGTGCCGAAGGCAAGGTAATGGTGTTTTCCTTTTTGTAAAGTTGTTATCTTTACTGTGTTTTACTGGGAATTGTGTGTTATTTTATGAATTAGAACACACCCTGAAGTGGGGATACCGACTTTGTAAGTGGATTTTTGAAATGGTTGGGATGTGATAGAAATATGGAGGACTTGTGTGTTTAACCATAAAGAGGATTTGCATGTCTGGATTTCGGTTTCTGGAAAGATGTTTTTTTGATGATGACAACAGTCTGCTCTTGTTGAACTCTGTTCCTTGGGGTATTTAAAGAATGTCATGTGATCAAGTCTAGGAAATTGAAGTTATGTTGTTAGAGATTGATCAAGCGATTGATCAAATTTTGGGCTCATCCAATCTGTAGGTCTTTTACTTTTGTAAAGTTGTTATCTTTATTGTGTTTGCCTTTTGGTTGTTACCGGGAATAATGTTTAGTTTTATAATTTGGCCCCCACCCAGACGTGAAAGGGAATTAGCCCAAACTTTGTAAGTGGGTTTTTGAAACGGTAGGGATATGCTAGAAATATGGAGTACATGCGCGTTTAACCATAAAGAAGGTTTGCATTTCTGGATTTGGGTTTCTGGAAAGATGTTGTTTTGATGATGTGATAATGACAACAATCTGGTTTTGTATAATCTTTGTGGTTGGGGTATCTAAAGAATGTCCTGTAATTAATATAGGAATTTGAAGTTATGTTGTTGGAGACTGACTTAGTGATCGATTGAATTTTGGCCTCATCAAACCTGGAGGAAATGTGTTAAACAACATTCTTGGCAAATTGGAACTTGAAACATTCACTGGCTGAATGTTCCATAGTCTTTCATTGGTGAAATTGCATACACTTTCTACGGTTTTTGCTTTCGGGCCCCCATTTCATGAACTGGTTGCTATGTTGAAAATCAAAATGAGAAAATCCATTGACCATTTTAGCTATGCTTCCTAGTACCAGTCTCCCTGTGTTAGAAGGGATGGATGGCATATGCTACAAGGAGAAACAATTTCGGTCTTATTATTATTCTAATAGTTCATGCAGAGTGTAGATGAAGGTAATTTTGTTTCAGTGCTTAATTGGTGATTCCGAAAACTCATAAAATTTTTGGTTTCAGGTTGTGGAATGCCATCTGGTAACAGATCCTCGGACCAGAGAATCTCGTGGATTTGCCTTTGTTACTATGGAAACAGTTGAAGATGCTGACCGCTGTATTAAGTATTTGAATCGTTCAGTTCTCGAAGGACGACTGATCACTGTCGAGAAGGTATTATTATGGTCCCCGTAACAATTTGAAACAAAACTAGTGAGAAATTATTTCCATATGATTACTCTTCTATACTTCTTTGATTAGAAATGTTGCCTGATAAGTTTTGCCAGCAGGTCTGGTATGTGTAACTTCATCAAAATCACAATCTAAGCTCTAAACAGTTGAATCTATCCCTTCATGAATCATGACACGAGTTCCGCATCGACATTACAAACTCATCGATTCACATTCGACTATTTTGCAGAGGGTTGTATACCCAGTATTCCTGTTCTCAACCAGTAATAGTATCTGACCTGGCTATTATTTATTTTTCTTTTATTGCTTCAGGTTCCATTTCCTATTATGTTTATTAACGTGAAGGCTCTTGTTGCATTTTCAAAACTAGCACAGGCCATGGTGGCAGAATCAGCCGGAAAAACCTCCTAATTAAAAAAGTTGCAGATACTTGACTTTGAGTTACATTCTTGAGATGCATACGAATTGGCATTATGCAGAATGCATTATAACTTGTATCAATAAATTGTTGGCTGACTTTTTCTTGTTCTTCTGATATTACACAAAGGTAATGTTCTTTCATTTCCTGAACAAATGCAGGCAAAGAGGTGTCGTGGCAGGACACCAACTCCTGGCAGGTACCAAGGCCTGAGAGATAAACGGGGTAAATGCTACTGTTACTTTTGCATCTGTATGGCATTCCTATGTAGGAGCTGAGCATAGATTTTTGTGTGGAAAATTATGGAGGATAGTGGGTATTTGCTGGAGAAACTTTGGCCGGAGAGTGAGAGTGCTAAACTCTTTGTTTATGCTTGGGTTTATTGTTGGAACTTGAGTATGGTGTTCCTTTGTTTTATATGGAATAATTTAGCATATGCCTACCCTCACTGGGTTCGTTGCCCTTCTATGGATGTTGCACTCATATAACTGTCTGAAATGTTCCGTATGTTGATTTTAGATACCTAGTATCTAAAACTACTTGAATTTCTGTGATCCCACGCTTTGCTCAATGCCATTGCTCTATTACTTATCTCGTAGTTGGCATACACATTCTGTGTTGCGTTGAACACTGATTATATCTTTGGGTTTCATATCCTTGATAGGGCCGATAAATCATTCCAGAGTTCAGAAATCCCTTCTATCTGTCCTTTATATTTTGGCATGCTGTCTCAAGCCTCATCCTTCCATTTAAGATCGGCATGCAAATTGTGCAGCGCTATATATTGAGCACATTCTAGTTTTTATTTCTGTGTCTCTGTTGTTTTAATTTTTACACCCTGTCCCTGGTAACATTCCCTAGTTTTGGGACGAATAAAACTAATATTCCCTTTATCACTAACTTTCGTATTTATGCAGGACACGGACGTAAACATTCTCGCAGCTATTCACCCCATAGATGGGATGACAGAGACAGAGATCCTTATTCAAGGGACCGGCGGGGAAGATCACGTTCTCCATATAGTAGGAGGGGAGATGATTATGATTCCCATAGAAAACGCAGGGAACGCTCGTGGTCGGCTGATCGCAGCTACCGCAAATGAGGAGCATAGTGATGATACTTCGAGTGTTCAACAGACTTTATTGGTACATCTCGAGGAAGCTTGGAATCTTGTTTGCATGTGTTGTTGTATGGATCAGGCTGTAATCTTGTTTCCTTAAAGTTAGAACTGTTTTGCATCAATCTTGAACATAGAAAATATTTCTGTACGGCCATTTTTTAGTTATGAAAATACAACATTTGGGTCTGGTTGAAGAGGATGAACTTATTTTAATTTATTCATGCATATTTGTAACGGTATTTGCTTGAAGTGACGGGCTAGTGGCAGATTCAACCGAAATTTGATTTAGTTTACCAAAGAGGGAACTTTTTTTTTTTTTTTGATAGGACCAAAGAGGGAACTTGACCAACTCGTGGGGGGTTCAGGGGTTGCAATTGCATTGATGTCACTCAAATCTTCCTGTATCAGATTGGCCAGTGGCGAATTTAATGCAGTCTAACTGTAACAAGATATAAAATGTTCAAGGCAATAGTTGCCATGTGTTAATTGGCTCGTAGTCCTCCAAGTTATTGAATTTTTGGATTGAATTCATTTGTTGGGTATGTGCACTTACGTTAAACGGTCTGCATAAGACTTCTTATTGGCATCTATACATTTTTAATATTAAGCCCAAATAAAATGCCCAAGCTTGTCCATTTCAAAAAGTTAAGGCCTCGTGTAGGTTTAATTGATAAGACTTTTGTTTTTTATTTTGAAAAGTTTGAAACTCGAGTTTTATCGGTGATCTTTTTTAATAAATGATACATAAAAAGGATGAGAAAAGAAAAAAATTAGAATATATATATATAATTGTTTTCTCATAATTTTTTATTTTTCATAATTTTTTATCAATTTAAACAATTTTTTACACCGTTTTTTCTCACAAACTACATTTTTTTTTCATTATTTTTTCTCATAACTTACTTTTCAATCCAAACAATCTCTTTTTTTCATAATTTTTTTTTCATAAATTACTATTTATTTTTCTTTTCTATCATTTTTTTTTCACAATTTTCTCATTAATTTAAATAATTTTACTTTTTCACAACTTTCTTTCTTATACTTCCTCACAAATCCAAACACACTATTAAACTTTTCAACAGCAATAAAAAGCCTCATTGCGGTATGACAAGAAATTATCTTTAACGATCACCATCGTTAAATTAAATAAATACTTATAATTTTTTCATTAATTAAGAAATTTAGTAGGTCATAAATTATGAGTTCTTTTTTTTTTTTATAAGTTTAGTAGTTTTTTTTTCTTAAAGTTTGCATTTGAAACTTTATGGATAAAGATATAAATTTTGAATCACTTGAGTACTTGAAAGGACATATATTTTATAAATTTTGTCTTAATTCGGAATGTATGTCAAAGATATAAATGTGTATTATACCCTGTCAATTTTAATAATAGGTCAGTCTAGGTATTATTTATGTTATTATATGCAATTTTTTTTAATGAAATAGATTTATTTAAAATTTCAATGTCATATAAGTTTAACTTAATTTTAATTTATTCTCTCATCAAAAGAATTTATTTAATTAAACTTTAAGTCTAATTAATTTATAATTATTATAGCCTAATTAATTATAAACTATTTTAATTGTCTATTTCTCTTGTCTCGTGTGTGGTTTCTCCTACTCCTTCTGTTGATTTTATATATAAAATCGTTTTATGTTAATATAATAGTTTCTTCTGTTTAAGGGAGAGAGAGAGCATGTGAGGGGTGGCCCCACCATTTGAAATCCAAAACTTGAAATCCGGAAGCGGGATGATAGGTACAATAGGGGGGTGTGCGTTCCAGCTGCAAAGAAAAAAGTTTTAAAAAATTGACAAAAAAAGAAAAAGGGGCGTGATCAATCACAAAACAAAATTTCAAGTTTGTCAAAATTTCTCTCTCTCTTCCCTCTTTTTCTTCTTTTTTTTTTTTTTCCGAATGTTTTGTAGATTTTTGTAACTTACAATAAATTAAATAACCGTTAATTTATAGTATTTTTATTTACGGCACTGTTATATAGAGAAATATTAGTAACCAAATTTTATTTAAACAGTCATTGAATTTATATAATTATAAGTATATTTTATATAATTATAATTAAAAAATATATATTAAAAAATAATATTTTTTATATTATTTTATATTATTATAATTATATAAAATATATTTTTTATTACATAAAATATAAATCTAAAAATTATTCAGCCACTATCTTCTATAGTAATACAATTGTTCCCGTTTTATTTATTAGATATTGAGGTTGGTTTGGTCGTACAAATTTTATTTGCTTTTGCTCGGATATGATCCGACAACTGGGTCTCTGACACGTGTACGTCATTTTCCCTCAATCATTTATTGTTTTTTGACTTACTACTACCAGTCACCTTTTAAAACGCTTCGGCTCTTTGGCTGTTGCTTGCTCGGCTTTGTAAGCTTCTTGCGGGTGCAATTTTTAATATCAACGACTACTATTATTTAATTTACTTTAACAGGATAGAAATAAATATGTAGTTTATCGATATCATCTAATAGATATATATTTTTTTTAATTTTAATTATTAAATAATTTATATTAAACATATATATATGTAACGTAATAAAAATTAGAACAAAGATTTTTCCGAACATTACTTTTAAAATATAATTAATTGCATTCTAAAATACAATCACGTTGAACTTTTTTATAAAAAAATTAAGAAAAAATTATAAATTAAAATTTAAAATTTTAAAAAATTATTTTAAAATTTAAAATATAGATCTCACCTGATATACGCTAAAATATTTTTTTTGAAAAATTTAATATAATTACATTAAAAATAAAGTTAGTTGTATTTCATTTCCAAAGACGTTTGATTTGTGAGAAAATGATTTGAAAAGAAAATAATTAATTTTTAATTATTTTTTTCTTAATTTTTTCATTAATTTAAATATTTTTTTACACAATTTTTTTTATAAATTATTATTTAATTTTTTAATATTTTTTCTCACAACATTCTTATCAATTTAAATAATTTTATTTTTTATAATATTTTTTTATAATATTTTAACAATTCCAACAAATTAACGTGACTCCGCCACTAGGTCTTAACAGACAACTTTGAATTCAACATTACGCATCACTATTTGTACCTAAAAGAGTTCTTAGCATGATTTAGATAGAGAAAACACAAATATAAAAAATTAAATTTAAAATTTATAACATAAAAATATATTATTTTACTATTGAACCATTAACTCAAGTAATCTCTTTTAATAACTTTGATAGTAAAACATTTTACAATATTGGATGTGAGTAATGCATGGTGGAAAATGCTGTTCAGCAGGACATTGAACATCTTACGTACCATTTGATGTACACCTAATCTCCGATTCTTGAAATAATTTGAACTGCCAGGATTGACGCCATGCGTCTTCTGCAGACTCAATTTGAGTGAGATGGTCAAGTGGCCGTCTTGTCAAATAATTGATAAATAAAAAATTTTAAAAAATATAATTTTATCAATGTCCTGTTGAACAGCATTTTCCACCATGCATTACTCGCATCTAATATTGTAAAATATTTTACTATCAAAGTTATCAAATCAGACTATTTGAATTAATAATTTAATAATAAATCGATATGTTTTTATACTATAAATTTTGAATTCGATTTTTTATATCTGCGCTCTCTTTATCTGAATTATATTAAGAACTCATTTAGATATAAACAGTGATGCAGTATTGGACTCAAAGTCGCTCGTTAGGACCCTAGTGACAGAGTCACGTTCAGCTCCATTGATGCTCGAGAGGTGGGTCGACCCTTTTGAAATTGTTGAATAAAATTCAAATACATGAGAGTTATTTCGATTCTGACTCAAAGATCTGATAAATGACACATCCAGTAGAATCTTTTTTAATAATAAAAAAAAGTTATCAATGGGGGAAAATCCTCACCGATACAAGAAAGTCCAAAAAAACCAAAAGCAGATAATCCCCATAGCTTATAGTTCGAATCATATTTTTTATCGCTTAATTATATAAATACGTAATTTATAACAGTATATATACATTTCATGAGAAATATTATATAATAATATTTAAATAATAATAAAATAATATAAATTATTAAATAATTAAAATTTTAAAAAAGAAATAAAATATTTTATTTTATTAAGTAAATTATAAAATTATTTTATTTTTATTTAAAATTAAATTATATAATACAACTCATATCTTTTATAGAGATTAAACTAAGTAGAAAAAATAAAGGCTAAATATTCGTACCAAAAAAATGTTTCCCGTAGATCTCATTGTCAGTTTGTGATCCGTCTTTTTTACCCTAACGCGAATCAAACAAAATTCAACACGAGCCCACCCCACCTTGGCGTAAACAAATCCTTGAGAAAATTCTGGACCCACAAAGCTCACTGCTATGTTACTGTTATTGTGCAGACAGACAGACCATACCGCGACAAAATAAATTAATAAAATTAAAACAAAAAAAATCGAAGCCCATCTGAGCCGAGCTAGCTGAGTCCAGCAGCCGTCTAGCTGCGAAATATATAACTATTATTACAACGGCCAAAAAAATCCTTTTTTTTTTCTTTTTTTTTAACATAGAGGTCAAATTGACATGTTAGATTTCAGTTTATTTTAAATTTTATTTATAATTTTTTTTGTTAAATTTAGTTCATAATGTTATATCTGTCAGTTTAATTTGATCCTTCTATCTATAATGCTGTGAACCCTACTAACGTGCAATGACGGAGTTTAACACGTCATCAATTTTTTCATGTCAGTATGTCACGTCAGCATTTGTTATTGATGTGACATAGACATAAAAGTTAATTTGACCCACAATGTTTTGACATGTTTTAAAATTTACCCATAACATTTTTTTTGTATTAAAATTGGTCCATAACATTACGTCTATTAGTCTAATTTGGTCTTTTAGTCCATAACGCCGTTAACTCAACAAATGTGGTGCAACGGAGTATGATACATCAATAATTTTTGTCTATATCAACATGTACGTCTGCATCTCTTACTGACGTGACATTTTTAACTACAGCAAAATTTTAATATTCAAACTAAACATTTATACCGAAAATCACAATCTGCAAATTCAAACAAAATAAAAAACTAAAATTCATGAATATATATCCGTTTGAATACCTTTGTTTTTTTAGCAAAAAAAAATAAATTAATAAAATTCAAAAAGTCATTATCATTTTTATTTTTGAATTTTTTCTTTTTCGTTGTTGCCACTACTTCCTCGTCAAATTATTGCCGCCGCCTCAAACCACCATTAGCATTGTCAGTATGGAGCCATCTCTCTAGAAATACTATGCGTCGATCCTCCCGATCCTACCACCCACGCACCCAAACAAAACTAGTGGACTGTCGAAAACTGTATTTCCCAAACCGTACATGTTCTGTCTAATCCACCATCATTTGCAGTTTTCTTACTATTCAAACAGATAACATAACATCTATTTGGCATTTTGATAGAGACAAAAAAAAAAAGTTTTTAGTGTTTCTTTTTCTTTTTCCTGTCATGTCAGTGAAAGATGCTGACGTGGCATATTGACATGGAAAAAAATTAATGACGTGTCAAATTTCGTCACGTTATATCAACAAAATTAACGACATTATGTACGAAAAGATCAAATTAGACTAAAAGACGTAATTTTATGGACTAATTTTAACTAAAAAAACGTTTTAGGTGAAATTTAAAATAAACTGAAACCTTATAGGTTAAATTAACCTTTATGTCTATGCCACGTCAGCAACAAATGTTGACGTGACATGCTGACATGGAAAAAATTGATGATGTGTCAAACTCCATCATGCCACGTCAGCGGGGTTAACGACGTTATAGATAGAATGACCAAATTAGACTGGCGAATGTAACGTTATGGACTAAATTTAACAAAAAAAAATGTTATAGATAAAATTTAAAATAAACTGAAACTTGATGGGTCAAATTGATCTTTATTTCTTTATTTTTTTATATCTTGCAGGCGTTTTATGCACCCATTCCTATTTATACTCTATTTCGATTGAAAGAAAATGAATGAAAAAAAATTAAATAAAAAATAATATAATAATAATAATGTTATGATTGATAAAAATTAATAATTAGAAAATTGTGAAAAAAAATAAATAATAATTTATAAGAAAAAAATAAAAATTAATTATTTGAATTGATAGAAAATAAATAAAAATAATTTTCTTTTCTTTTATTTTCCTTTACTTTCCTGTGGTTTATCAAATAGATGGTTTACCAAAGAGCATTAGTGATCTCTTCACCATACATACGTTGAGACGGAAACTCAGGAAGCCTTTGTCAAATATGACTTCAAAATTTAGAGTTATTATCTTGTCAAGAACTAATAAAAAAATTGAGGTTCAAATTTCAGAATTGTTAAAATAAATTTTGCTCTAAATAGTGTGTTTAAATTGAGAGAAGTAGACAAGAAAATTGTGAGAAAAAAAGTTATGAAAAAAGAAAATTATTTGGATAAGTGAAAAAAATAAATAGTAATTTGTGAGAAGAAAATTGGTGGAAAAAATAAATTATTTTGATAGAAGAAAAAATTATGAAAAAAATGATTAAAAAAAAATAATAATTTATAAAAAAATTGTGAGAAAAATAAATTTTTTAAATAAAAAAATTATCACAAAAATAAAAAAATAATAATTATATATATTTTCTTTCTTTCCTTTCTTTAGAAATCGAAACAAGTTATAAAAGTTTATAACAAAAGAAAAAAAGGTAAATGATTATGGCCTGATCACTTATAGTCGATCATGGTTCATAATACAATAACAGTTATTTTTTTTTGTGTAATAATAATGTTAAAATATATAATAAAAAAATAATATATTTTTTTATTTTTATTACATATTTTATAAATATAATTATATAAATAATTTTATTTATTATATTACAGATATTTTTTCGAGTGAATTTATTGGGTTATGTAACGGGCTCAAGAAAAAAACAGAAAGAAAGAGAAAAAATATATTTAAAAAGGCAACGGGCAGAGCCGGTAAAACAGGTGGAGCCGGTTACCAAAGGCGTGACCGTACGGCCCTCATGCCGGGTCGTTTCCATGGCAGTTGGTCAGCATTTAGTGTGCTTCTCTCATCCATTCTCTCTTTTTCTTTCTCACTGAAAAGTGAAAAATTCTTTAATCTTTGTTTTTTGGGATTGGATTTCTCTTTGTATTTCTTCAGCAGGTATTGATGACTTACAAGCCTCCATCCCATTGCCTTCTTGTGTCATTGCTTGCTTTTAATGAAGTTTGTATCAAATATTTTACTTGGGAAAGCTGTGTTTTCAGTGGCTCTGATTGATTAGAGGGTTATTTGTATTAGTATTTGGTGTTTTGTCATTTTTTTTGGACTGAGCTTTTGGAGCTCAAACTTGGGTCTAATTTGACACTTTTTTTTTTTTCTGGTTCTTGTTGCTATTATGGGGTTTTTGTTGTTTTGTGAGTTTTTCAAAATGATGTAAATTGGGATTTATTCACTGGATTAAAATTTGCTTAAACAAGAATTCAAAGCAAGCACCTTTTGCTATTAATGGCTGTATCCCCCCTCTTGTGTTTATTTTTTTGATTTGTTTTTTTCTGTTGAGTAGCTGGCTAAAGAGTTTGGCTTGTTCTAGTTTCAGTTATCTTCATCTATAAATTGAGAGCTTTATTTATTGATTATATATATATATATATATATATATATATATATATATACATGCACTTGTATTAGCATTCTTTTGCTCTGAATTCATTTATTGTGTTCAATCTTAGCCCGTGAATCAGTAATTGCGAATTCAAATTGTCCTTCTGAAATTGGTCCCTTTCTTTCTCACTCCCCAAATTTTGGATCAAGTGAAGCTCCTATTTTTATGAACCTTTTGAAGATGACCCATTTTTTATGGCTTTGATTATCAGGGACTGTGACTGTAGCTTGGATTTTTCTGCTCCAAATTATGGGTCTTTAACTGAGAAGAAGAAGTAAAGGAATCTCCTTTCCCACAACTCATTAATTTTTACTGAATTACTCCATGGTTTGGTTTTGTAATCCAGTTTGCTAGTTTCTGGGTTCTGCAAATCCTTGTTTTTTTTTTTTTGTTGGTCTTTTGGGTATTGGCTAATTGGACTTGTTTCAAAATTTTTGGCTTGGGTGGGAAGAGAAAAAGAAATAGAAATGATGGGGACTGAACTGTGTTCTTCTCGGATTCTGTCACCCTTTCGTGAGGAAAGTGGTGATGAGGAGCTCTCTGTGCTTCCTCGGCACACCAAGGTCATTGTCACTGGAAACAATAGAACAAAGTCTGTTCTCGTTGGCTTGCAAGGCGTGGTCAAGAAAGCTGTTGGCCTTGGAGGCTGGCATTGGCTGGTATGTCATTACTCATTTTTCACAACTCTTTTTAGTTAATTGATTTTGGGACTCGAGAATTTCAGTCATCGGGACAATATTAATACTAGTGATCTTTATTTGGTCGCTAATAAATCAGATTGCTAATCAGTCAGTGATAAGTTGTATCATTTTTAATGGTGAAAACTTCCAGTGTTGTGATCCAATTTTCTCGGGCTCAAATTATTAGGGTAAGGCGTAACAACAACTCTTTTTTGTTTATTTTTTTTTAAAATTCCCATTTAAGAATTTTAAATTAATAGGGCAAGTTCCACTGACTCTTTTTATTTTACCTTTATTAGCGTACCACATAAAATCTCTCATCTTGTTCAAAAAATTTTAAACCTTAGGTCTGCAGCCGCAAGTTCAAAGCAGCATGCTTTTTTTGTCCTTTTTTTCCAAATTTTTTTCTGAAAAATCTTAGTTCTGCAGCCATAACTTCCAAGTAGAATGCCGAGAAGATAAAAAAGTTGGGAGTAGATTTATTTTCAATAATATTTTCTAATTGAATTTTGAAGCCAATCATGTCTAAGGAAGTAAGTGTTTTATTCTTTGAACTTGATTCAAATCCAAATCCACCCTGTAGGTCTTGATTTTGATTTTCTTTGTTTATTTCTTTTATAGTGTAGTTTTTTTTTTTTTTTTGGAACATTGTAATCAGTTGCGGAATTTTTATGTGCAGTTATAAAACTGGCATTAAATTGTTGTTTCTGTGGAATTCCATAAAGAAACGAGGGGAAAAAAAGGGCCGGGTCTTGCTGATTTGTTGTTTTATTCTTACTGTTTTATGATGATCCTTGTAGATGTCTAATATGCTGTTGATGCTTCATTATGCAAGGTTTTAAAAAATGGGGTTGAAGTTAAGCTGCAAAGGAATGCGCTGAGCGTGCTAGAACATCCTACTGGCAATGAAGTGGACGAAGATAATGACATCGATTCCAGCAGCGGCTCTGATATCTATGAAAAAGATCATGATTTCTGTACACCTTCCTTATCATTCATGTTGATGAAATTTGAGTGTTGTATATGTTGCTCATTTACTTGGATTGTAATACTTCGCTAAGTTTGGTAGCTTTTTTTGCATTGGACAGCTAGTGGAAGTGAGTACCACAAAATCAGCAAGCCAAGAATTCGGCCGGCAAGGCCATCGGTTCCATCCACATCGGCAAAGTCAGCAAGTCGAAGCAGTTATAGGGATGTTCAGTCTATTATTCATACCCCGCAACCGGTAAGATGTCTCCCTGAAGTCAGTGCTTTGTCTCCTTTATATGCTTAAGACCTGGTAATGAGTCTATCTCTGTCTCTAATCTCATGCAATTGAAGAAGGGGTTGAATATTTTGATATCTCCAGTGAGAAAAGCTGACGTTAAATTTGATTCCTTTTTGTATAGCTAATCATTTAGATAATTCGAATTACTTTCCTGAATATGTTGATAATGTAGTCAGATTTTACCATATTTCTCATAGAAGTTTCTCTTTGCAAATGAGCTGCCAGTCGGGAATAACATTCATTTGTAGAAACTGATGTTGATATAACATGAGATTGTTTCTATTGTACCCAGAAAGTGGATTTGGCAAAACTGGGAACAGAGTCATTGTCAAGATATTGCAGGCACTTCAAACTAGTGAGACTTCAACTCCTAGATTTGATCCTTTTGCTTCCTGAAGACTTAGATATTAAAGTCACTGTTGTGTACTTATAATTACAGGCAGGTATTACGTCTGATTCATCGAGAGAACAAATGCTTAATGCTGTCCGGCGCCATTTTGTGACTCAGGTGATTCTTTTGCTTAGTCTCCCTCTTTATCCGGTTCTCACGTATATGCCTGATGTAATGTATTTTTCCAGCCACCGCTAGACGAGATGCGAGTGCTTGCTGAATTTGCTCGTGCATCAAAGAGAGTGAGACACTCCTACAGGCCACCACACTGACAAATGCTTAGTGTCCCCTTACCATCTGTATCTATATACATATATTAACCCTAACTTCTAGATGAGATCTAATTACAGACACTGGTATGGAAGAGTGATTTCGATCTCTCCCCTGACTCTAACCGTGTAAGGATCAGCTGATGCACTGCTTAGTTTCCACTGGATGTGTAGAGAAGAGATCTATTATTTCAGAAGTATATGCTTTTAATTCATTGAAGCCGTAGATGGAGTAAAAGATTGGCGTAGTTTAGCTATTAATTCTTTCAAATCATCTTCTTTGAGTAGGTGCCAATTTTGCAAGCTAGTCGTTTCACTCTCAAACCATGGGGATGCCTTTTTTTTTTTTACCATCCAATTGGGGAATGTGTTTCTAGGAAGTAAATAAAATTGTATGAACTAGACGTGCATGAGCTAACCAAAGAACTGTATGGCAAATGCTTAATGATTATTTTTTTGCAATTAGATGGAAAGTTTTGATTTTTAGGAAGGGGTTATTGCAATATTCTTTGTTTAAACTTTAATCATGTGTTTTGTTGTGATTTTGCAAACAAGTTTTAATTCTTTTTACTTTCAACTATTTGGGTTTTGGTTATAAAAATGAGAGAGTATGTGTGACAGATCTATCAAAGATAATTAATTGCATTGAGCGCATTAGATCGTTGGGCTAAATTTATGGACGAGTGTAATCCTTAGTGCTCAGCATTTGTCGTGTACGTCATGTAAGTGAATGGTCTTTGTTTTCATTTGGTAATATTTCTTTTACATAAATTTTTTTCAATTACGTTAAAAGATTCGAATTTCCATTTCTTTACAATTAAAAGAAAAGGTCTATAATGGATAATTTTAATCGTAATCTACAGAAACAAACGATGATTTATATATAAAAAAATGGATCTTTTTTTATTTTAAAAAGAAAGGCCATATCTTTTGAAGGAACAGGACCGAACCAGACCCTCAATTATAGGATGGAATTGGTAAAGAAAGAATGGGGGCCAGCCTGGAATTTGATGTCACGGGAGATATTTTGTGCAGTTGGGGCGATGTTGACGTGTGAATTGCTATGAGAATGATGGCACCCCAAATGTCCATATCAAATGGACCTCCACTTTTACTTTCTTCTGTGTCCCCAAATTCCAAATCAAGAGCATTGGTTCCTTTTTCGTAAGTTAGCTTGGTTGGCTGGTTAAAGTCAATCAATTAGTGCCCCCTTGAGCTACAATTTCATGCTTCATTGGTGTTGCTGGACCCCTTATTGGCCAAGGCAAAGATTTTGTGCTTTAAAGTGCTTTGTTACCTTTCTTTATCAAGATTCTTAGTTTTTTTTTTTTTTGGCCATATTGTATCATAAATTTAGGGAGTGCTATGATAATGGAGTAGGTCTTTATGAGCTAAATTTGCCACTCGCAACATTGTAACTACAACAACATGATGGGATATTAATAAGCAGGAAAAAAAACCCACATTTCCTGCGTAAGTTAGGCGCTTCTGGCCGATATAAGTTTTAAGAAAAAAGCACATTCTCTTGCAGCCTTTTGAGGGTGGTAACCAGGATGATGGTTACAAAAACAAACAAATGAAAAAAGCCGTTGGACAGAGCGTGTGTACCGGACAAAGACAGGTTAGCGGTGAGTCCCATCATATGAAACAAGGGTTAATATATACAACTATTATTAATTTTATTTATATTAATAAATTTAGTATTAATTTTTAAAAAATAAATCTAACATTAATATTGTCTAAAGTAATTAATGTAGGACGTAATAATTTTATATAAACAGAATTTGTTAGTTTCGACGATAGATTTATATAAGTATATCTGTTTTGATGATATAATAATTATATAAATTAGTGACACATTATTACAATAAATAAATTTTATTTAAAAATTTCATAGTATTTTAGATTTATTATTTTAAGTAAAATTAATACTATACTTATTACTTTTTAAATGATACTAAATTTATTATTTTAAATAAAATTAAGAATATTTTTACATATTAACCCTACAAAACAACCATTGCATAACGTGCAGCAACCTTTTATCGCAGATTTAATATTTTATTGCACATCATATTTCATTGAAAAAAACGTTTTTCCTGCGTGAGACCCACATCTTCTGTCTGTAGTCTGTCTATTTCCCCATCCATGTATTCAAATTCAAAGACGAAAAAGAAAAGAAAAGCTAACCGGGCTAACATATTCAAAAGAGATCTAAATGGGCTGGAGAGATATCTTAACATAATCATCAAGTGGGGAGAATTGGAACTGCATCGAGAGGGCAGAAACTTGAAAAAGTACTGGAAACTTTTGGTTTGTTCATCAAAATCTGAGGTGGACACCAGGCCTGTTCAGAGTTGCGAGATTCACATTGCCTGGGAAGGTCCCCGGCCCTATAATATGTAAACTGGGAAGTTGCCTCAGCTTGGGCCTGAATCCATTTTAATGGCGGATTTTTGTAAATTTTTTGATCCAACAGGTGCATATTTCTACTTAATTTTTGCTTGGGCAATTTTAGATTCTCATAACATGTAAGTCCCAATTGGTTGTTGAATTATATATGAAAAGGAAAAGATTACGTTAACACGCATTCTGTGGTATGTAGAAGGCACACTATTAATTTAATAATTTAATACATTTTTTACAATTTAATTGTATAGATTTTGAATGCTAACTTTATGATTGCTTTTGTATGTGATATATAGTTTTTCTTATATGAAAAACTATAATTTCTTTTAAAAAATAAAATTATATAACATATACAGAAGTAGTCACAAAGTTGACATATGAGATTTGGATTGTTCAATTGTAGAAATGATATTGAATTTAAAAATTAAAGAAAATAAATAAATTGTTAGATTAAATGTGTATCTTCTGCTTGACGCATAATACGTGTCTAAGTAATTTTAACTTTTTTAAAAATAAATAATACAGCATTAATGAGAATCTAAACTATTTCTGCAAGAGATTATCAGGCCTCCTTGGCGGATTGGGAGACTTAATTTACAAGTCTTCGCATTCCTTAAAAGGGTATGTCAACCAGCAAGAATATCATAATAATAACAATTTAGGGTTTTAACCTAACCCAGAAAAAAAATCTATAAATGCCCAAACCCTAAACACTTTTTGTTAGTCACAACACTATATCCTTCCTAATCACAATCAAAATCGTCACAGAAAGAGAGAGAGAGAGAAAGAGAGAGAGATGTCTCAAAGGCAGAGCTCATTTGCCAAAGTCCAAAACAATGCCGTAGAGGCCGAGGAATCTGGCCAAGAAGAGGAGGAGGAGGTGGTCTTTACGGCTCCTGTGGAAAACTCTTTTGGCATCTTGCCCGAAGAGGACGGCGGCGACGTGGAAGAGTTCATTGAAGAAGTTGGCGTGTGGGCCAAGAAAGTGGAGGAAGAGGAGAAGAAGCAGCGGCAAGAACGGAAAGCTGAGGCCAAGACAGTGCAACAACAACAACCACAAATGGAGCAACAACAGTTCTTGACAGCTTCCGTGCGTGCCAAGCGACCCATTGTTCCGAAGTGGATTTACAGGAGCCAGGTCGTGTTCAGGAAGCCGAAACCTGAAGAAGATCAAGAACAACAACAACATGTTGGCGGGGGCATTGGTGATCAAGAACACGGCGAGAACGTCCCTCCTGGAAGAAAAGGGCTTGCCAATAACATTGATCGGAGAAGCAACTCTAGAGATAACGGCTTCCGGGGCCGGGGGCGAAGAGGGGCCAATGGCTATCCCGGGAACAATGGAGAAGGCTATCAGCAGCAACAGGATGGTAATTACCAGGAAAAAGATTACAGGAATTATCAATATAATAATGGAGAGGAAAGAAGAGATCATAAGCATGGCTATTACCAGGGAAGATATATTGGGGAGAGAAGGAATGATCAGAAGAAGAATTACAGAAGGGGTGGAAATTATTATTTTGATCAAAGGAATGATGATCAGGACTATCAGAGAAGTAGCAGAGGGAAAGGTGGCCAGGGTCAGGAGTGGAGGTTGATCAGGACTAGCAATATGAGTTCCAGTGATCAGGAATGTTATTGCCAGGATCAGGAAAATGGAAAAACTGCTGTGGTTCAGGAAGTTTTTGGAGATGATGTTTCTGAAAAGAAAGGCCTTGACGCTGTGGAGGGTGAAGCCAACGGGTATAAAGAGAGTAGCAGTGTTTCTGTGAATCCTGGAGGGGGAAAAGCTGAGAATTCCAAAGATTTGAAGAAGAAGAATGAGAAAAACGAGAGAGATTTGGATAAGAAATCTCAAGAGGAAAGAAAAAAGGAGACTGAAAATACCATGACTTACAAAGAATACCAAAAGGTGCTTCTTGAGAAGAAGAATGCTTTGGATAAAAGACTGAATGCTGGGAATTTTGAGCCAATATTGCAGCCTATTGAGGGAGACAAAGAGGGCAGCAGTAAGACCAAGTCTGGGCAGGATCTTAGCAAGAAAGAAGACGCTGTCAAGAAGAAAGTTTTCAGGTCAGTGAGCATCAATGACTTTCTGAAACCAGCAGAGGGAACTGGCAGCAGCACTTCTGTCAATAGTCCTGATGGCCTATCTGCAGGCAAGGGGTCCAATGCAGGAAAAAGTGGCAAGGTTAATGGTGGGGGGCATGGATATCAGGGGAACTACAGGCCTAATTATGTGCAAGAAGGCAATGGCCGTGGATATCACCGGAGCCAGAGTGAGAGGACTGGCAGTGGTCGTGGTGGCCGTGGCTTCCGGCGAGGAGGGTGGGGATTTTCAGGACAACTTCCTGCTCCTACTAGGCCTGAGAATATGGCCCTGTCTCCTGACTTTCAGGATATAGTCCAGTTTCCTGCCCTTGGAGAAACTCCCAAATGATGCAGCTGACCAAAACATAACTGCACTATGGTTTTGTTTCTTTTATTTCACTTCTTTTTGCTAGATGGGCTATGTTTCTGAGTACTTTTTTTCTTCAAAAGCTAAGACAATTACAAAAAAATTTTGCAATCAGCAATGAAGTTTCTCACTTTCTCTTCATTTGTGTTTGTGTGTTTATTTAACTATGCTTAATGGACAAGTCCTTCCTTCAACGTCTGATTAGATTTCCATTTCAGCAATAACTATTTTTCCAAAGTTCTGAAATTTCATGCTCTAAAGTGCTTTCCTGAATGAAACATGCCTATGCCTGAACTGAAAATATACTGTCAGCTAGTCTTCTGCACAGATCCTGCATAATAGAAGCTGGGAGCCCAAGATTAAAAACTATTTTTGTTCTGTATTATCAACGCTGTTCAATGAGAAATTTGGCACCACCTGCAACCAGAAACTGTAGTCAAGCAGTGAGGCTACATGGTGTCATTGGTCCACTAAAAGTTCCATATGTTGGATCAAGCACACGCAGATCCAAAGGATGTCTTTCTCAGCGTTTTCGCTAGGATTCAATGTGGTAGCTATTCTTAACAATTTAACATACAAATCCAAATTAAATAAAGAAAAACGTGATTAAGATTATTCTATATGTTTATATGAATTCATCAATTTAACATGTTTTAGACATAATCATATATTTATTTTTAGTCTTGAGACATACCAAAAAAAAAAGAATAATACAAATCAGAATTAAAATTCTCACTTTTCACTTGAACATTCTATCTGTTAATTAGTTGAATAACGTTAATTGATTAGATCATATATTATATTTAATATATGACCATTAGTAACACAATTGCAAACTTTGGATGCATGTTTTCAATTAAATAAGAACTACAAACATATATCTAATTAATAGAACACTTCGAATTGAATATATTAGATTGAACCTTGTTAAGGTTCAATTTCAAGAACAATTGCCAGTGCTCTCAGGGACTTGGAATGGAAATAATTAACTTCTAAGGTTCTCAAATACTTAACAATACAGACCAAAAAGCCCTTCCAAGAGAGGAGATTGCCATACGAATTTACCAATTGAATCTGAAACTAAAGATTCCACATCCAAAAAAGTCCCAAATTATCAAGTAACATCACCCCACTCTCATAATCATAGTCATGCGACATTTGATCCAAATTTCAAAGTCATGGACTGTGAAGAACCAAAAAAATTAATCGATAATGAAAACAGACGACTTTATTGATGGAAACCAGGATTGATAGATACCTCCAAACCGTTGACCCAATCTTGTGGATTGATTCTGCTTTTTTATCTTCCCCACCAGAGTTCTCAAAAAAAAAAAAAAAAAAAACACACACACAAAATAAAAATAAAGGGAAAAAAAAAAGATAAGAACTGAGCATACGATTTGGATTTATGTAATAAACGACATTGCCTTTAATTTGATTAATATCTTGATAACTTAATTATTCTTATTAATTAATAAATAGGAAAGGCCAAAGCAGAGCCCCCAGCCCTCCAAATTCAGTGAAAGTTGGTCTCTTTCTCTCACTCCAAACCGAGCAAACAACTCCACGCTTCCACACACAAAAAGCAAATCGGAAAAAAAAAAAACAATCTTTTTCTAAGAACTCTAATCGTTTCTTATGATCACATGGGCAAAGAATAAAAAGAAAGAAACACAGCAAAATAAAGGTAACTATAACCCAAAATTCCTTTTTTTTTTGTGTGTGTATTTTAGAATCCTGTTTTAATCCCCAAATTCTCCATTAGTTTTAATCAATTGGGTATTTGACTTTAAAGAAGTTTGCTTTATCCACTGCTTGGCCTTCACTGATATTTGATCACAACTTTTCCAAGCTGTGATAGCTTTAGGATTGTGTAATTCTGATGGTTCCAGTTCTTCCATTTGCTTGCTCTTTTTGGCTTATTTGAACTTTGTTTCTATGTGGGCTTTATTGGATTTTAATTGACTTTTGCTTGTGGGTATTTGTTTTTGTTTGATGGGTTTCTATTAGGTGACTGGTTTATGTACTTCTTGGGTATTATTGGGTATGTTATTGTTTTTGGATGCTGTGTCTGTTTCAATTTCGTGTGGTGCTATTGTGTAACTTAAGTGGGTTTATGGTTTTGTAGGGTTTTGATTTCAGGAGTTTATGGTATGAATCATATGGTGCTCCAACTTCCTATGGTTTTGGATTGGAATTGTGGATAATTATTAAGGGGAAGGACATGGGAGGTTGCTGCTGTAAGGGAGCGGAATTAAACAGTGCACCCGGTTATTATTATGTCAGTACAATTCTTTGCAGCCTTCACAATGTGGATTTTGTGCTGTTAATTATGCATGTTCAACAGTTTTAGTTGTACCCTTTTGTCTACAGAGCAATCAAATAGCAAATTTGGACATCAATGCACTTTTGTAATGTGTTTACTATCAAAATACTGATCATATTTACATCCTATACATGCGGCTAAGCAATCAGTCAACTTCTATTGGTCTGATGAGCATGCATAGATACATTTTCCAGCTTATTAGATATGAAGACTATGCCACTTGTCATGTCCTGTCTTAATGAGTCCATATGATCAACTGGCATGTACTTGGTTGGTCAATTTAAACCCACCTCCTTCCTTTCAATGTTTTCTTCTTGTAAACTTCTAGTTCGTCCGTATCATTTGCTGATATGGAAAATGATTTGCTATCATCTCCATGGTGGTTGAGAGATCGAGTTTTCTTATCATTCTAATTTTCGTTGCTTATGTGACTCTCTTTCTGTAGTATCCCAGAGCATCGGACGAGCATATCCCTTTATCATCTCATCATGGAGCTGCCTCTGCCGTCTCAACTGGACTACTTGTTGATACTAACTTAGACACCTCTGTCCCAGATGCATACAGACCACCTCCTGCTCCTACTCCATTTGATGTGGCTTTAAGAAGTCCGCATCGTCCTGAAGTAGCTACAGAAACTTGCTGCAATAAGAATGATGGCGCAGTGCAAACAACAAATTCTGGTTCTGACCAGGAAACAGCTGGTGCCAATCCTCAAGAGACTTTAACAAAGTGTGAAGACAAAGAGTCAAAGTGCAAAGCAGAACCCGACTTAGAACTTACTTTGGCAAAGGAGAAAGAAATTGAGCTTTCTCTTGGTTTAGAAATAGAGGAGGAAGTCTGCCCCACCTGTTTGGAAGGTACTGCCCTTGCTAATATCTTTTATCCTGGAAGCTAATGGACTTCTTATTATTGATGGAATGGTTTTGGCAATTTAAACGTATTATAGCATTTCTTCTGTGGGGATAATTACATTTGGGTCTTTTCTTTTTTTTTTTTTTACCTCCAGAGTATGATGCAGAGAATCCCAAAATTACTACCAAATGTGAGCATCATTTTCATCTTGCATGCATTCTTGAATGGAAGGAAAGAAGTGATACCTGTCCTGTCTGTGATAAGGTTTGGCCCATGAAGTATATTCTTTGTCATTTGACTGGATGATATGCACGGTGTTGATGTTTTTTTGAATTTTTTGTTGGGTGATGCAGGAAATGGTAATTGAGCCTGCTATTGATTAGCAGCTGTGCAAACACCAACCAAGATCAACTTCTTAGCCGCTTGAAATTATTTATGAGAAGTGAGAAATGCATGAGCTTTAAGTCTTTTATGTCCACTTTTCAGTGGCACGCTAGTGTTATGGCTGTAGCCATTTCTTTTTATTCCTTTTCTTTTTCTCTTGAAGAATGGGTCCCCATTTAGGCGCATGCAGTCTTTTGCTTTTATAATCTTTAGCATAAGGAAAGTGGGAGGAGTTTTGTTTTTGGAAGGGGAGAGGGGAGTGGCAGGCAACGAAAAAAAATAGCAAAAATAAAAGAGTGACTGATCGTATTCCAATCTTGGAGGTCCATTCCTCATTTTCTATCAGTTAACGTTGGCATGATTTGCATAAGCTGGTATGAGTCTCATTCCTCATCCAAAGATGTAGTGATTGTTGAAATGGTGAATTTTTCTCCCTTCTCTTCTTCCATCCCCTAGTGCAGCTTTTTTAGCATTTGAAAAGATGGAAAACACTACCCTCCTCTTCCTCCACCCCTGGTACAGCTTTTTAGAAATGGAAAACATTTGGCTGCTGCTTTTGGCTTTCTTGTCCTTTTGCATTGGTTCTGTGATGGCTTGTTGTTCTTCGTTTGGTTATTTATCTGGCTTTTGAGGGCTATTTAACTGTTGGAGGTTATGATACTTTAAAGAAAGTCAAGGAATGATCAAAAGAAGGGTTTTCTATTTTGAGATTACATTTATGTAAATAATACGTCTGATTTTGACATCAAGGATTACCTTGTTGACTTGCTTTTAGTACTGGTTTGCATGACTCATTGTTAAAAGATGCCAGTTTTCATCAGAATTGTTATTCCTTTATTTTTGTTTCTTTTTTTTCTTTTTTTCTTTTTTTAAATCAATGATTTGCTTATTATACAAATTGTTAGATGACATTTAACACTGGCAGTAGTAGTAGTATTGACCTCAGTCTGGTTTTGATCCGGCGCCTGGTTCAAGCCGGCGGCTCCGGGGAAGGTAAGGGAAGGACCATGACTGGACTGCCTCATGGCAGTTCGAGCTGCCGGCTCTTTGGCTCGTTTCCTGCTGGTTCAGTTCCATAAAAAGAACAAACCTTTAACCTGGCCAGCCCCCTCCCAGTTCATAGTTCTAACTTGATGGGGTCATGTTATGGTTCAACCCTTGTCCAGTTTCAGCCTGGTTTTGGTTTGAACTAGAACTGGGGTCTGGGCGGTACACTTATTATTGGCGGAGTTGACCAAGCCCAAGTAAAATGTAAAAATGAGAAAACTTTCTATCGTTGTGGGAATCTTGTATTTCCACTTGGCAAGTTATTGGAAACTTTTCACATAAAAAGGCATTGACTATTTTTTTTTTGTCCCTAGGATTTTGTTGATGCAAGTCTTGCTACATTTTCTTATTGAATAATTTCCTATTTTTCTCCCCAAGATTTTATTAATGTAAGTGTTGCATGCTTTTGCTGAGTATTTCAAAGATCGGAATTACTTTTAGGCCATATTTGGCTAGAAATGTATTAGGTACGTAGTGATTGGAATCATTAGATCGTGAAAAGTGTATTGATTTTGAAAAAAAATAAAAAATAAATAAATAATTAGATGTTGGATTAATTGCGTGTTTTTCATATGTCTCAATAAGTGTGTCTGTGTAGTTAAATTCTTCAAAGATTATATGCGTATGTGTAGAGATTTGACATCAATTCAATCATTAATGAATTCAAGATTGGTTTTAGCTTTTTCGCAAAGGTCACTGTTGTGTGGGCATACGTGTTTTTGTCCTATAATTCAGTTATACTGTAACAACACATATTTTTTACAATAACATACATATTTTTTTATAATAAAAAAATAAAGTGTAAATTTTTGTTGTAAAAATATAATTGTTGTTGCAAAAAGTATGGACTTTATTACAATATGATTGAATTATATGGCAAAAACGTAAGCCCATTAACATTTTCCATTACGCGAAATAATGTGGCAAACATAGGCGAAAACTTGATTTCTCATACGAATGTCCAATGAATATTGGGATCTAATTGTTTGTCAAATAATAATCTGTTTGTGTAAAAAGATTTCTGATGAAAATATTTTTCAAAAAATTAAGTTATCTTTTGGTGTTTAGTTAACATTAAAAAATATTATTTTGTGTTTTGTGTAAGTATAAGAAAATTGTGGTCTCTCTTTCTTCATCTCTTGCCATCTCTCTACTCATTTCTCCCTTTCTTAGGCCATTTGATCTCTCTCTTTGAGCCTCTCACTCTCTCCTATTTTTATTTCTTTTTAATTTTTCTAACTCCTTCTTTCTCTCTCTCCTATTTTTATTTCTTTTTAATTTTTCTCTCTCTCTTTCTCTTTTTGAATCTTTATCGGCTTATCGCCCTCTTAAATCTCTCTCTCTCTCTCTCTCTCACACACACACACACGCGCGCACACAAAACAAACACATCTCTATCTCTCTTTTCCATATATTTCTCTCTTTCATTTCTATCAGTCTCGTTTGTTTTTCCTCCTCTCACCATTCGCTCTTCCATCTCTCACTCGCTCTCTTTCTTAAAGATCTCTTTCCTCTTTTTCAGCTATATCCTCTTTTTGATCTTTCCACTCTCTTTCTCCCTATTTCTATTTTCCATCTCTCTTTTTGTTTTCATCTTTCCTGCCCTTTTCCTTTCTCTCTTTCAACTCTATTTGTCATTTCTATCTCATCATTTACTCCCTCTTTATCCTTACATTATGTTTGAAAAGAGGAAAAAGCAGGAAAAAGAGAGTAAAGTAAAGTAAGTTATTGTATTTGAAAAATATTTAAAAAGTGAAAGAGATGAAAGTTTTTAATTCTCTTAATCTTCATCAGTCCACCATAAATAATTCTCCCAAATTTGAGAGGAATTTAAGAGGAAAATTATTAATTCTTCTATATTTTTATTAAAAGACTATATTATTCTTATTATATATTAATAACTATAAATTTATTTATAAAAAAAATCTTTACATTCTTTAAAATGTTATTAAATTTTTTAATAAAAAATTATACAAATATTTTAAAATTAGTAAACTAAATTTATATATGTATTTCATATATAATTTACAAATTAATTATTTTTAGTATTATATATAATATTTTTAATTGAAGGGTAAAATTAAAATTTTTATACATATTATTTTTTTTCTTCACTTTCCACTATTTCCCAAATAACAAATTTTGATTTTCTACTCTCTCGTCACCTTTTCCCAAACACGAAAAAGGATAAAAATTCTTTGTTTCCTCCAACAATCCTTTGATCTCTTTTTTCTCTTCAACTTTCTTCTCTAAGATTTTATTCAAATACAGTGCTAATGTCTTTCTTTCTCTCTCCATCTCCTCCTTTTGTTTTTTCCCTCTTTCTCTTTTTGTTACTCTAGTTTTGACAATTCTTTTGTCAATGGAAACACTAGTGGAAAGTATAAAAAATAACTTAAGATTTTGAAAACCTGAAAAAGCAAATATTTTTCTATTGATTGTATATTTTTTCTTGTTGATCATATATTTTCAATGTTCTCAATGGTTGAAAATGTGAAAAATACTTTTCTAAAAATATTTTCTATGAAACAAATATTTGATAACATGTAGTGCAATCAAGCGACCAAAAAAAAAAAAGGATAAGGTTTTGATTATCTTTAATCAAGCAAGATTTAAATTAAGGTGAAATCAAGAATCTCCAATTTAAATTTGTTAACAACTTAGGAGGACGTCAAAATCGAAGCAAAACAAGTAAAACTTGATTACCAAAGTTAAAATTTTAATGAGTTGAATACTACCTTCGCATTACAAGCGTCAATTTTGATATATGAATATATTAATAAAAATTAACATTAAATTAGAAAACTTAATTTAACTTTTTTTTTTTTTTGTAATCACGATTTAAACTTATTTGGAAATGTTAGGATTCTAATTGATTATACACAAAAGCCAAATGGGAAAAAGTAGGTGGACGGAAAGAGAGAGACATGAAAGAGACGGGAAAATTTTTTTGTACAACCAATCAGTTTATTTGTGCAACAAGATATTGAATTATTACAACAAAATTTGAAAGTATTTTTACTTATTTTTTCGTTGCAGAAATTCAGTGTCTCGTTCCCCAAAAAAAGCACCTGGTTGCACAAAAAAGATTTTTGGTTTATTCCGAGTCTTATTTTTCCTGTCCACGTAATAGTACTTGAAATGAAATTTGTGAGAAACATGAAAAGACAATAAATTGAATTTTATTGAAAAGTAAAAAAAGAAAATTGGATCGAATATGAAATATTTGATATTATAGAGCCAAAACTATAATTTGTTAAAAGTTGATTGGTGTATTCAAATAGAATTAAGAAACACAATTCTCTATATATAACTATGCCCATCCATTAGCAATAATAGCCATTACTTTAGAATTGACTCCTTTCTCTCCTAAAATAGTTTAGGGTTTTGGAGATTAAAGGGACTATATCAAGACGTTCGAAAGGTACTAATTTGTAACAACTCGCTGCGAGCATCAAGAAAAGAAGAAGACCTGATTCTTTGGTAATCCAAATCCTTTCTGTTAAATTGTAGTTACATTTGACGAGTTACTCAATTTATTTTTATAGGGGTAAATCTATTATTTAAATATTAAAAAATAAAATATGACTCTTTTATTAAAGATTATAATAATTATTAAATTTAAAAAGTAGAATATGACTCTTTTATTAAAGATTATAACAATTATTAAATTTAGAATCCAACACTGCCTCACAAATTTTCGCCACTCTTTTTTAAATTACCCAACATTTGCTAAGAGAAGGCTAGAACGTGGATTTGTCCTTTTTTTCTTAGCCCGCATCTTCGGTCAATTAGCATTCCCTTGCATTTTTTATTAGATTTTAGCAGAACTCTTGTTTTGCAGAGATTAGGGTTTCTCCATCTACTTGTATCCAAACTGATTCAATCAACAATACCCAAAACTACAAAATATTTAAGATAAAAAACCAATCGAGCTAAATTGAACTGCCTACTAAATATGTATAGATTATTGATGAAAAAAATCAATAAAAGATCGAATTGAGTGAATTGAAAACCAACTTCATATGAGATAAATTACTAACTTTTTCCTTTTCCTTTTCATGGAAGTTACACAAAAAAAAATTTTCATTTTCCAAAACTATATCCAAAAAGCCTGGCCTTGTGCCTACAAGAACTCAAAAGGGAATTTAACTTGAAAACATTGTTTTTTTTTGTTAAAAATAAACAATTAGAGGTATCGTCCTACAATTCCGTCGGAGAACATTGTGACTATGTGTTTAAGGAAGGTATAAAGAGATCAGATGATTATAACATATCTTACGCTAAACGGTGAATCATAAATTTAATCCCAATACTTAATTTTGGTAAGACTTAAATCCACAATTTTAACCTAAAATCTGAATACTGTAACCAATTACACCACTATAATATAAACAAAGCTGCAGATAATCATATTTTTATATCATCTTCACTCTTACAAAAACAAAAAAAAAAAAATCAGTTTAAACCCCTTCTATATAAACCTAACCATCTCCAAGTTGCTCATGCTACTAATTACAGATCTTGAAGCCAAGACATCAGCTGCAAATTTTCACCCATTTAAGGTCAGTTTGCTTTCCTTGTTATAAAACTTTTGTTTTATTGATTACTGTTAATTATTAATCATCATTATTATGGAAGGAATAATTAAAATAATAAAATAAAATGACGAAAAAAAAATTTATATAACCCAACTGTCTATGTGGAATTCTCTCCTTCTCTCCTCCCCATTTCCCTGTCCAATTAGATCCAAGTGCCCTCCCCTCTTTTCCAATTTTGTGAGCTGGCACTCAGGCAAATCATATTTCAAAGTACAAACCTTCCCATACTTAATCTTGGCTGTCCTTTCTCTTACTATTGTCCCCTCTCTTGACCCTTGCCCACTTGTTTACCAGTTTTACAAAGCAAGACCCAGGAGTGGAAATTCAAATCAAGACCCAGAAAGGAAAAAGGTAACATCTTTAAAGCCAAATAGCGCTAAGCTTTCCTTCCCCTATGCCCTAATACCCATATGCCACCCATATATCATAGTTTATGTCAACTTTGAGTTCCCTTTTAGTTGTTTGTCTTTATGTTTCTTTTTTTCTCTTTTCTTTATTAACTTGTGCTAACACGACAAGAGAGAAGGAACAAAGATTGTAATTTTATGTTTGTTTGTGATTACAATAATGTTCAAGTGAAGAAGAAGGGAGAAAAAGAGCAAGGTTCATGGAAGGATGGTCATTTTTAACAAATGGGTCTGCTTTGGACTTTGCTGATATCATAAATAGATATCAAGGTGGTGTTTTTTGCAAAGATGCTAATCATGTAAAAGATGGCAGTATTATTGATGATTTTGATAATGAATTCTGGATCAGAGTAAGATGCCTGTTTGATAAGGTTCTTTCAGCATTTTTAGATGAGGCTAGAAGTAGGGGTTGCGTTAGGCCTATTCCAGTATTGCTGGGTAATGGGCAATCAGTAGATTTGTTTAAACTGCTTTGGTTAGTAAGAAAGAGAGGTGGGTTTGACATGGTGAATGGCTTTTGGAACTTCGTGGTCAAAGAGTTGGGTTTGGATGTTGGAGCTTCAGCTTCTGTTAAATTGGTTTATTTCAAGTACTTGTATGAGTTGGAAAGATGGCTAAGGGAGAGATGTAAGGATGCAGCACTAGAAAGTGGGGAGCGTCAAAGTGATAGCAATTTTATTTTCCCACCTAAGAAAATAGAGGGAAAGTGCGGAAATTTGTTTTCTCATGGTTATGGTCAAATAGGGAAGCATGATAGACTTGATTCGTTGGGATGCAAGAAAAATGGCAAGCACATTAATGTGGATGCTGGGAAGAGGGATGATTGTTTGGCAGACAACAAAGATGTAAATAGAAAGGGTAACTCTTTGGAAAATAGGTGTAGTGATGATGATGAGAAATTTTGCAATGATATTGTTAGAGAACCATGTTGTAATGATAACGATGATGATGTCATGATTCTGAATCCTGCTACTGCTAAGGAAGAGTTCAATTCACGTAAAAGGAAACGTGAATCTCTATCAAGAATGTTAAGCTGGGTGATCCAGATTGCAAAATGTCCTTGTGATCCATCAATCGGGAGAATACCTTCACTGTCAACATGGAAGAAGCGTGCAGGCCAGGAGCTGTGGTTCCAGGCTATTAGAGCTCGAGACAGTTTGTTGATAAGAAATTGGGTTGGTTCAAACATTAAAGGCTCGCTTCTGCAGGTACGCTTCAAAGTTTCTTGATTTGCATTTTTCATTTCCTAAGTTGACGGTTCAGATATCTTAGTGGGTTTTAATTCTGATAGGGAAGCTGGCCCACTGTTAATTCTCACATGCGTAGGATGGTTGTCATGATTCAGCTTGTATGTGTTTAATTGTTCTTTCTGCCTCCAATTATTTCTTGTTTTCCTTGCACCATTATTTCATGGTTACCCAACTTCAAAGATGTCATCCACGGTTATTGCAATTTACTGTCAGCTTGTGGAACTGCAGTTCAGATGATTTGTCAATCAGAATTGATCTTAGTTCTTGACTGATTTGATGAATTGATACGAATACTAAATTGGGAATTACGATTATGAAGAATTTTCATCTACTTATTTCATTTTTTTGATATTCTGATTAAAAAACTGTGAATATGTACAATAGTGTATGACTACAGTAGTACTCTTGATGTAGCAGCATATTTTTCTATTTGAGTGCAGTTATGCTCATCATCAGTCAGAGCTTTAACTTTTTTTCTGACTGATTGTGGTCCACAGATTACTTATATGCATTTTGAAATGGTTCATTCTCAGTGATATGTACGAATTTCAGTCTGCTACAGATGCTTTAGATGGTAAATGTGATAAACTTGACTTGCATGCATAATGTAAGCCTGACCGGTTTTGGTTCTGTTGCTGGTTTTTTTATGTGTATGCTAGGCGATGTCTGCTGCCACAAGTGTCTTTTTGGACCATGTTTCCATCTGCATAAGGCCACCCAATTGCACTAATTTGAGTAGCCTAGGTTGTCTTTTTTGGCCCCTGCAACAATTTCTAATGAACCCATCCAACCGTACTAGGAAAGCCACAATAAAAATGACTAGCCTCATTTATTCTGATTTGATGAATTAATAAAGTCAGATGCAATCACTTAGCTATGATAATCAGGTCTCAAGAAGTCTGTATTGCTGTTACCAATTGTTCTCATATAAGAAATATTTGAACTTTCAGAACAAGCACAAGATGCATCCATCCATGTATGAGGAAGTTAATTTTCTAAGTGACCAGTCTGCAGAAAGGTCACGATGCGGTGAACGGATTAATGCTTCAGTTAAACATCATTTATGTTCACGTTGCGATTCATGTTCAGTCCCTGAAAGTAATCTGATTAGTCATCCAAAAACAGGGGTTGAGAATGGCCTAATAAAGCAAAAAAGCAAGACTAAGACTTTATCACCGGTAAAAATAACCCTGGGCCAATCTGGGGAGCACATCCATAAGCAGGTTCCCGTGGGTTCTCGCTTTCAAGCTGATGTCCCTGAATGGACTGGCATGGCTTCTGAGAGTGAATCTAAATGGTTAGGCACACTGTTATGGCCTTTTGAACTTCGAGACCGAAGGACACAGGTTGAACTGGATCCTATTGGAAAAGGAAGACCTGATTCTTGCAGCTGTTCATTTCCGGGCTCTGTTGTTTGTGTTAGATTTCACATTGCTGAGAGAAGATTGAAATTGAAGCTTGAACTTGGCTCGCTGTTTTACCGTTGGGGATTCAATCGCATGGGCGAGGAAGTTTCACTCAGTTGGACTGTAAAAGAAGAAACGAGATTTAAAGATATGGTAAGGTCTAGTCCCCCATCGCTAGGCATGTCCCTCTGGGACCATGCATACCGTTATTTTCCTAGAAGGACAAGGTATGAGTTGGTGAGCTATTACTTCAATGTATTTCTTATTCAGCGTAGAAGTTACCAAAACCGTGTGACCCCAAAAGAGATTGATAGTGATGATGATGACTCAGATTTTGGATCCTTTACCAACAGTTATGGACTTGCAGCAGCCAAGTTTCCTGGTGATGATGAGTTGATATGTTCGGAGAATAAGCAGTGCATTGATTTTCAATAGTTTCATTTGCAACATTTGGTTGCCTTCATTTGGTACCGCCGGTCTTGAACATTTGCGCATGTCTTGTAACTTTTTATTTTCTTCATTACATCACAGCGTAGCTTGTTGGTCCTGAAAATTTTGGTGGATTAGACGATCACTTTTTCCGTTGATACAATTTTGAGAAGATGCAGCAATGGGGCACTGGAGCAAGCCAGTGGCTGTTATGGATGAATGTAGGAATGTAGGGGACTTTGGCACAGAATGTGGGCAATAAACTTCTGCAATCTCAATGATTTTCAGATGTATTACCTTCAGGCTGCCATCTCTTGCTCGGAATGGACCTACAACTTGGAAGAAGGAGAATCGTGGATGGAGAACCGGGTGCAAATGGCACCTCGTTCCCATTGAACTTGTAATCAATTCATGTTCTTCATGTTTTTATGTGCGGCTGTTGTTCTCTCAGTTCTGAATGCTTTACCGCCATGTTTAAGGGAGTTACGGTTACTGGCTGGCAGTTGTCTCGAACTGTGGCCATTTTGCTTCTTGTACCGTTTTCCTTAACTCCTGTAAATGTTCAAGGATTCTTTTGTTTCTTTGTATTGCAGACTTAGAGTCACAAATGAAATGATTATACAAAGGAAGCTGCTCTGCGTGGTTTGCGAGTTTTTGAAAATGTGCAGGCATGGTTGTGCATTGGTTACATTCTAAACTCTCGATCAAAGTTACCTTGCTTTATGCCCATATACCAATATTTGATGTTGTCCAATATTCTTCTGCATTGATCTAGGTTTATTTGGGATCATGTTAAAGTCATTGATACGTTTACTGAAGGTTCTTTGCTAAATGAAATGTTTTGCACCTGCTATGCATTGTACGGAGACTCTATCCATAAATTAGGCGGATAAAGTGCTATTTCGTATTTGGGATCATGTTAAAGACATTGATACGTTTACTAAAGGTTCTTTGCTAAATGAAATGTTACCTGCGATGCATTATCGGAGACTCTATCCATAAATTTAGGGGGATAAAATGTTATTTCGATATTTTTGTGTTACACCAATCTATCTTTGGTCGAGTAGTTCTTAGATTGTTTCTAAAAATGGATTATAACGAATTTGATTTGATTCTCAATATAAGATTGTTGTTTGTTTATTTCCTCATTCAAAGAGTGTATTTTGGATGACCATGAATTTGTAGTTCAAATGACAGTGATAATATGCCAATAAATGAGAAGTTAACGATTCATCTTTCTAACTGTTCTCTTTTCTCTCAATTAGTTAGTTTAGATTTAAAATATCTTTAAAAAAAAGTGTGTTTTGGATGACTCTGGGTGAATAAACTTTCCTATTTTTAAACAAAATAAAGCCTAAAAGAATTTTAAACCAATTGGGTGGTCAATTTAATATATTTTTGGCAAGAATAAGAACATTGTTTCTCGTAGGAGCACAGGAAAAAAAAAATGCATAAATAAGAGAAGCGTGCCAAGTCCGTTGCCATCCACGCCAACTCCATCATCAAGATTTCATCATTGACCCATAATACATGTAGCATATAGTTTCTTTGTCAATTAAATTAACCATTGTTATTATAATACTCAAAGTTTTATGTTCCATATTTATTGTATACATTTAGCATTTATTTGAACTATCAAGAAACATATTCCTGTGTCCAAAAAAAAAAAAAAAAAGGAAACATGTTGCTATAGGTAACCATCTTATATTCAACCGTAAGCTTTAGATTAAAAATGAAACACCAACTTTCATTGTTTTTAAGAAAATAATAAGAATAGAGGTAATAAATAATACAGTCTCTCCAAAAATCATTGAATTGGTTGCATTGTATAACTAAAAACTCGACTGTTTTTTTTTTTATCGAAACTAGTAACTCAAAAAAAAAAAAAAGTAAAAGTAAACATTAAGCTTCTAAATTTAGACGGTGTGACAAAAAACTTGAATTTTGAAATTATTGGCACAAATCTAGCCCATCATATTGTTGGACACACATCAATCCATTTGATGTTAGGTCGTTTTGGCCCATAATTAAAGCACAGAAGCTGGATATTTAACTGGAAGACAGCCCAGCAAGGATGTAACCCTTGTGGCCCTGAAGAAGCTAAACTAATTATCAGGAGAGATGCGCCTGTTATTAAAGTTTAAAATTTTTATTTTAAGGATATTGAGTTTAAATTTTTTTTTTTAAAAAAATGAGATTTATATAAATAAAAAAAGATATTTTATTATATAACTTATAATTTAATAAATCTCGACAAAAATAAGAAACTAAATCAATTATAAAAATAAAATATCCTCAGAAAATTACTATCTTAGATATTTGGATAATTTGGTAAATTAATTACTATTCTTTGTGGGGCAGGTATGATACGATGATGTGAGCATTTTTTTTGGTTTTATAGCACATAATATCCAAAGTTCTATTTCCTAGGAATCCTCTGTTCAGTTTTTCTCCTCAATTGATCTTCACAACTAAGGTAAACCATCAATCTCTCTGTTCTGGTCGATCTCCAATTCGTTTATTTCTTGATAATTTATTTATTTATTTATTTTTCTTTTCAAAATTTTCTTGTCCATATTTTGGATTATTATCCAAATCTATATCCTTTATAAAAACCCATATGGCGACTCTGTTTTGCTCTGCTTTTGCGCTGTTTTCCTTTTGTGGGCCTTCTTTGATTTTGGGGTTTAGAGGGATTTTGGTGGCTTTTTATCATCTGGGTCGTTTTCATTTGCATCGAGACGTCGACCCATTTCGCTGTTGATGGTGGTGTTGATTGTCTGATAGAATTCAAATCTTAATAGATTATATAGGAAATCTTGGGTTTTTTAATGGCTCGGTTGATTCTTCCATGCAAAAGTTCGTGTTTTGCTAAGATCGGTCTCCTGAGTTTGATCTCCACTGCTCCTGTGATTACTCGGATCCTTTTTTCTTATATATATATATACAGTTTATAGTATTTCCTTGAGAGTCTCTCTGTTTTGGAAAACGTGTTATTGAGAATCATGTGGGTTTTTAGTGTGGGGTTTGTCTGTTGCATAGATTTGGTTTATTTTTTGTAAAGGATTTTCTGGTTTTGCAAATTTTGTTTTTTCCTTTTATTGTGTATTACAAATTTTATTGGTTCATGGATGTGTTTATTTTTTGCAGCTTCGGGCTTGTGGCCGAGCTAGTTCCTTTCACAGTTCGGTGAAAAATTTGTCTAAACACAGGCATTTTCTCAGTTCAGAGGTTCTTACAAATTTTCCTTATCTGGAACTCGGAATCTGAGGGGTTTACCTTTTTCTCATGCATTTGAAACTCTAACTGTTCAAGGTTTTTCAAATTCTAATATCAATATTTGTGGATGCAGGTCACATTTCAAAGAAGATATCGGTTTTCATATCCTGGACTATATGTGAGTTCCAGTGCCTTGAATTGGTTTCTTCTTGTTTATGTGTGCACACACTGGCATGCAGGTCCAAAAATGCATGCACTACTACTCACAGTTTGTTGAAAAGAATGATTTTGTTTACTTGTAATGAATTTTGTTTTTGATGGATGATGTCCTTCTTCATGTTTCAGAGGGCTAAACAAGAGAGCAGTAGGCTAATCTGTTCAGTTGCCACAGAACCCTTACCGAAGCAGGTTAAAGAATCCAATATGGACACACCAAAAGAAATCTTCTTGAAGGATTACAAGTTTCCTGATTACTACTTTGATACGGTATTGAGAAGCTCACTCATTGTATTTATTGTTAGGAACATCTTATATTTTGGCACTATTGCTTTTATTCTAATAAACTTATTGCACCGCAACTTCAGCTGGATTTGAATTTTTTGCTGGGAGAGGAGAAAACGATTGTTAGTTCGAAAATAGCTGTTGTTCCCAGAGCTGATGGTAAGAATATTGATGGGAAATCGTCACCAATGTTGTTTTCATAATGGAAAAGTTTAGGCTTTAGTGATGGTGTCTCTGTTTCCAAACAGGTCCTTCACGTCCACTAGTTTTGGATGGACGAGATTTAAAGCTAATTTCAATTAAGGTCAATCATGTGGAACTGAAGGTGAGTGATTAGATTTAGCCTCCCTAATGTTGCTGTGGGCTTGGCCTTCATGCAAAAATGAGGTCAACTTGACTGAATCTTAATTGCAATCTCTATCTCTCCCCCCACCCACAAAAAAAATATTTTTTTCTTTTTTTCTGTTACCAGGATGGAGATTACCTGTTGGACTCTCGACATCTAACAATCCCATCACCACCTGTCGGTAAATTTACGTTGGAAATTGTGAATGAGACACATCCTGAGAACAACACATCACTAGAGGTGAAACTTATTTGTTCTCTACAAATGTTTTTGTCATGTGTGGTTATTTTATACCTTACAAAACCTTACCAATGTCTCTTTAGGGACTCTACAAGTCATCTGGAAATTTCTGCACTCAATGTGAAGCAGAGGGCTTCCGTAAAATTACTTTCTATCAGGTTAATACATTGAAGCATACAGTGGGACAGACATTTCCTGCTAATTCATGTTGCACAAATTTGATTTGATGTCAAACTGTTGCTGTTTGCAAACAGGACCGCCCAGACATAATGGCAAAATACACATGTCGGATTGAAGCTGAAAAATCATTGTATCCTGTATTGCTTTCAAATGGAAATCTCATTGAAAAAGGTGACCTTGAGGTGAGCTTTACCTGTTGTTAGCATAGCTCTAGTTTCACCATCAATTCTCCAAAACTCAGGGTTTCAATGTGTTGTTCATTTGCAGGGTGGTAGGCACTATGCTCTTTGGGAAGATCCTTTTAAGAAACCATGTTATTTGTTTGCCTTAGTTGCCGGACAGTTGGAGAGCAGAGATGACACATTTGTTACTCGCTCTGGTCGAAAAGTCTTACTGAGAATCTGGACACCAGCACAAGACCTACCCAAGACTGCACATGCCATGTATTCACTTAAAGCAGCAATGAAATGGGATGAGGATGTCTGTATCTTTGGCTCTGATGCTTGCTTCCTCCTGTCATAATCTCAGTTTTCCCTCTTCAGTACTTGGTTTTATGGTGTGCTGCACTGTTGTGTGATACAGGTATTTGGTCTCGAGTATGATCTGGATCTCTTCAATATAGTTGCTGTCCCAGATTTTAACATGTAAGTTGCATAATTCATTTAATAGAACTTGACATATGCTGTCTGTATAGTGTTGATTTAACTATTTAGCTTCTGTATGCGTAATAATTGATCCTTTCTTTTTGTTGGTCATCAGGGGAGCAATGGAGAACAAGAGTCTCAATGTATGCCAATTTTTGTTAAGGTCTTCATTGGAAATTATAATTTTAATTGTTCTATCATATTGGAATGATCACTGTTTCTCCCTAACAGATTTTCAATTCCAAGCTTGTCTTGGCATCTCCTGAAACTGCTTCAGATGGAGACTATGCAGCAATTTCGGGAGTTATCGGTCATGAGGTCTGTCACAACATATGTATCACTGAAGACATGGAATGCTATTTTTCATACTATTAATTTAAAGATATCTTATTCTGAGTACATTTTTATCCTCTTTTGTCATGCAGTATTTCCACAATTGGACTGGGAACAGGTTTGCCATTTGTACCTGAAAAACTTGTTCTTCTTCATATAAATGCAGTCCATCTTGGTTCTGTTACCCTTTTCAGGTCCTAAAATTTATCATGTGCATAAACTCGGTGTTGCATTTAATTCTAAATGCAGGGTGACCTGCCGCGACTGGTTCCAGCTGAGCTTGAAGGAAGGACTTACTGTGTTCCGGGATCAAGTAAAAACCTCCTCCTTGCTTTGCATCAAGTTTTTCAATTTGCATTTCTGCTACAGCATCGTCCTTGTTTGAGCGTTGGAAAATTTTTGTTGTTGCCAGGAATTTTCATCTGACATGGGAAGCCGTACGGTGAAGAGGATATCTGATGTGTCAAAGCTTCGCAATTATCAGTTCCCTCAGGTTCTCACTTCCACCTTTTGATAGTATCTAGATGAGTATCTGCACATGTATTCTTTCCTCCTTGGTTTAATTGAATTTTGTCTACCGCACCTCACTGGGCATTCTGCTTTGGAATAATACAGGATGCTGGTCCCATGGCTCATCCTGTACGACCTCATTCTTACATCAAGGTCCGTTCTCAACTTCTTTGTCAGCATATACTCTCTTGTTAAGTTATCAACTTGCATAAAATATTAATTAAGTGTTGCCGGTGGCTGTGTGTGATAATTGCTACTTCTTGCTGTTGTTTTTCAGATGGACAACTTTTACACAGGTAAGTTTCTGTTTCTTATGATGCCTGGAAAGCATCTAAGTTTCAGTGACTTGGGAATTGCTTGTTATTATAACTATGATGGTGTTTGGCTTTTTTTTGCAATGATGGGAAATCAATTCTGATGTGGGGCTGTTCACCAACTTCAACTTACAGTGACAGTATGTTTCAAAATTTGCCATATCATTATTATTTAATTTTGTTTTCTCCTTTTTTGGATTAGCCATCTGATTTCTTTTTTCTTTTCTTTTCTTTTTTTTTTTTTTTGAGAATAGCCATCTGATTTCTTATTTGTCGTTGATTGTTGCATTTTTCCTTTTGACAGGTGTACGAAAAGGTCTGAGCTTCTTACCCACGTTTGACTGTGAGGTGTGGTGGAAAAGGAGTATTATTAGTCTGCCAATTGCTTATTTTTCGTTCTTGTTTATCAGGGAGCTGAAGTTGTTAGGATGTACAAGACCCTACTGGGGACTCAGGGGTTCCGAAAGGTATAATGAAAAAATGTCCGAGGATGAATTCAGTGCTTATAGGATAAGGGGAACACTGTTGTACTGTTAAATTGTTCAGCTGGGGCAGTTATGTTAATTCACTTTGGGCATTTTTCAGGGCATGAATCTTTATTTTGAGAGACATGATGGTCAGGCTGTAACCTGTGAAGATTTCTTTGCCGCGATGAGAGATGCAAATGGTGCAGATTTTGCTAATTTCTTATTATGGTACGGATCTGCTGTTTTTGGTTGGATTTCTACCTACTTATTTTGATACTTATAACTTGGAATATTTGTGAATATTGCAGGTACTCCCAAGCAGGCACTCCGGTTGTTAAAGTTACTTCATCTTACAATGCTGATGCTCATACTTTCTCCCTGAAGTTTAGGTACATATACTAGAATTTTGTTGCAAAAACTGGTCTTCCTTTCAAGGTCCTATATTAAAGCTCATAGGTTCTCAATGGGACGTCTCACAGTCAGGAGGTCCCACCAACTCCAGGACAGCCAGTTAAAGAGCCCATGTTCATTCCTGTGGCATTAGGATTGCTAGATTCAAGTGGAAAGGATATGCCCCTATCCTCTGTATATAATGATGGGACATTGCAGTCCATTGCAAGGAACAATCAGCCAGTTTATACCACAGTCCTGAGAGTAACCAAGGTAAGTGGAGAACCCTGTGTTGGATGCATTATTCCTCCATTTTCATAAGTTAAGTTACTTTGTGACATAGGACAAGCTACTGCATCACTATGTTCTTGGATAGCATATGAGCCCACCTAATTGTCAATGTCCTGTTCTATTTGTTCTATTTAGATCTGGTCAAGCATCGATAAGGCAGCATGATAAAATTTAATTTTCACACTTCAACGATCTGGTCTGGCTAAAATTAAACAAATAGATGTTTGTTCTTGTTCGGATAGTAGTTTTGTGCAGTAACAGCTTGTTTTCCTGAAAGCCTAGGAGATTATTTTTGTTAGAATATTGAGGCAGAATGGTCTTGTATCGGTTGCAAAGAAGTGTTGCGGTCAGCTAGATGCGAAAGGATACCTGCAATATAAAATGACCATCATTTTCTTTTCTTGAAAAGGAAAAATAATTTATTTGATGCTTATTATTAATTGATGAAACACATGTTGTTGGGCAGAAAGAGGAAGAATTTGTCTTCTCTGATATGCCTGAGCAGCCAGTTCCTTCTTTATTGCGTGGCTATAGTGCCCCTATCAGGCTTCAATCTGATCTCTCTGATAGTGATCTGTATTTCCTCCTTGCTCATGATTCGGATGAGTTCAACCGGTACAAGTTTGAAGTATTTGCATTTTTATTCTGTACAGCCAAAACAATTGTGTGGAGTTATTGATTTATGTTTATTTTGTGGATTCTCTTTTAGCTGGGAGGCTGGACAGGTCTTGGCGAGGAAGTTGATGCTTAGCTTGGTGGCTGATTTCCAGCAGAAAAAACCTCTGGTTTTGAATCCGAAGTTTGTGCATGGTCTCAGAAGCATACTTTGTGATGCAAGCTTGGACAAAGTATCAGAATCCTTTCTTTCCATTTTCAGTCATCTTTCATTTCAGCTGTTGGACGTTTCTAATTGACTTTCAATGTTTTTATGTTATACAGGAATTCATTGCACAGGCAATTACTCTTCCTGGTGTAGGAGAAATAATGGACATGATGGAAGTTGCAGATCCAGATGCAGTTCATGCCGTTCGATCTTTCATCAGGAAGCAGCTTGCGTCAGAACTGAAAGCAGAGTTTCTAAGCACAGTATACCATCTTCTGTTTAGTTACTTGAGTTATAATGCTCGGTGATTCTTTCTGACATTTCCATTTGGTAAATAATTAGAGTCGATTAATAATCTTTCTATGCTTTACAGGTGGAAAACAATAGGAGCAGAGAACAATATGTTTTTAACCATCCTAGTATGGCTAGGCGAGCTCTGAAGAATATTGCCGTTGGTCAGTATCATCACTTTCAACTTTGCACATGGCTATTTTAAGCTAATTTGTTCTCATCATGTCTTTTTCGACCCTTTGCAGCATATCTTGCATCGCTAGAAGAGCAGGAGTTAACTGAGCTTGCTTTGCATGAGTATAAAACTGCTACAAATATGACAGAACAATTTGCAGCTTTGGCAGCCATAGCTCAGAATCCTGGTAAAACTCGTGATGAAGTTCTGGCTGACTTCTATGCCAAGTGGCAACATGACTATTTGGTAAGTTTCTAATCCCAATAGCTCGTTGATTGCTCGAATGAGCTTATGTAAGCTTTTGCTCTGGTGTCGAGCAAATGTAAGAATACTTTTAAAAACTACTGGTTGTGCTTCTATGATGTTATTTGCGGTTGACTGGAATTTTTGTTGTTTATAATTTTGTTATGCAGCATGAGAATCAGGGAAGTTCGATGTGGATTCCCGAAAATACATTTCATCATTGAGTGCTTTATAAATCATTCTTCTTTTGCATATTCTGCTTTGTTAGGTTTTTCTGGAATTATGGTAGATTTCAGTTTGCATTTGTTGAAGTTGACACTTCATTAATCTCCGTTTCTTTCCATCAGGTGGTAACTAAATGGTTTGCTCTTCAAGCTTCATCCAACATTCCTGGAAACGTTGAGAATGTACGAAAACTCGTTAATCATCCTGCATTTGACCTTCGCAATCCAAACAAGGTAAGTGGTTGGTTATATCCGCGTGTGGAAATTTGTGTGCGTCTCTTTGTTCTCTAAAGGTTCTATTGAATTGAATCCTTTTTTTTTTTTGAACAGGTGTATTCGCTCATTGGAGGCTTTTGTGGTTCTCCTGTTAATTTCCATGCAAAGGATGGAACAGGCTACCAATTCTTGGGGGATATTGTGGTGCAGCTAGACAAGATAAATCCTCAGGTCTGTTTTTAATTGCCACTATCCGTAGATTTATGACTAATGGCATGCTAGTGCTCTCTAGTTACGTCTTCTCTATGCCATATCAATTGCAGGTGGCCTCCCGTATTGTGTCAGCATTCTCAAGATGGAAACGCTACGATGAAACCCGGCAAAAACTTGCTAAGGTGACTGACACATACCCATTATTTGCAGCTGTTGTCTAGATTTTCACATGCTGATAATTTATTTTACGGCCCTCTCCTGAGAACCAAGAGACGTTATTGAAGTGGGAAAGGATCAAAAGTTATTTTTGAGCTATAAAAATGGGTGTTTCATGTCCTTGTGTATTGAAAGTTGGGTTTGGCTTGCTGTTTTGCAGGCACAACTGGAGATGATAATGTCTACAAACGGGTTGTCCGAGAATGTATTTGAGATTGCTTCAAAAAGCTTAGCCGCTTGAATCCTGGGAATTGGCAGCTGTCATCATCATCATCAATAAAACACAAATAAGTATGTAATGCAAATTAAACAAAATGAAACGAAATCCTTATTGTAAGTTTCCTGCAACGATGGTTTGCTGAGAAAAACAATGTCAAACCATATTCCTTTGTCACCTAACTTCCTATTTGGTGTCACGTAAGCCTCTCTGGTCAGTCGGATAAGATAACCAAAAGATAAGGAAGAACACATGTAAGATTCTTAGGAAGCATCCTGTTGCACAACATAGTTGACCAACATCAAGCTCAATCAATTACTTAATGTTATCATGTAACGAGTCAACAACTGTTTTTTTTTTTTTTTTCGCTTAACTGGTTTTGATTTAAACTCAAACTTGAATCTTATCTTCGGAGACGACTTCAGACTCTAACACTATCTGACTTCGATGGAACAAAATATCCGATCCTAGTTGTTAGATGAAGGAAGCTCTAGAAAGTAAGGACATCGTTTTCGTCAATATTTTCTGCTTAAGTTGGTCAGATCACATATATTATTTCCATTGGCAAACTTATAGAAGCTTTAATTTCTGTGTTTGCTTTTAGCAAAATGTATATTTAGGTTCTTTTTTAAAGAAACTTTGAGGCGAATCTCATCGATAAGGGATGAGACCATATGGTCTCGTATTAGAAATAAATCAAGTTGATAAAAAAAAACAAATAAATCAATTTAAATATTGAAATGAGACAAAATAAGAGTTGAGAGCCAAAAAAAAACAAAGATTCAGATTAAAATAATAACATTTAGTGATTGGGCCAATAGATATATGGTAGTTTGCCGAACATATGGTGTGTCACAGCAAATTCTATACCTATTTGTTTTTGGATATGAATGAGAATCGGAATTTAAGGACGCTGATTTTGGTTTAATATATGTACAAAAATGTTGTCTTAGGTAGTTAAGGTAACGATTTTATCGTTTAAGACAACAGATTTAATATGTATAAAGTTAAAATATGTGTGTAAATAATAATTTTTTATGTTTTTTATAAGACACTCTAATGATTAAAATTTATACTTTTATTTTAAAAGTCTTAGAAACTAATTCTGTTAAAAAAAATTTAAAGTTTACAAAAATGAGAAAAGTTATCCCTATTATACTGCTTATGATTAAACGGACATCTCGACAAAGAAAAAAATCGTTGTGAAATTTCTATCATATCTTCGCTTGACTGGTTCTCTAAAAGGAACCAAGTCTACTTGATTGCTCCTCAAGAGATAAAAGGTGCATGATTCTATGATGTTGTTGATGAATTAGAAATGATGGGTCAATACTCTTAATCATCATCTTTGAGACTTGAGACTGGATAATTATCATAGATTATTGAGGCCCACTTTATTCCTTAGTTTCTAACGTGGAGTCATTTAGAATGTCATTAATTAATCCCTGATTGTCCCCACGAAGTTGAGCCTTTGCTGCCTATTTGCAGCCATGGAAAAGTGGCTACTATGGCTTTATTTAGTCATTATCCTGAATCTTTTTATAAAGATAGAGTAAGTAGAGTTTAATGACTGTGATTACTAATCATTTAATTTTTTTTTTCCCAAAAGTCTCTCCTTTTCTCCTAGCATGGTAAAAGAAATTATTTTTCATTTTTCTATCACTTTCCTTTAATTATCGCTATTTGCCAACCCAAGGATAAGTTTCTTCTGACCTAGTAATGGGGTTGACTTGCTGTGGGTGCAATAACTGGAAAAAAGAAAGAAACAATACAATAGAGATAAAAAAACGTGGACTAATAATATTTTATTTAATTTCACAAATAAATAAAATTAAATATAACAAAATTATTTCACTATTTTTGCATTGTTCTTATATTTTTTTTGAGTGAATCAAAATTATTGTATTAATACTAAAAAAAAACGTACATAGAATCAATGCAGAACAGTTGAAAAATCTACTTAAAGGGGCCATCGTGAAACGGTCAAGAAAATTGGTACATCTAACTTACACATCATATAATCAAACTAATTACTAATAAATTGAATATAAAATTCAGTTTATTCTCATATTGTTCGCATTGTTCTTATATTGTTAGCTATTTATTACTACCTAATATTATTCAGTTGAAAACTGGCAGCCACTTTTAGATAAATGAATCCCCAAATGGTGGAGGTGTCCTTATCATCACTGCCGCATGGAGATTTCTGTGTCAAAAGGAAGTTGGCGTTAGGCTATAGCCATATTTTAAAGCTCTAACGTAGATACATGAAAAATATACTGTAGAAATGATGACATGGTTCAACTTCGTTACATGGTTGGGTGCATTATGTTTGTCAAACCACCCCTTTTTTTCTTTTTTAATTAATCTAGAAGAGGGTTTAAAAAAATTCCCGACCCATACAACAATAGATAACAATTTTTTTTACAACTTTTTTATCTCTAACTTAAATCTATCATATTAACGGATTCTTTTTGCTTGTGATTTTACAATCACAAAGACGTAAGATTTTTTTTTGAGAAATATTAAGTATTAATAAAGATATATATATCGTTAAATAATTAAAATTTTTTTAAAAAATAAACTGTTATATACAGTTTAATAAATTATATAATTATTTTATTATTACTTAAAATTAAATTATATAATAAAATTATTTTTTAAAAAAATATTCTAATTAAAATATGTAATAAAAATTTAATTTAAAGTTCTCACCCAAAATTTTAAATTTAAATACTCTTTAAGAAGACTTGGGGCTTTTGGTGAGCGGAAGTTGCAGGTGAGGCACGTTAAAGTGGACCAGCCAACTAAGCTTTAGATGATTGGGCTTTTCATAAACGTAGGTGAACGATAAAGTGGACAACTTTTGGTAGGCAAAAGGTTAAAAAAACAACAAAAAAGATAAGTAAACACTCATAGCTGAACTTTGAATCTGTGGTCCTGTAAATGTAAAGAGACTCAAAAAAGTTCAACGGCAGCAACTAGCGAGGGATAGAAAGTCTCTTTTGCTTTGGTTGTTTGTTCTGTTGAAACAAAGAAGTATATAAAGACCTTTAAAAGACTCTTTTTGTGAGCATCAATTTCAGAAAAAGATTAGGTCGAGGTATAGATATGGGCTATACTACCTTTTATAGTCTGCCTAGCTTCAAGTGCATACAATTACACTAATAAGTTCATTGATAGGTTAATATAAAAAATATCACTAATTTTATTTAAAATAATTTATTATCTATTTTAAAAAATAATAAATATAATATCAACTTTATCTAAAATAATAAATTTAACATGCAATGATTTTATATGAACAGAATCTATTAGTTTCAATAACAGATTTATAAAAATATGTCTATTTCGGTGACATGATAATCATATAAATTAATGTCACATTATCAAAACAAATAAATTCTGTTTAAAAAATTTTATAGCATGCTAAATTTTTTATTTTATGTAAAGTTGATATTAAATTTATTATATTTTAAAATTAGTGATAAATTTATTATTTTAAATAAAATTAATGATATTTTTTATATTAACCCCTTCTTTAATCCGATCAATCATATTTACTTTTAGATTTCAATTTGAATTTTATTAAAGCCCTTTTTAATTATGAGACTCTCCCACGATAAAATCTACAAAAGTGTAAGATGAATTTATTATTTTTTTATATTATCTTTTTATAGCGAAAAAAAAAACACTATCTCTAAATCATAATTTTGACACTAAAATTTAGCCTTCCTCTTGCATGCATCTTGATAAAAAAAAAAAAAAAAAAAAAAACAACAACAAAAAGAATTGTTTATATTATTTCCAGAGTTAAAAACTGGAAATATTATTCGGATAGTAATCACTCAAGCCATGCAACGAGAAGAAGTCGCATTATAACTCTTTAGAAACATTAGTATCTATGTATATTTTTTTATATATAACATAACTTAATGAGTTAGTTGGAGTAATTAAGCACATCAAATTTGATGTGACGATGATTTATAATAAGATAAATTTTATATTTAAATTCTCGTATAATTAAATTTTTGTTAATTAACAGTAACTTTAGTACTGTAAATGAGAAATAATCTTACACACCAAATAATGTAAAGATGCCTCATAGCAGGAGAAAAAAGAATTATAGATATATATATATATATATATATATATCATATATCAAATGTTGTGGGAGTGGGGGTGGACGAAACGTGCAAGTTAGTTAAAGTGGCGGGTAAAGTGGTGAGAATTTCTGAGCAGAATGGGACCCACGGGGGTGTCTTATTAATCTCATTGCTGGCAGGTGGCTCAAGTGGGGTTTGGGGTTGGGGGGAAAAACGAGCGTACGAACAGGCCCCGCACACGCACTCGCACACGTGCACTTAATTTTTCTTTCTTTTGGAGTTTTTGACAATTTGACATCCGAAGAGGTGTTTTCTCGGTAAATGTCATTTATTTATTAATTAAACCCCATCCATCTTTTTATTAATTTTTTTATACCAACAAAAATATGTAAATATGTTAGTTATTCTTATTATGTTTATGAAACGAGGACATAATTTATATATCGTAATTTTGATTCAATCCTTTTATAGGAGGGATTGACGCAGTTTAATGAAATTTATCTATAACCGATCATAACAATTATCGAATTTGTAATTCAATATTACACTTCAACTAGTATCCACTATTTTTAGAAATTCAAATGTATAGACACATGTCTCCTTATTCTACTTTTTATTTATTTTCCCTTTCATTGGACAAAACTATTCCTCTATTCCTTTTAGCACAAAATAATGCTTTCATTAATTAAAGAATGATGCTCTCACTAATTATGTTCCAATTCTATTTGGAAAGTGTAACTTTTTAGAGGAGGCAGAATAGCCTGATTTAATTTGTTTGAAAACTTATTCAACTCAATTCGCGTTAATTAAAAATAATAGGTAATTTATTTCAAAAAATCTGAAATTAAATAACTTAGAACATGAATATTATGAATTTAAAACCAATTGAAAAGAATTAAAATATAATGTATTTAACACTCAAAATATCCAAAACTTGAAATAAATTTCTTCGAATTTGTCATAATGTATAACAATGTACAACTACATTTCTGCACTAATTTAATCAAAATACAAAATTCCTTCCTATTTGTCATTAGACTTCTTTTTTTGTCCCCAAAATAAATAAGTAATAGTGATGTTTTAAAGACCACTATAAGAAAGAAAGCAAGCGAAGTCAAACTCAGAGGGGTAAACAAGTAAATTAGGAGTCAACAAAATTAAATTATTCATCTCCAAAAACACTAATTGGGCACCTTTAAACCCGTTAAGCCACAAAGTCATTGCCGTGTTTGACCCCAAAAGCGTTACTTTATAATTAAAAGATTTTTTATTAAATGGACTGAATTTTTTGGTCAATAAATGAAAAAACGGGTAGTTTCTTAGGTTCTCGTGACTGAGTATTGTCCCATGTCATAATTCAGTATCATGAGATATATAAGTTTTGTTGTATATTTCAGCTCGATAATCCCTCGAACACAATAATTTTAATTTAACACCGTTCAATACTTATTATTAAATTAAAAAAATAAATAATATAAATTTATCTTAAAATAATAAAATATTAATAATAATGTAATATTAGTGTTGTAGATAATAACTGATATATTTTTTTCTTTTATTAATTATTATATATTATACTTATAATTATAAATCGCAAGCATCAGTGCTATTAAATCTACACTGATTATTTTCAAATTATTTTACTATATTTAAGTATTATTATGATATATCGGAAATTATAAATATACATATATCAGTGACTCCACTGTCTTTGTTATTTTCCAGTCGGATTCGATTTTCTCGAGAAAATTCAAAACTTTTTCCAGGGAAGACGGCACACGCTAGGTGGCGCTCGTTTGCCTAGAAGAAAGAAAGAAAGAAAGAAAGAAAGGGAGAAAGAAAGAAAGAACGTCAGCGATGAGAGGCGTCAATGGGGACTCAAGAGCTCCGAACAATCCTTTGGAAACTATAAACGCCGCCGCCTCCGCCATCGCCTCGGCGGAGAATCGTGGGCCGCAAGATACGGCTCAGGTGGGTTTTTTGACTTTTTTCTTTTTTAGCTTTCCCTTCTTTTTTTGTTATTTTTGTTTGTTGATTTCTGACTTGCTTCTGGTTTTCTTTACTACTGAGAAGGTGATCTGTTTGTGATCAATTTGTTCATCAAGTTGTAATCTTTTTTTTTTTGTTGAAGTAATCAAAAGGCTGATTTTTGATTCCAAAAAGAGTAATCTTAATATATGTAATTGTGATTTTGGCTTAATCTTTCAAGAAAGATCATGTGAGTTGGGATTTATGATCTAGAGGAGAAGTGACAAGAACAGGGGATTCATGGTATGGTAGTGTTGAGATGTTATTGATAGTTCATTTCTAAATGGTATTGGAAGTTTGATGTAACAAACTTAAATATTGGATCTTTATAGGAATTTGTACCTGTGTGTTATTTTGATCTTTTTGATGGTTGGCTGGATATGTGTTTTTTGATCTATATAGGTTTTTGCAACTTTGTATTTGCAATCACTTTTTTTCGTTAATTGGTTTTGACCGGGACTCAAACTTGCAACTATCCGTTCCGGAGACGACTCCTGTACCTGTTGAGCTACAACTTGTTGCTTGTTTGCAATGATTTTGGAGGGATAGTTTCATTCATCCCAATTTGTTATGGGATGGGCGGATATACAAATCTAATTGTTGCATTGCATCTGTTTTGCTATTGTTGTATTGCTTCTAAATTGGGTCATCAGTTATTTTGTTATAGTTGACAAAATCAGGAAATTGTTCTGGTAATGTAAGATGCGCTAGCAAACTACTCTGTCAGCTAAGATCGGTTAACTAGACCAATGAGCTTTGGCTTAGCGTTACATCCGTGTTTTAGCTTTTCATCTAGCCGTTTGTGTGTCATGTTTTGGATGATATATTTCTGTTGTGATTTGTTTTATTTGTGTTGAAGGAAATCTTTTGTGCGCTTTTGTGGCTGTACAGAAATTGAGATGTTGTGCAAGCTTTCAATTTTGTTGACATAATGTATCCCGATCAATGTAGCCGCATAGGTGTTGCTTAAACAACCAAGCTATTGGGAATTTCTTTACGATTAGTGGAAATTTGAAGTGATTTCATTTTATAGATTCAAATTTTCTTACTATTTTGCGCTTGCAGAAGAGGAGATGGGCAAGCTGCTGGAGTATAAACTGGTGTTTTGGAGGATATCAACGACACAAGAAGCGAATTGGGCATGCTGTCCTTGTTCCTGAGACATCAGCTCCTCGAAATGATGCTCCGGCAGAAAATCCACCCCAAGCACCCATCAACGTGCTTCCTTTTGTTGCACCTCCCTCTTCTCCTGCATCATTCCTTCCATCGGAACCTCCTTCTGCTGCACAGTCCCCAGCTGGGTCATTGTCTATATCTGCCAATATGTACTCTCCCAGTGGACCCACCTCCATTTTTGCCATTGGTCCATATGCTCATGAGACCCAGTTAGTCTCACCTCCTGTATTTTCAACTTTAACCACCGAACCATCAACTGCTCCTTTCACTCCTCCGCCAGAGTCTGTACACTTAACGACACCTTCCTCACCCGAGGTACCTTTTGCTCAGCTGCTTGACCCTGGCCTCCAAAATGGCGAGGCTGGTCGGAGATTCCCATTATGCAACTATGAATTTCAGTCGTATCAGCTTTATCCTGGAAGTCCAGTGGGCCATTTGATTTCACCTAGCTCAGGCATTTCAGGTTCAGGGACATCATCTCCTTTCCCTGATGGTGAGTTTACTGCTGGTGCTCCTCAGTTTGTTGAATTCCGAATAGGTGATCCTCCAAAGCTGTTGAACCTTGATAAGCTATCCACGTTTGAGTGGGGATCACGTCTAGGTTCCGGCACTTTGACCCCAGACACTGTAGGGCCTGCACCATGCAGCTTTATTCCAGATCATCAGCTTTCTGATGATGCATCACACCCACTTTCAGACAACGTGAATGGAAACAATCGAAGTGTTAATCACAGAGCCTCTTTTGAGCTAAATGCTAACAATGCCTTGAGGTGCATTGAAGATAAACCAGCACTGTCTGTTAAATTCATGGCAGAATCTCGGGAAAATGGGACAACAGTTGAAAAGGAAAATTCTAGTGATCCGGTACGTGGTTGTGAGGACTGCTCCACTGAAAAATCACATGGTTCCCCAGGAAAAGCTCCGGTAGATGAGGAGGAGGTGCGAAAACATCGGAAGCATCAGTCTCTAACCCTTGGTTCCATTAAAGAATTCAACTTTGACAGTAGCGAAGGAAGAGATTCCCATAAACTGAATATTGAATCAGACTGGTGGGCCAATGGGAGTGTTGTTGAGGAGGACAGTGGGGCAACTAAGAATTGGTCCTTTCCTGTGATTCAGTCAGGTGTGAGCTAGTATTTAGATGCAGCCCCTCATCTTCTTTGTGGAGGAATGTAGGACTCTCCATTAGCAGTAGTTAAGCACCAAAATCATTGAAGTCATTGACCCTTAAATGAAGGCCCATTTTGAGTCCTTCACGACCTGAAAACAAAGAACACGGCGGGATAGAGACCTTTCTACTGTAGGCAGAAAGACTTAGACGGTACTCAGTTACATGTTTTTTGGTTCTTGTTCTCTTCATCTGTAGCATATAGATGGTGAAACCTATCAATAAGAAATGGAGATGAATTTCAATGTGCCAATTCACATAATAGTTCTGCAAATCATTCCTTTGTTGCTCTGATGTTGTACTTTTCACATTATTGTGCTCATCTGGAAACTGCACGACTTGGGGAAACCATTGGCTCTTAGATTTAGCTCTCAGGCGTCTCAGTGCGATAGGTGAGAGAAGAAGAACAGGGAATGAGGAAGGAGAACAAGGACTATTCTCTGCAAGGTTCAATGTGGGACATCTAGAAATCAGCATAACAAAAAGGACACAATTCAAAAAACTCGTAGTAGGCAATTTTAGCAAGTGATTCAGCATTTTTTTGCTTATCTAGTATAAAAATGTTCAATTATTATTGATCTAACTGATATAAAATTTTTGCCGTCCGTAATTAAATTTGAAATTAAGTTTTTGTGCATATTGTTCTAATATAAAACTTTTATCTTCACCTTTTAGCCATTTCTTAGGGATATATATTTATTTAACCCTAAACTTTTAAGTTTTTTTTTTATTTAAGTTCTAAATTTTTTTTAGATTTCATTTCAGTTCTAAACTTTTTGATTTTGATTCAAATCAGTCCTTTCGTTAGTCAAACTGTTAAAAATTACTGTTGACTGATAAATTTTTTTAAAAAAAGGTAAAATACACTATTTTAATTCACCAGTTGACAGAAATACGTTGTGTAATCTTAAAAAAAATAAAAATAAAATAAAAAAATTCAAAATCTCAACTTACATATTACTATTTGAGAGTAAAATACAAGTATTTAATAACAAAAAATTTTTTTAATAATATATTTTACCTTTTTAAAAAAATTTTCGTTAGTCAACAGTAATTTTTAACGGTTTGACTAATGGAAAGACTGATTTGGAGTAAAATCAAAAGGTTTAGGATTGAAATAAAATTTCAAAAAAATTTAGAACTTAAATAAAAAAAAATTCAAAAGTTTAGGATTAAATAAATGCATATCTCATCCGAGTTATATCGCTTTTGAAACAGTGCTAAACGGCAGGAATTCAGTCCGAGTGGACTAATCCATACGTACACACGCCAAAATCCTAAAGCCTAATCTTGCCATGAACAGCGTGGTTGAGTGGTAGAGCAGCTGAAGTTGCAGTTTCAATAACCAAGGTTCACAACGGACCAAAGCAGTTCGAATTTTAGTGAAGGTTTGTGGGGTTTACTCTAAAATACCTTAGTCGTAACATAGATGACCTTCCTTTGATTGGTTCGGGGAGAAAGAATAGTCTGAGGTTCGCATAAACTGACCCAAACTTCACCTGACCGTGAGTGGACCAGCCTTGTTGGATCAAGCAATTAAATTTCTAGCAAAATGTTGGCTTCGGCTCATTCTAATTGGGCCTGGCTGGTCCAATACAATCACATTGTACATAAGCTCCGAGTTTAAAGAAAACGAAGATAATATGTACTCACAGACCTGATAACTTGAACACCACATGATGCGGGGACGAAAATACGGTACCAGTGGAATATCAAGTAAAGATGCCATACAGTATGCATTTTAATTTTATGGTGTTCACAAACATACATGTTTTGTCTCTTATGAGACATTTGAGTGATTGGAAGTTAAATTTTATTTTAAAAATCTTAAATTTTAATTTTAGTAACACAACATAAAATTAATGGAATATGTAAAGTTATTTTTATTGTATAGTTTATAACTAAACTAATCTCTTAATATCATAATTCAATTGATATTAAAATTATTTTCAAAACTGAAGATCTCAATTACTAGTTGGAGTCGATTAATGAAAAAAGAGGAGTATAATTGGATTCCTCCATATGGAAGAAGAAACAAATTTTGGAATTAAACACTCCCCAAACCTTCTATTTTCATATTTCTAACTTGTTTGGCAGTCATTAACCCAATACATGAACGAATCATTAGTCATTGTATTTGGCACTTGAAATACAATGAGGCATAAGCATCCCGATTTATTAAGGTACTCAAATGCAAAATTTCCATAAGGGAGAATCCAAATTCAAAATTGTGCCCTTCAAGAGTGAAAACACAAATTAGATAGATAGAAAAGGTGTCATTTTACATGGACCCCTTGATGCCACGTACAAAATACGGTCAAACCACGTCTCTTACTAACATCATTAAAATACATACTTGGAATAGCCTTGTGAAACATAGAGAATTAATATTTTCATCAGGAAACAAGAAATCCCATACATATATATGTCATCCACAATAAAACACATAAATTAGCCGGCAAATATGCCATTTTTGTTCCACAAATAAAAAAGGATGTCGTTTTTTGTTGGATGTTAATGCCACGACGTATATGTGGTCAATGTTCGATTATGGCCGTCACGCTTTTTAGGCCAACATATTACATTACCATGGTTGTTAATTATACATTTTTTATTCTTTCCATATATAATCACTCTTAACTTTATCGATTACAAAGACTCCTAATCATCATAATAATATATTATAAATATACATTTAGAAGAAATTAAATTTAACTCCGACTATATAATGAAATTCACATACATTAAATCATTATCTAAACTCTTATCTTACTATTTAAAGCGAGAGCTCAAATAGTAATTTGATATGTGCTCTATATAACTGACTCAATTTTGAGTCTCTTCAATACTTCCCTTAAGTTGAAATAAACATAGGTGTCCTTATCTAAATTAACGTAAAAAATTGGTTTCTCATAAATTTAATACTTGCTATATTCTATCATAACGAAGTTTTATTTGGGTTCATCAATATTTGGGTAGTGAGTTATTTCTATCAAAAAAAAATTAAATAAAAATCTCAACAGATAATTTCGAATATGACAATTTTAACTCATAAATACAATAATTAATAATGATGTGATGTGCTCTTTTTAAATTTCGTTTTAAAAAAAAAAAAAAAACAAGAAGAGTGGCTTGAAGCTCAATCCCATTGTTTTAAAAACGGATTGATCTATTGGTTGGACAGGTAAAGTAATGATCCCAGAGTCTTAATAGATTGGTTCACTAATCTAATCGGACAAGCAAGTGACTCGAAAAAAACCGTTTGACCCTGTTGCCCGAATAGTTAGACCGATCCGGTATGACAAGTGAACCAGTCGTGTTACTACTGAAACCGCTCATCGGATTAGCAATCCAACCATTAATCCAACGAACTAGACCCCAAACCGAGTCAAAATCCTGTCTAAATTATGAAACCGTATGGTCGATCATACGGTCGATCCAATTGGCATTGCAATTTGCAATGCAAATTGGTTTTTCGGTCCGGTCATCAACAAGAAAAGACACTTGGTGCTCTGCCAATCATACGGCTGAACTTGGAATTTGGTCAAGCCTTAATGTCCGAAATTTCATTTTTTCCACCAAATTTCTAGGCAAAAAAACATGGCTCTGCTGCAGTTGTTTGTCTTATCATTCTAGAAAACCACAGAATCTTCTTCTTCGTTGACATCAATTTTGGCCATAGATCTAACTCAGCAGCACCTCGCAGTCTTGACTGGTAAAACTGTGTACTCTTTATATTTATTATTTTATAACCCATCATCATCTTAAATTGTCATCACCATCGACACCACGTCGGCCGCCGCTGCCGCCGCCGCTACCACCACCAGCGCATATTAGCCTTCTTGAAGTGCCAACTTGGGACAAAAAGGAAGCGAAAGCAGGGACAATGTCTCCATCAACAACAGTGGCATTGGCCAGCTCCTCAAAGGACAACCTTAATCTCCCCAAAACGAACCCTTCGTCCAACGTTGTCACGATCGATGTCGGAGGCCAGATTTTCCAGACAACCAAGCAGACCCTCAGCCTAGCTGGACCCATGTCGCTGTTTTCTCAACTCGCTGAGTCGACCCAGTTGGGTCCCCGGTTCATCGACCGCGACCCGGAATTGTTCTCCGTCCTCCTCTCCCTGTTGCGGACCGGAAATCTGCCGTCAAAGGCCAAAGCTTTCGATATTGAAGACCTGATCGCCGAGTCCAAATTCTACAACATCGAGTCCCTTTTGATCAATTCCCTCGCGAACCCATCTCAATTCGAAGCTTTTAATCTTGAAAAGTCGTTGATTCTGCCGCTGAACGGCCGGGACTCGGCTTCCGCCATCGCCACCACGCCTTTTGGGACTCTCCACGTCGCGCACGGCAGCAAGATCACATCTTTTGATTGGTCCCTGAGAAGGAAGTCAACGATCTTGACCCAGTTCACGGCGATCGATTCTCTTCTTGCCCTTTCGCCGAATCTCGCGGCTGCCGGAGCCACCGACTTCTCGGGGCTACAGCTTCTCGATCTCGAAAAGGGTTTTGTCAGAGACACTCTACATTGGGAAAACGTGACGAAATCCGGCTCTACGGTCCAAGCAATCGGCTCGTCGCCGGCGTACATGTTCACCAGCTTCGAATCGGCTCGCCGGAACTCGAATTCCATCATGGTCTACGATCTTCAAACGTTTTCACCCGTAACGGAGATCGGCCATTGTGAGATATACGGTGCAGATCTTTACTCGGCGATTCCGGCGACCAAGCTGAAGTGGGTAGAGAGTTATGGTATGGTAATGGCATCCGGGTCCCACGGTGGGCCATCCGGTGTGCTTGGAAACCTGAAATTGTGGGACATTAGGTCCGGGAACGTGGTTTGGGGATTGCAGGAGAAAGTTGATTGCTTTTCTGATGTTACTGTTTCTGAAAGCTTGTCAGCAATTTTTAAGGTTGGAGTGAATTCAGGAGAAGTGTCCTATGTGGATTTGAGGAAGTTAAGGAATGACAGCAATGATAGTCCATGGATTTGTTTAGGAGATGAGAGGAAAGTGGTGGCGAATGTGAAAAGAGAAGGGGTTGGATGCAAGATTGAGGCTCATGGCAATCAGGTGTTTTGCAGCAAAGGAGGAGATGTTGAGCTTTGGGCTGAGGTTATTATGATGGGTGGTGGTAAAGGTGAGAGGAAAAGTGAAGATGGTTTGCCAGATAGGGTGTTTAGGAAGAATTGTGTGGGGAGAGTGGAAGACATGGGAGGATCAAGGATTACCAATTTGGCATTTGGTGGGATCAAGATGTTTGTTACTCGCAAGGATCAGCAATCTGTTGAGGTCTGGCAGAGTTCTGTGAAAGGATGTTGATTTCACATTGATAAAATGTGACTGCTAACAAGTTGCAAAGTATGTTGATTTCACTTACGGTTCCCTAAAAGGTGACTGCTAGTAAAAATTGGCTACCCTTGGTTTTTTTTGTACATTAGTTCATAGTTGGATTGAATTTAGATTTACTTGTGTGCTTTACAGGACATCTTTCTCAAAGTTGAAAGAAACTTAGAACTATTATTACACCTATTAAAAACAAAGATCGGAGCCACTGAGATTTCTAATTTAATGGCACGGAAGTAGTTAGATGTCATGGGGTCACGAGTTTGATTTTCAGTTAAAGCACCTTGTGGAATGTTTTTTTTGTTCATAAAGCACTTTGTGGAATAAAATGTGTGTTTACAAAATGTTCTGTCAATGGTGCACAATTTTTCAATCGCTCTAATTTTCTCATTTTTCTTATAAAAGAAACTGTATTGGTACTAATACGTAAATTGTAATCAAATTATAACACATGCGATAAGCAGAAATGAATTAAATATGCTATTTTATAGGTGAAAAGTGAGACTAGAGTTTTGCAGCTCAATCTCAGGTCCCGAGCCTTCCAGTCCCAGTTACAGTTCCATAAAATGTTCTGCGAAAGATACAGAAACAAAAAAGCAGGAAAAAAAGAAATTTTAGTCTAGAACCTAGACAACTTAGTCACTTACGGAACAAATGAACTCTGCAAAATCTGCTTGGTTCATCCGTCATAGACCCATCAGGAAACAATTGAAACTCTATGCCACCACAGTTAACAACCATGTGGTATTCGCATTGCAATGAATTAGTTCGCAGCCTGTAATAAACTATATCACTCTGCAGCTCAAAGGTGAAGGGTGATAAACTTCCCGTTCCCAACTGACTAGCAATAGCGCTGGCCGCAGAATTTGAGATGTTACTCCCTGTAGCAGCAATTTTAGCTCTTATCGACTTCCACTCGTGGGCAGAGCTATGGCTAGGTTTGAATGCCTCGAGTCCTTTGCTCGCAAGGAACTCTTCTTTGTAGTACACCCTAGCCTCAACGTGATAATGCCTGTTGACTTCAAGGCTGTCTTCCTTAATGCTGTGTTTGGGAGGGGGGAAAGTGGGGAGAGGGAGAGGAAAGTGAGAGAATTAAGGTAAATTGTTGTGTTTGGAAAATGTTTGAAAAGTGGGGGAGAGGAAAGTTTCTAATTCCTCTAATCCTCCCTACCCCACCAAAACTAATTCTCCCAAAAATGGGAGAAAAGTTGTTAGTTCTCATACTAAATTTATTAAATGACTCAATTACCCTTACATAATTTAAAAATTACAATTTTACCTAAACAAAATATCTTAATAGAATTTATTATGAAGGATAAAATTGTTATTTCAACATATTTTATATTCTTCTCCCTCACTTTCCACCATTTTCCAAACAAAAGAATTTATAATTTTCCTCCTTCTCATCACCTCTTTCCAAACACAAGAGAGGATAGAAAATATTCTCTTCCTCTAATGATCCTCTCCTCCACTTTCCTCTCCCTCACTTTCCTCTTCCTCAAGAATTTTATCCAAACACAGTGTAAACGCAAACTCCACGTCCCAATTGGCAGAAAATTGTGAGCCCGAGATGTTGGGGTATGCGATATGGGGGCGAACGATTTTGAATTCAAGGTCGGGACGGTCTAATGAGTACATTATTGAGTCGAGACCAAACATGAACAGTAATCCGCACAGAAAGAAAATGCACGCAACTAATGAAGACAGACACGCTATTTTAACTACTTTGACTACTTTAGGTGGGTTTAAATCACTAACCTTTTTTCCTTCAACTTCCATTGAAGATTGCTTGTTTCCTTCAGAAGGAGAAGGGAAGAAATTGCTGGAGAAGGAAGAGTAGGGAAAGAGAATTTTACGGAAAACTCAATGATTTAGATGAGTTATAGTTGTTATGCGGAGAGACAGACTTCTGCCCTAATAATAACTACCAACAATTTCAATTTGATTGGAAAAAGACTTTTGGTTAAAAATAATAACAAATAATAATAAAAATTTCTAATAGGACTCTATTTTATTAATAAGGATAACTTTTATATTATCTTACTTTATATAATAAGCGGACTCACTCTAAAAATAAATAATATATTTATATACTGTTACATTATAAATGAAATTTATTTAAAAAAAATATTAACAAGCACCAATAATAATAAACCCTATTTTCTGTGAGTCTTAGTCAATAAAAATTTATATTTTGATTTCTTTAAAAAAATTTATTTTTTATTAATTAATTGAGATTCGCGGTGGAGATAAAATAATGCTGCTTTGCGAAAGGTTTGCCAAGTGTCCTATTTTCAATTGGTCCAATTATCACAGTCCGGTAAAAACATAAGTCCAGATCATTATTCTTAATTTGATTCGGAAAAAGGCTTTTATCTTCTTTTCCGTGTTATGTTTTTTTGTTCAATATTATTAAAAAATTTGATGTGAAAAGAAAATAAAACGCAAAATTTTCTTCACACCAAGATTGAATGATTGAACGACCCACCTATTATAATAAATATCATATTTTCTGTGAACTACCTTAAGCATGGACGCATGGTATCGTATCTTGCGTGAATTACCTGAAGGTACATTCGTATTATTATCAAGAACCTAACCTAAATTCAAGACATTAATTAAAAACAAAATATATGTGAACAAGTCAATATTTTTTTAAAATCATGGGTGTGTTCATGATCAATTTTTATGTTAGTTGTATTCGAAAAAATCAAAAATTTCAGTTAATTGACAAAACCAAATTGAATTAAACTGAATTTTAGTTAATTAAATCGATTTTATAATTAGGTAATCAAACCAAATAAAAACTGAAATTTTTAGTTATGTTTTAGTTTCTAATGTTAAAAACCTGTAGTTAAACGAATCGAACTAAAATGTTATTTTACACACATATACCGAAATGCTATTTTACACATACACACATATATATAGTTTTTCTTCTAATAATAGAAAAAAAATATTATTAATATAACAATTATTAACAAATAAATGTTAATAAATTATTATTATATCTCAAATAATTACTTATTTATTATTTATATATAATGATAGTTATAATTTTTAAAAAATTATTTATATCAAAATTATTTTTCGCATTTAGATTATAATTGGTAACTTTTTTACTATTAAATTTAGTTAACTTAAATTTTAGTATGGGAACTATTTTTAATTTTACATAACTAAAAATTTCAATTTAAAAATAATTGTTATAGTTTAATTTAGTTAAACAAATCCTGAACACTCTTAGTTCACGCCCTCGTCATCAACTGCACTACACTTTGGTGTAGGTCACGATTTTTAATTGACTGTCATCACATCATCGTGAATAATATACATGTATTACCTTGACAAGAATATTTTAGTAAAAGAGAAAAGTATGGAAGTGAGAAAATTGTATTACTAAAATCGCAACATATCTTGTAGGATAATTTTTTTGGATGAAAAAATCTTTAAGGCGATAAAAAAAATTATCATACAATGTTTATATTATAATAATTATTATATTTTGTATAAATATAATAAAAAAATATAAAATAAAAAATATTATTTTTTTAAATTCATATTTTTTATTATAATTATATAATATATACTGATTGTCGCAATATAGATACTATAAAAAACAGTTTTTGCATACCCATATCATAGAAAAAATCAGTTCACCTTCTCTTTTAACTCAATTTCACCCTACTGCAAGAGTAATCAATATTTTTTAATTTCTTGTCGGAACAGTTGTGGACTTGTAGTTTTAGTATCGGACAACAATAAATTTTCTCCTATTTTGATATATGGTTAAATTAAAAAATAGTAAGAACGAAAAATTAAATTTTTTTTTTAAAAAGGAGATGACCCACGGGCTGCAACTCAACCCTTTTTTCGGCCAATTGGAGTGACAAGGAAGATTTAATAAACAACGAGCTCAACTTTAACTTTACTTAAATCCGCAAATAATGTGAACTTAATTGACCTGAAAGCAATATAATTTAAAAATAATTGAAATTAGAAGTGACTTAACTCGAACTTATTTTACACCTCTACCGTGAACCTAGACAAGAAAAATAATTCTTTCAGGTAACCTTCTCCCCGCTAACTTTAAGTATTTTTCTGCCAGAACGGCCAAGGTGAATCCCCAAAAATACGAAAACCATGTTGGATTTGGGAGTTGTGGTGGACACTGCGGTTTTCAGGTTTATTCTGACGAAAAATAAAATGCCTCAGTAGTTTGCCATCCATCGATACAAGTGATGCGGCGGAAGTACTGAGAATAATTAACAGAATAAATACCGAAGACATTTGGCTTTTTTTCGGTTCGTTTCTTCAGGTTTATGATCCAGCAATAGACTACAAAGTAGAATTCAAACTCAAATTCCGAAATTAAAATTCTGATTTTTATTTGTTTTTCATTTTCAAAATTAATTTGGTTTTAAGCTGAACACTCTAGAGTTTTGTATCTCAATCTCAAGTCCCGAGCTTCCAAGGTGATAGAAAAAAAAAAAAAAAAAACAAATAGAGATAGATAATCTTAGTCTGGAAGCTAGGCAACCTAGTTACTTATTGAACAAACGAACTTTGCAAGATCTGCTTGATTCATCAGTCATAGACCCATTAGGAAACAACTGAAACTCTATGCCGCCACAAGTAGCAACCATGGAATTAGTTCGCTGCCTGTAATAAACTATATCACTCCGCAGCTCAAAGGTGAAGGGTGATAAACTTCCCGTCCCCATCTGACTAGCAATAGCACTGGCCGCAGAATTTGAGATGTTACTCCCTGTAGCAGCAATTTCAGCTCTAATCGACTTCCACTCGTCGTCACAGCTACAGCTAGGTTCGAATGGCTCGAGTCCTTTGCTCGCAAGGAACTCTTCCTTGTAGTACACCCTAGCCTCAACGTGATAATGCTTGTTGACTTCAAGGCTGTCTTCCTTAAACGCAAACTCCACGTCCCAATTGGCAGAAAATTGTGAGCCCGAGATGTTGGGGTATGCGATATGGGAGCGAACGACTTTGAATTCATGGTCAGGACGGTCTGATGGGTAAAATATTTTGACGAGAACAAACATGAACAATAATACACCCAGAGAGAATATGCACCCACCTAATAAATACAGACACGCTATTTTAACTACTTTGACTACTTTAGGTGGGTTTAAATCACTAATCTTTTTTCCTTCAACTTCCATTGAAGATTGCTTGTTTCTGTCAGAAGGAGAAGGGAAGAAATTGCTGGGGAAGGAACAGTAGGGAAAGAGAATTTTACAGAAAACACAATGATTTAGATGATTTATAATTGTTATAAGAAGAGACAGAGTTCTGTCTAAATAATAACTACCAACTATTGCAATTTAACTGGAAAAAGACTTTTGGTTTAAATAAATAATAATAATAACCATTTTTTTTGTGTGTGTGTGTGTGAGTTAATAAAAGATTATATTTTATTTTTTTTAAATTATTTTTTATTACTTGAGATTTACAATACAGATAAGATGAAGTTGAGATAATACTAATTTTTAAAATGGTAAAAATTGGGGGCGCAGCACCCCAGATGGGAGACGCCGCGCCCCCAATATTTGCCCCCCTGCATGCTGGGGAGCGATTGCAGCCCCCTCCCATAGGGAGCCATGTTCCCCCAATGGGGTCCTTTCTGAAAAGATCACCGGGTGTCCTATCTCATTTTCAATTGGTCCAATAAGAAAATATGTTCATGCTCGGAATATTTTTATTTTAAATGATATCTCGATTTAAATTATAATTAATATTTTTAAAATAAAAATTAATATTTTTAAAATATTTATTATTTTTACTGTTTAAAAATTATTAATTTTATTTTAAAAATATAAATCATAATTTCAATCAAAATACCGTTTAAAATAAAAATACTCAAGATATGGATTGTTGGTAGTCTAATAATCACAGTCCAATAAAAATAAGTCGACGTCATTATTGTTAATTTGATTTGGAAAAGTCTTTTAAAATCTTTTCCGGGCTATGTTTTTTTGTTCAATATTATTTAAAAACTAAATGTGAAGAGAGAATAAAAAGCAAAATTTTATTCACATCAAGATTGAATGATTGAACGACCCACCCACTACAATTTCTGTGCACTAGCTAAAGCATGGATGGTTTAGTATCTTGCATGAATCACCTAAAGGTACATTCATTTTATTACCAACAATCTAACATAAATTCAATACATTAATTAAAAAATATATTTTAACAAGCCAATATTTTTAAGTCGTGGGTGCTTTCATGCCCTGGCCATGAACTACACTTTGGTTTTGGTGACGATTTTTAATTTACTGTCATCACATTATCACGAGTAATATACACGTGTTATCTTGACAAGAATAATGCAGAAAAAGAGAAAAATGTGGAAGTAGGCAAATTATATTACTAAAAATTGTCGTCGGATAATATATCTTTTAAAATTATTTTTGAATGAGTATAACTACATGAATACGATTAATGAAGTATGCGAGAAGTATGTAATTAATTTAATAATATTCAATAGTTTATTTATTTTTTTTATTTTTTAAATTCAATACCTCTTTTAATATCTAATAGCCTAGATTACTGTTTATTTACCCCACTACTTTGGTTACTCGTTTAAGAAGTTTTTCTATATCTGGCAATCAGTTTACCTGCTCTTTTTTTTTTTTGGACAGAAGAAAATAGCATTTTATTTTATTTTATTTTTTGGTCATGAAAATAGCATTTTATTGCCTCATAGCATCAAACTAGAAAGTTTACAAAGATAATATGGGGATGGGTCATCCAATCAAATGGACAGGTAGTCCTGATCCTAGCCCGCTTGTTAACCCAATCTGTGACCGAGTTTGCCTGCCGAACAATACATTTTAGGCTAATACCTATAGCTATGGCGAGGAAAGATTTGATACCGCGGATGACAGGTGTGACTTCCCAATTCCCATGGACAAGCTGTTGGGTCCCGTTTTACGGCCTTGAATACAGGCTCTGAATCCGTTTAACAATGGTTCAAAGTGGCCCACTTTCTTTATCGTGAACTCTCTGTTTTTTTTTTTTTGACCGATATCGTGAGGTCAATTTTACTAAGCTGCTAGGGTAATCAGTATTTTTTGATTCGACGCGTAGAAATTAATTTCTTCTTGGAAAAGTTGTGGAATTGGAGTTTTAGTATCGGAAAACAATAAATTTTCAGCTAATTTGATATATTAACAAAATGAAAATGAAATTTTAATTTTTTTAAAAAAAATATAATCAGCGGGCTGCATCTCATCATTTTTGTCTTGTTGGAGTGAAGAGAGAGATTTAATTAATAGAAATCTCAATTTTGATTTGACCTAAGTATGAAAATAATTTGAATTTAATTGACCTGAAAGCAATGTGATTAGAAGTAACCGAAACTCGAAGTGGCTTCACAAAACCGTCGAATCCGACTTATTTTACACCTCTAAAGTGAAGCTAGACAAGAAAAATAATATTTCTTTCGTGGAAAAAAACATTTCTTTCGTATAACCTTCCTCGCAATTAGGAGTATAAACGAGTCGAATGAAGTCTAGTTCTGACCTGTTCAAGTTTAGTTTGTTTAACTAACAAACTAAGTCGAGTCGAGCATATCTTTTATCGAACTGAGTTTCAACATTTTCATACACTAATATTTAATTTTATAATATTAATAAAATAATTAAAATTATAAAAATTATTTTTTTGTAAATAGAATTAAATTATATAAATGTTTGCTTCAATAAAATTAACTAACTAAAAAATAAATTTTTTTTTAACATATAATTATAAATATAACGAAGCATCTAAGTATCTATATTTACGAGATTTATGAAGGGTTAAATGTGTAAAGTCTTATCATTATTTTGATAATAAAATTATTTTATGACTTAAATAAGTTTTCCAAATATATTTTAATGACATCCTAAATAAAATTTTTAATGAAATTTAAATGAGTTTTAATTTTTTTTTAAATAAATTATTTACAAGCTCTTTCGAATCGAATTAATCCTTATTCAAACTTAATTTATTTATAAAATAAGCTTTAATATTAAGTTTTAAATAAATTTTTATCGAGTATAGTCACCAAATTTTTAATTATCGTATTAATTCCTTTACACACCATCCCCCACTAACTTTTACTATTTTTCTGCCAGAAAGGGGTAGGGCGAATCCTTAAAAATACGAAAGCCATATTGGATTTGGGAGTTGTAGACATTGAGGATATTCACAGCTCGCTTAATTGAATCAAATATTAAAACCATTTTCAAATCAAAATTTCTAGTTATGTGAAATTAAAAATTGTTCTCGAACTAAAAATTTGGTTAACCAAAAGTCGGTTAACTAAAAATTTTGGTTTAGTTTTGATTAACCGTTCAGTTAACCAAATTAAATAATAAAAATTTAAAATTCTAATTCAAATGTAAAAAAAAATTAAATCTAATATAATTTTTTTAAAAAATTTATAATTATCATTATATATAAGATAAATAAGTGTTTATTTATGATATAGTAATATTTTATTAATATTTATTTATTAATAATTATTATATTAGTGACATTTTTCCATTATTCGAATAAAAAGAATGAAAATATATGTGTGCATAGTTCAAGTCTTCACTTGATTCATTATGTCAATTTAATTCAGTTAACCACGATTTTTAAATATTGAAACTAAAACCAAATTTTATATTTTGTTTTTTATTCGATTCAACTAACTAATTAAAATTAATTCAATTAACCAAAAATTCGGCTCGATGAGGTTAAGTTTTGTCGGTCAACTTAAACTGTCGATTTCTTTTAACACCACTAGTGGACACTGCGGTTTTCAGGTTTATTGTGACGAAAAGAAGCCCAATGAGCTGCGTGGTGTCAAACCATCGCTGGCTGCTTCCACCGTCGTTAGTTGATTTTGTGTTTCTTTGTGCCAGCACAAGCAAAACCTCACTAGAGGCCGATCTCTGTGCGATGATCTTATCATATCTTGCAGATATATAATGTTTAGCATCGTGGAGTGGTTATCAATATTATTATTATTATCAGAAACAAAATGTAATATAAGGTTTTTTTTTTTTTTTGAGTTCGTTTCTTCAGGTTTATGAGTAGACTACAACAAAATAGAATTCAAATTCAAATTCCAAAAAAGGAATTATAATATTAATTTTTTTATTTTATTTTCAAAAGACTCCGGATGTCATTGATTTGATTGCAAGCTGATCACTATCGCTAACTTGAATGTAGATAGAATACTATATTGCAAACAAAAATAAAAATAAAACATAACAATATCCCAGGTAGGGATGAGATTGTAAAATTTAATTTGATCACGACCACCCAATTTTAGCCTAATCACAAAGGAATAACTGGGGCATCGTAGGAAATAGAAATTGAGAATATGACCATTGGTCCAAGGTCTGATCCCTTTGATTCCCCTAACACCGAGCATTAGATTTGTTTGTAAGCTAAACACAATTGCTACTAAAATTATACATATTAGTAATCGACTTGCGTGTGATGTGTAAATTTATAATATTAATTGAAAATAACATTTTTGTTTATGTTTTATTTAAAAGGAAAAATAAAAAGAATTTTAAATTTGGAGTATTAATTTTCTTCTTAAAAAAGGAAGAGAAATTTGAAACTTGGAAATAATTTTTGTTCTTTTTTTTTTTCGTCTCTAAGAAAAAAAAATAGGAAATTAAGAGTAGTTTTCTTTTATAGAAATTTTTTCCTTGTTTCTTTTATTTTCATAAAATATGTATATTTGTATTACATGGATTTTAAACTTATTCTAATGGTCGATAACATAAATTGAATAAATTATAATAAGTGTTAAATCATAATTTAAAAAATTGAGTTTTTAACTATTATTATTATTATAGATTATAAGAGAAAATTTTAAGATAACCAGATTTGTTAATATTTATAGAATTTAATTTTTAGTTTTACAAAAATTTGAAATTAATGTGAAATAGTAATAACCTAAATTGAATAATTAGAAATAACAATAATATATAATATAAAAAAATGTTCATGTTTATCTCATTATGTAAAATTTTCAATGATAATTAATTAGTTAGATAAATGTTCCCCTACTTCTAGTAGAATTATTTGGAATATTCAATTATTAGGTACTCGATTATCATTTATTGTCCTTTAACTAAAAAAATATATAAGTCATCATCCCAACCCTAGTAACTGTTCGACCAAATAGATCAAATAACAATTTATGAAGTCATTAACAAGAGAATTTAGTAAAATTAAAAAAGAAAAAAATAGAGAATTTAGTAGCATCTAAATGCCTTTTTAATCTCCCTCATTCTAGAGAATTTAGTGCTTCTGTTTGAGTTCCAGTATTGGGCCAGTTACCCTTCAAGAATGGACTCGGTCGACTCAGACAATAGAATAGAAAGAATCAACGGGATTTAGCCCAAAAAAAAAAAAGACAAATCAACGGGAGCCATTGAAGGTGTCTCTACTAGATGCCCGACTAAGTTGACTTCTTCTAACAAGAACTTGAGGCCCTTATACAGTTCATTGGTTTTGAAAGTTGAAATCCATTCGAGTCAATTAGTCCAGGCCAGGCTTTTCCAATTCCATATATTATAATCAGGTTGCTCTCCAGATGTCCTAGATTTTTTTTTTTGACAGAAATATAAATGCTTTCATTAACTATAAAAGTTTATATATAAGAGTTTGAGAAGATCAGATGATAGATTGTTAGTCTAATTCGTAAGACACATAAAAATTAGATTGTTTATCAATTCAGTCATCAGCTTTGTTTGTTTTCCTAAAAATACATTTAATGGAATGCATAGGTAACGACAAGAAAGTGGACTTTATGTCAGCCAGAATTGTCCTTACTTCCCACGGCCATTGTTTCTTAGGACTTTGTAAATAAATGTGTCAAAATTTGACTCGATCTGATGGGTTGATCCGATTCGATGGATTGACCCAAACTCGCTCGAAAAAATACGACTTGAACTTGATCTGAAAGATGACCTAACTCAAAATGACCCGAAACCGAATGACCCAAAAATATTTGGGTCAAACCTGACCCAACCTTAACCCGACTCGTTTGAACCAATTTTTTTTTTAAGGGAACAAAAAAATAAAATGAAAAAATTTAGTATATTTTATATTATAAAAAGTATAAATTATGTTATTTTCAATATAAATTTTAATTATAAATTTTTTTAGAATATTTTAAGATTTTTTATACAGTTTTAAATTTTATTTCAATTTTTTAAAATATTTTAAAAGAAATTTCTTCAATTATTTTTCAATCATATAATTTTTTTTTATTTTTAAGAATTTTTAGTAAAATTTTTGAAATTTTTAATAAAAAATGTCACATTATTATTTTTGATAACATGACCAATTCGTGGGTTGACTCGAACCTGATTCGAATCCGAAGTGACCCAACCCAAAATGACCCGAAGATAATTTGACTCATAAATAAACCGACTCGAAATGACTCGAATCTGAAGTGACCCAACCCAAACTCGACCTGATGACCGATTTTGACGCCTATACTTGGAAAGCATTTGTAATAATCTTTGAGTCTCTCTCTAGAATCACCTCCGGTGCATTAATTGCCTAAGCTAGCTGGCCACCCAAGTATAATGCCTTTGCCTCTGCCATTAAAGCCGAGCATGCCAAGCCTGTGGCTGCAACACCTTCAATAATCTGTTCTGTGGAATTCCGGCATAGTACCCAAGGCCAGCGAGCTTTGAGGCTGGATGAAAGAGCCATCCGAATTAATTTTGAGCTGGTGTTTTTGCAGGAGGTTGCCATGTTGCATTAATGGCGTTTGGGGCATCAGCCTGCTGGGGAAGCGTGCCTGGTAGTGTTGTCATCTCTTGCCACAGGCTGACTGCTGGGGCATCAGCCTGCTGGGCATTAAGGGCGTATGTCGCCTCTAGATGTCTTAGATGTAAGAAAAGTAAATAGCATTCATATGCCCATATATTAGTGCTAGCAATTACGTTTACGTAAAGCTTAAATTTAACCAATTCTGACACCCTGATTATCAAAATCAAATAAGTTTACAAACTTGAAAGGTATTTACAACATTTCCAAAAAAAAAGGTATTTCCAAAACAAACATTTCCCAACAAGGTTGTGGCAGCACCAGCAACAGATGCTTAAAAAAAAAAACAGAGGAACTTCAGCTACTGTAGATAATTTTGACACATCTAGCAGTTGTAATAGTGTATTTAAATTATAAGATTTTGATAAAAAAAAATTATAAGAAAAAAAATTATGAAAAATGATGAAATTTTTTTTTGTATTTAAATTATAAAAAAAATAATGAAAAAAAAATACAGATAAAATTATAAAAATATTTTAAAAAATAGTTAAATAATAAACTAAAATTATAATAACATCCTTACAATCGATTAATAAGAGTTATTTTAATAATTTTTTTTACATATATATTTTTTCTAAATGCTTTTTTCTGGTTGCTTTGACACACCACCGACTATTTACTTTTCTAATTTATTTTCGAGGGTTCTCAAACAGTAACAAGTGTATTCGAATGTGTGTTTTCTTTCTTACGCTTTTCGTTCCATCAAAGCAATCACAGTGTAAGCTTTGCATTTCTCTCACCGCACTGGTGCAAAGTAGTGAAACAAAGAGCTGCCTTGGAAAACAGTATAGTAGCAAATTAGGTAGTATTCCTCAACACAAAAAAAAAAGGGCGTAACAGAAGTCATTCCCACAACAGGAAGGACAGGCAGGTTATAGAGACAAGCTGCTTTACTGATGCTAGTTGATAATAGACAACGACAATACATATAAAAGCAGCAACCAAAAAAAACCAACAATTCTTAATAAACACCAACAGACAAAAGATGCAAACACATAACAGACACCAACAATTGCAATTATCTAAATTAACTACTAAAGCTAACTGAACTTCATGGTTTTAGGACTGAAAAAAAGACAACTTCATTCTTCCGAGTCTGGAGCAGTACAATAGATAGAGGAGTACTTCATTCTTCTAAACATTTTCGAGTTCGATTTCTCCTCCTCCAACACCTTGGCCTTTGGATTCCAAGTCCACCACCACCTTGAGCTGCTCCACCACCTTGGGCTCGGTTTCCTGGTGCATTGTCTTCTCCTTGGAGTTTGTCTGCTTTGGCTCCGAGTAAATCAACTTCTTCTTTGATTCTTTGAGCTTCAGCCTTCAGCGTATCAGCTTCAGCCTGGATCACGGCAACTTGAGTTTGTTGATGTATAAATCTTATCAGTGAATCAAAAGTTCTTGCTAATCTCCAACTGTCAGTTGGATGAGGGAGAGCCCTCTGTCGAATCTCTTTGGCGAAAAAGAAATTATTAAGAAAAAATACTAATCTTTAACAAAATAAAAAATATGTACAAAGAAAAAAGAAAAATTACCCAAGAAAGTCCGGCAGCGATGAGAACAGCACAAAATGGCCCAATCGTCACTTCGCGATTGATCATGGCTTCCGTGTTGGCTTTGGTGTTGAAATGTTTAACAAAATTAGAAATGGTCTTAATGAGACTAACATTGAAGGCAATAACAACGATCCTAATAACTCTAAATGAATCTTTTTTATACATGAACCTTATTAAATAAATTATTGCCACAACTAAAAGATTTAATAAACCTATAAACTTCCAATCCTATAGCCTTGCCATGAAATCTATAGCCTTGCAAATTAAAGTAACTACTAACGTAAATGCAAGACCCATTAGCATACTTAGCAGACTAACGTTAAAAAGGTGGAATATTTTTTTCGAAATTTAATCTTATTTATGAAAAAAAATGTGAACAGATAACAAAATGCCAAATATAAAATGGCAAACATCAATTGGCAGAACTTATATCGAATGCACCCATTTTTTAAAGGTTACATTGGTTGGGCACTTGATTCAGCTAGAAGTTACCATACGCCATGGTGCAAGCATTCCATTGATGGCGTACTCACTTCTCCCCGAATTCACCACATGTAGTGATGAAAGCATTAAACCAATATTTAATTTATACAAATACTTAGCCTGCTAGTTGATTTCATTTTGAAATGGTAAGGTAACAGTGAAATAAAGTAAGAGAGAGTAAAATCTTGAGAGGGTTGGGTAACAGTGAAATAAAGTAAGAGAGAGTAAAATCTTGAGAGGGTGGGCGAGAGAGTGAGACCTTGAGAGTTGAGAGGGTGGGAGACAAAGTATGAGAAAGAAGAATGAGATATAAATAAGCTCACGGGTAGGGGGTGAGTGAAGATCAACACAAGCTTTTTAATCTAGAAAACTCTAGAAGATAATCCAACCTAGAAGATTAAGGAAAGTTCTAGCAAGCTTAAGGATCACTAATTTGGGCTTCCACCGGCATTACATTTATTGTGGACCATTCATGAAGCTTTTAGTTGCAATTGTTTATAAACCAACAAAGCCAAGTCCAAATTGTTCTTCATTGACTCCAAGTATATATAAATAGGTGATGAGTGTTGAAGTGTAGTGTGTGGCCAAGTGAGAATTGAGTCAAAACAAAAAAAAAAATAAATGTGTGCGTGCTGTCGTGAGAGAGGGGGAGTAAGTGAGAGGCGAAAAAAAAAAAAAAAAAAAAAAAAAGAACGATATTTATGTGTTATGTTGGTGCGTGAGGTTAAGAAAGAGTTGAGAGATTGATATTTCATAAAAAATTAAGTTGCATGTAAATATTGAATTTAATATAATAAAATTGTTTATTAATTGTCGTGTAAATATTTAATTTAATATAATAATTTTTTTTTTTGAGTAAGTCCTTCCTTTTTTAACGGTGAGTTTATTGTTTGGACCCTTTTATACCATTTTTTACTTCGCTTAAAAGGGGCCACGCACTGATTCTCCAGAGCAGAGTAAATGATAGAATAGTTTTATTGATTTGAAAAGTTAATTTATGTAGAGGATAGATTGGTTTTTTTTTATGAAAAAATATTGGTGTCTTAGATTTTTATAATTTGGATGGTGTCTTGTTAGAAATTAAAATTTGTATTTTTGAAATAAGACTGATAATTTTTTAAATGTAAAAATAACATATGTTTAAAAAATTATCAATTTTATTTTAAAAATATTAATTTTAATTATAATTAAAATACTAACCGAGGCATTAAATATCAAAATATGTACTATTATTCCTTTTTTTTATTAGTATATACAGACCAGAGTAATGGTTCCGCGTTATTTTGGCATAGCATACCATATCATGTAACTGTAATAACAAGACTGAAGAAAGAAAGCGCGTCTAACACTGACCATGTGAATTAATTAAGCAAAAGAATGGATTACGCATGGCACTTCAATGGCCTTCCAATTGGAGAGGGAAAAGGCCTCCAGATATCTTGATTAGCTGTGTATCGTAAATATAAACAAGAAAACAAAGCTGGCGACTCTTCCCATAAATCAGAATGGTCACATGGGTCCATAATGTAAATCAGTTTTTTTTTTTAAAAAAAAGAGTTGAACATGAGGAGAAGCCTGTCCTGCTTTTTATTGAGGAACCTGTTCTGTGTCTTCTGGTTTGATAAGTGTGCTGTTTTTTCTTTTCGTGTAAACTTATATTCGTTATTGTTTGGTTGTGCCATGAGCTGCTGCAGAGGTCTTGTGTACTTTTTTTGAGGTGCCTCCTATGGAAAGAAATAGAGATGTTTTAAGCTTGTTAAAAGAAAAAAGATGTTGAAGAGTAGCCTATTTCTGTTATTACCTGAGCTACTTCTTGATGTTACGTAGTTATATAATTTCTTTTTATTGAAATCATATCAAAGGGATGATAGAGAGCGAGAGGGATTCCTTGTGTGCAGTTTACATATTTTAGAATAGTCAAAGGGATTCCAATACTACAAATAAAACATGGTTTGGTGCTACTTTATGGTCTGCCCGGCTTTCTGTTGTCAGGATTACGAAGAAAAAGCTGGAGAATTGAACGTGCTCAGGCCTGAAAAGGACTCCTCAACCAGCTACAGCCTAGAAGGGCTCATGAGGTGTATGTATATCGTAAAGCATGGCATTCCCTTGAACACATGCACGGCATGCTCATGATGCGATGTCTTTTGTCATTAAATGTTAAATTGACGTTCAATGCTGACCGGTTTTGAAGCTACGTTACCATATTTTTTTTAATGATCTCCTTACACTTGGGCGAATTTGTTACCAATAAACTTTCTGCCTTCTGATTATCATTTATTTGTCTATTTATTTATTCCTTATTATGCTCAACTAAAAATGAGAAAAATAACTGAATGAATAAAATAATGACCCTAGCCTTCTCAGCTGTCAGAAAGAAAAAAAAAAAAAAAGTAACTCTCATCTTTGAGAACCTGAATTCCACTGCAATCTCACCTGAATTTTACTAAAATTTCTCCTAAGAACTTTGTGACCCAGCGTTGCATGCCGTGAATATATGTACCTAATGATCCAATTACACGCAATGAAATCGTTTTTAAAATTAGAGGTCACAAATTCTAATTGCAATTGGAGTCAATTAATGATCAGTTGTTGAGAGAAAAATTCAAGTAAGTTGCAGCATTAAATTGACACCCTTTCTGTACATAAATGTGTTTTTCATTACTAACAAAATTTCAGAAGTTGCCCCCGTATATCATGATATGTACATAAACACACACCCACACACACACACACACATATCTACATATAGACATATATGTAATACACACACACACACATATATATATATATAGACATATATAATATAAATCTGGTCAAAATAAAATCCTTAAAAAAGATCCTATGAAGAAGGCGACGAACACAACAGCTACAAATTGATTACGTTACTTTTTCAAATTTTCAGTCAAAGATTTACCCCTTGCATAAATATTTTGGACATGTGAAGGGAAGATTGAATAGCACTGTTTTTTTGGGGACAGTTAAACCGTTACAAAACAGTGAAAACTGAATATTAATGCCTGCCATGTTGTCTAACATTTCTTGCATTTGCTGTGAGGGGTGCTGGCAGAGTGTAAGAGCAGAGTTTTTCTTTCTTATTCAAAGGCACTTTGGGGGTGGCTTTAATTGGACTTTCAAAGGGGTAATTGCTCTTTAGTGTTTTTTGAGCTAAATAATATTCAGTGGGAGAGAAAAAGACAGCGGCACAAAGTCCCAATAGGGTTTGGTTGGCATGCATTGGTAATAATGAAAATGGGGAGATATGTGCCCACTTTTAAGAGATGTGCAGAGGCTTTTAGCATCACAAACTGGGTTTTGTTTATTGTGCATTGGAAGGACAGCAGACGTAGTGGCATATCCCGTAGCAAAACAATGTAGGAATAGGAACTGTCCTAACAAATGGGGTAATCCTACTCACCTGATAAACTTCGTCTTTTGCGTATCGATTTGCAAGATTAATGAAAGAGTTCTTTTTCTGATGCTAAAAAAAAAAAAAAAAAAACAGAGAGAGAGAAAGAGCAGGCGATACTCCCATAATCGGAGGATTAGTCGGATCCGATCCACCATGTGTTCAGAATGTTATACCTTATATATGTAAAATATAAGGCTTGGCATGACTTATAATATCTAAAAATGTTATTGCCTACAAGATTAAATTTTGGGCTGAATAATTTACATTTAGTAATGTATAGTTAAATTGCATAAACCAACTGGCATTGCTCATGTATGCATTTCTTGTTTTGGGCAGCCATGGAGCGGACAGGTTCAAGCGTGCACTGGACGTGAATATGAAAGTGGAAAAATTATTGGGAAATAAATGGAAATCCTGTCACATGTTAATTGATAAATGAATCAGCAAGAGATCAAGCCTTTGTTAGATATGGACAGATAAATATCCTGTGTTTTTCCTAAAAAACAAAAATCCTCTGTGTTTTCCATATTGGTGGCAATTACACCTTAACCCACTCATAAAAAAAGAAACTTTCTTCGATTTTTTTTTCCCTTTTTTTTTTTTTGGTACAACAGGTGAAGAACAAGAAAATAAAGGGTTAATAGCGTGGGGCATTGCAAATATGTAATTTTTGCAATTCTTAGACATACTGACTTGCACTGTGAGGAGATTGAGAGCAATGTGATGGGCCTGGCTGGCTATGGTACTATAGTAGGGATCATCTTTGAAACAAATTTCCGGCTTAATTTGAAAAGGGACCAGCCATTGGCCCATCATGACATCTTCACTCTAATTCCATCTACTGGGCCACAGTCACCCATCTGATGGTCCAGCTTGTCGAGCCCTTTTAATGCTTCCACAAAGAGTTAAATAGAGTCCTTTGAAGATGTCAAAAAAAGAGTCCGAGCACTTGCCCGGGCGGTTGACACTTGTCGTTCTAATCAGTCACGCCTCACCTCCCCTACCTCATTAACAAGTTTCCCTAACCACTAAGTTAACTGACCCAAAAAAAAAAAAAAAGTCTTTTGAGAACATTTTAGTTATTAGAATTCATACCTTTATTAGTTTTTAAGCTTCCACCATGGCGCAAGGTTATTAAATTTGTTAAGAACTTTAGAGAAAATAGCAAAATGACGCATCTGTAGAACAAAATTTCAACAATCTGTTTCTTGCAGCCTCTTGATGAACTCATCTTCAACTTACCAAGTTAAACAAACCGCACAAACCGAGTTCATGTAAAAAAAACAGTAGTCTTCATCACACATCTAGAAATGACGCGTATATAATGGATTAGAAAGAATAAAATTCTTTAATTGAGGTGTTGGTACTGTGTGCCCACAAATAGGCTCTAAGGTGACTGATATCAAGGATGTAAAGATGTAGGTGGTTAAAAACATGCATTTAGGTCTAGCTCTTGAGAATTTGATAAGGTGACTTAATTTCATGAAACATTTATGTTTTACCTTATATGATATTGTTAGAGATGCATCTGTATATCAAATAGGACGTACAAAAAGTTTAGCCATACAAACTTAGTGTATCGCCTTTGATAAATAATCACAATCGTGGTTTGTCCATCTTGCCTAGCTCACCCACTTTAATTTATTTCTCTTCCTCCCTCTCTAATGAATCTTCCCTTTGTCTCCATGGTTTACATACGAAAATTTTACATAGAAAAATTATAAAATCATATGGAAATAAAAAAAAAATTAGACAAAAAAAAATAAAAATGGTGCAAAGAAAAAATTTAAATTCATTATCGATATGTCCTCCTTTTCTTATCCCAATATCATAGTAAATTTTATGGGCACCAACTAACAACAATTGATCCTAATTCCAAGAATGCAAGAAATATAATAAAATTGATTAGTAAACATATTTATTAATTTTTTTAGAAAAAAGAAAAGGAAAATTCAAGCAAGCCCAATTTTGCTATATGCATTACAAATGATATATCCGACGACCAAGAATCCTCTGTTTAACAGAATTTCAAATACCATGTTTTTTCTTTATCGCCAAAGTTATTAGTTCTTCAATTTTCACAGAATAGAGCTTGCGAGAAACAATACTGTTGGTTCCGACTTCAGAGAATTTTCATTCCCAGTTATAAGTTTAGCTCTTTACCTGTCACAGTTTAAAGTCTATACGAACTTTTACGGAAACTTCGCAGCGTGAAAACTTTGAACACTGTGATATATATATTTTTTTCTTTTTTTTTTTTGTTTTTTTTGGCATTTAAGAGGATCCAAAGTATCAGAAATACCAAGTGAAACCAAGGTTGTCAGAACCGGACCGGTCATCGAACCGGAAACATTAGTGGGTCAAGATTCAACCGGTTGAACCGGTCAAACCGGTATTTGGTATTTAATAATATATATGTGTATAAAAGTAATTATAAAAATAATATTTATAAATAGTGATTAAATATTAATTTTTTTAATTTTAAGGATGAAATTGAAATTTTTAATAGATTTAGGACTAAATTGAATTTTTAAATTAAAGTTTATGCTTAAATTATAATTTAAATAACATTTGGGGTCAAATTGTAATTTATGAATTTTTTAATTTTATTGGACCGATTCAACCGGTCCGGTTTTCACCGGTTTTTACCTGTTTTGACCGGTTCTTGACCGATTTTTTCCGGTTTTTACCGGTCCGAGTCACCCTTTAAAATTTACCAAAACCGATCCGGACCACCGACTGGTCCCCGGTTCAACCGGTCCGACCGGCCGGTCCGGTCCGATTCTGACAACAGTGAGTGAAACTCAACCATCAAATCAATGAATATCCACACCACTATTTTCTTTGATTTTTTTTTTAATGAATAAATATCCTTACTCTACTAAAGTTAAGATGAGGGTAACTAATTGTCGTAAAAATTTGTAATAACCTATTGCAGGCTTGCTTGCTTTCGACATTAATTTACTAAAAAATGTTTTTTTTTTTCTTTTGGTCGAAATGAGTTGGAGATGTGTATTTTATATAAGTAAATACGAGGTTTGAATCCTATAGTTCACGCACAAATAAATCATAGATGGAACTTATTTAACCTTTTCACTAAGAAGCCGATTTTTTCAAGATTCCAATCACGAAGAGTGATGTCGCTTTAATATTGTTAGACTTGAAATTTGTAATTTAGAATATGCAAAATCGCTTGAAGTTGTGTAACAAAAGTTACTATTCTTAAAATAATATTTGCTCTCTACTTATGAACCTGACTACCAATAAATTCTCTCATAAGATAAAAAGGAACTCCTAAGTTGCAATACACACTTGTGAAATATAGAATAGAGAAGTGTTTATTCTTTTGATATAATTGTTTTAATTATTTAATAATTCATTTACAATAAAACCATAGATAATTGTTCCATCTATTCTCTCTTTTAGATCAAGGAGGACCACTGTATATATCGAATTATAGAGATTATTGTTAAAAGAGATGTCACTCATTTATAATAAACAGAACCTATTTAATGTGTCTTTAATTAAAAAGTATCTTTCTTTAATTTTCAAATAACAACCTTTTGGTGTCCTTTCAATTTTATGAAAATGTACCAAGAATAACTTTGTGACTCCTAAGCTAATAGTTAAGGTAAACACTTTCTTTATGAAAAAAAGAGTTTTATTATATAATTTAATCTTAGATAGTTTTAAAATAATTATATAATTTATTTAATAATATTTAATAATTTTTTTTGTATATTTTTTAAAAATTTTAATTATCTAATAATTCATATTACTTTATTATAATTTAATATTATTATCTAATATTTTCTTAAAAGAAATTAAAAAAAAGATAACTTACTTAGTTTATCATCTTTGTTTAATTACTTAAATTTTATGGTTGCTTGCGATCCATTAAGTAATATAGTTCATTTACTGACACATGCATCGAGATTGGCAATAGAAGATAGCACACTCTTGCAATGGTCACTCCAACGTAATCTTTTTGATGAATTTATAAATTACTATCTTGTAATTTTTTTTAACAGATTTATAAATTATTATCTCTGCACACTACAAAAAAAAAGAGATTGGTAATAGAAGAATGCAATGTTCGTGACTAATTATGTGTGTTTTTGTCTGAATTCTGAAGTTGCATGTCAAAGGTCTGGGGATACAAAATGCCATCGTCTAGACCAAGAATACAAAAACCAAATTTCAAGCACGAGTCATTTTCACGATTTCTGCGGTCAACAATTAAAACGACACCGTAGTAACGAATGTACGAATATGTGCGTGTGTCGTGATTAAACAAAAAAAAGAAAAACTTTAAAGCCTAGGCGCAACCAATAGGCCCATGTAAAAGAACTGCCGTAATAATTTTATTCACTATGGAAGCACATCATTGCATCATTTTTTTTTTTTTTTTTGTCTCAAGAACTGCATTCACATAATTGGAAAATTTCTATATGATAGACCCAAATGCAACTAGTTGTTTTACTAAATTCAGTTCAGAAAAATATCCGTGATATGATGTCTTCTTTTACCAAGTCTTTTTTTTTTTTTTTCTGAAATCTCAGTATCCGAAATTCAATTGGACCTCAACTAATTCAGTGCGAGTCAAGTGGACTCATGAAAGGAAGTTAAAATTTTCCGAACGCGTATTTTCTCCATTCACAATATTTGAACTCAAAACTTTATTTAAAGATAACAAACCCCATTTGAACCGATAGATATTGTTATTTTACCAAGTCTTCCTCCTTCTTGGCATCATTTACTTTTACATTCATCATTCTTACTTACCACGTTCAGCTTTTGGGCCTATTCCCTGAGAATTTAATTATATATAGTCTCTGGTCTTTTCTCGTTTCGTATCCTGCGGCCTCTAAAATCTATGTGTGTGTGTGTGTGTACGTGCAAAAATTATTGTTGTTGACTTGTCAACAATGCTAAAATGAATTGTTATAGATTGTGAATAAGTCTTTTTTTTTTTTTTAAATTTCTTGATCATAAGTTCTCAGGCTCTTGTGCTTGCAAGTTTTAGGGAGTGCTAATATGACAAGGGGGGCCAACTACAGATCAGGTTCACCGAACTTCCAAGGTACATCGTACGTTCAACAACTTGTTAAGGACCACTACTAGATTGGAAAAGGGTATGTTGAATTTTCTGTGCTGTTTTACAGGTACAATGTCTGGATTGTTTTTAGTAATAAATGGTTCAAAATATTAGAATGGTCCCTTCATTAGACATCTATGATTGTATGTAGATGCTGAATGAGCGCTTACCATCATCATTTTTGTCTAATTAAGTGCATAATTGGCATTGCCCTTCTGGCAGTCTATGTCACTGTACTTTTCGCAAGTTGTAGTTGATATTTTTTTTGGAGATATTTTTCAGGCGAAGATTTTTATAGACATTGACGCGATACAATTTTTTTGTGTTAAGTTTATAGTCAGAACCAATTTTTTAATTTTTATTATAACTTTGTCTTAAGAAATAGTAGAGATTTAAATTTTATGACCCTCAAATACCTCTAATTTAAAAAAAATTTCACTTAAATGGGTGATGTACTTATACTCATAGAGTATTTTTTAACTCACATTCTCAATCACCTCTAACAGTTAACTCAATTAACAGTTAACTATTTATTAAAAAAAAAAAAAAAACTTATGGCCATGTTGGTGGAACTCTACTCTTTGACTATGTCCAACTAGGAAAAGTACCTGCGGCATTCCACCCCAACTCCAAAAGTGACCTTTGTACATCAATGGTATGATCTTGGGTGACAGATATTTGGCCGGAACCAATGCATCCAGCAGCTCTTATATCCTTTACAGCAAACCCAATATTTGGACAAGGCGAGCAACTTGAGAAGGAACCCTGTCCCTTGTGCATGAACATAAAAGCTTAGTACATATATTTTACTGGTTCCAGGATTTTATTTTTGTCATGTACTGACTTCTGTCTGGTTTCAAATCTTTTACCAACATTTAAAATCTATGAAATTGGGGGTCTTGTATAACAAGTTAGGGTGAGTGAGTGTCTATCTGAAGTAGCAAAGTTCAAGCAGTTGCCAACTATTGAGCTGGGAGGTTCGGAAATGGCTCTAGCTCCAATCAGAGAAGTAATCCTAGGTTCAGTTGCCTTTGCAATTTTCTGGGTTCTGGCAGTTTTCCCTGCAGTTCCTTTTCTGCCCATTGGAAGGACAGCCGGCTCCATCCTTGGAGCCACGCTAATGGTCATCTTCAAAGTTATTACTCCAGAGCAAGCTTACGATGCCATAGACCTCTCTGTACTGGGCCTCCTCTTTGGGACCATGGTTGTGGGCATCTATCTTGAAAGAGCAGACATGTTCAAATACCTGGGAATATTGTTCTCCTGGAAAAGTCAGGGCGCCAAGGACTTGCTTTGCCGGATATGCATTGTAGCTGCCATTTCAAGCGCATTGTTTACCAATGACACCACTTGTGTCATCCTGACAGAATTCATTTTGGAAATTGCCAGGAAAAACAATGTTCCACCCCATCCTTTCCTGCTTGCGTTGGCTTCAAGTGCTAATATTGGATCGTCCGCAACTCTAATTGGCAACCCCCAAAACTTGATAATTGCCAGTCAAAGTGGCATTTCTTTTGGAGAATTTGTTTTGGGACTTATTCCTGCAATGCTTGTAGGCATTACCGTGAATGCTGCTATTCTTATATGCATGTATTGGAGGTTGCTTTCCGAGGTAAAGGATGAAGAAATTGTTGATCAAGTGATATCCGACGGAGGTGATGCTTCGGGTCGGTTTTCGCCTATTGCCATGTCACCTCCTGCAACTCTGAAATCTCAATCAAAGAGTAATCTGACTGATTCCAGGATTCCTGAAAAGAGAAAAAATGAACCTGACATGTGTGGTGGCTCGAGTCGCGAAAGTGAGCCAAAGGAATTAACCGTTTGGAAGGAAAATGCAAGTGAAGATGCAATTACTCACATAGTTGTAGAAATGGAGGAAAAGTTTGCAAAAGATGGTGTGCAGGGGAGTCTGGAACTGATGACAGATATCGAATCTAGACCGCAACAATCTAATCATGATAAGAATTGCTTATTCATTTGCATGTGGAAGAAAATTATATGGAAGGCATGTATATACCTTGTTACCATAGGAATGTTGATTGCTTTTCTGATGGGATTAAACATGTCTTGGACTGCACTTTCTGCAGCACTTATTTTTGTTGTTCTTGACTTCAAGGATGCTGGGCCAAGCTTCGAAAAGGTTAAAACTTGCATTCCTTTTTTAGCTGTATTAATTCCATTTATGAAGTTTTGCTTGTTATTGACGTAGACTTGAATCAGGTTTCATATTCTCTCCTGGTTTTCTTTTGTGGAATGTTTATCACCGTTGATGGCTTCAATAGAACAGGAATTCCCGGCACACTCTGGAATTTAATGGAGCCTCACGCACAAATCAATCACGTTAGTGGGACTGCGGTTCTTGCCATTGTTATACTAATTCTCTCCAACGTAGCTTCAAATGTACCAACTGGTAAGTCATTACCAAAATCTTCCCCTTGGTGTACATATGCAACTTCAAGAGTCAAAATGTGAAAATGCTTAAAACATGTTGCTTTCGTTGTGTTTTAGTTCTTCTGCTTGGGGCAAGAGTGGCAGCTTCAGCAGCAGCAATATCACCAAGTAAAGGGAAAAAAGCCTGGCTGATCCTGGCATGGGTTAGCACGGTTGCCGGGAACTTCTCGCTGTTAGGATCAGCTGCAAATTTGATTGTGTGTGAGCAGGCTCGCCGTACGAAATCCAGTTACACTATATCCTTCTGGACGCATTTGAAGTTTGGCCTTCCCTCCACACTTATAGTCACTGCTGTTGGCTTGACACTAATAAGGGGTTAATCTGACTGTTATATCAGTATGGTTGTTCTATATGAAATTTACTGTGCTTCAATCTATTCAAGTTGAATGGATTGTTTACAAATAGTAATTTGTTGGAAAATGACACTATGCTGTCATATTTCATCATTTAAAGATTGGAATACTTAGTTCAAATGAAATATTTTTAGTTAGAATGTAATTTATGATTTGTATGAAATGACAATTGTTATGGCCTTTTGTAAAGCTGAATTTTCTGTTAAACCTACTGTTAATGGAAGTAGGTGGAAAGTTTGATGTGTAAGTGAGTTTAAGGTCATCATCTCTTTTGTACTAATCAATGTACCTAACTCCTATATAATGGAGTACTTATGTGAATGAAATCTAAACCTTTTAGCTTCACCTTTTGCTGTGATTTTTCACTTTTTCATGTCTTTCCTACTCTGCTGTAATTTTTCAGTTTCAATCTAAAGTCAGAAACTCATTTTTTCTTTCAAATGGTATCAGAGCATAAATATTCTTTGGGGACCTCTCAAAATCTGTTTTTTGGGTCCAAACTCAGTTTTCCATCATCATCTTGCTGCTCCTTCATTTTCTGCAGCATTTTATCATCTTTGATGCTCTTTTGTAGTTTCATCTCTCTGCTGCAACACTCATTTTCTGCACTCTGCTGCACTCATTTTCTACAAAAACTCCTCTGCTGCACTTCATACACTTCTGCAGCAATTTCCAGCTTCTGAACTGGTTTGAAACTCTTCCTTTAAGCCAAAATCTGGTTTTAAAATGCTCATTTTCTGCATCTCTCAATATTCTACTGCATCATCATTTCTGCAGCTCTCATTTTCTGCTGCACTTAACTTTCTGCTATACTATCAACTGATTTTCTACTCCATTTTCAAAAATCTGTTCTGCATTTTGAAATTTCTGCACTATCAAATGCTGCAATCTGCATCTCTGCAGTTCTTTATACTGCACTTTTAGATCTTCTACTGCTACTTCTGCAGTGTTACTACTTCAAACTGTTACTGCAATGTTTCTGTTCAGCAGTTCTACATTTCTGCTTTGTGGTTCTGCATTTCTACTGCACTATAATTTACTGCAATCTTTCTGCTTTTACAAATTTTAGTTTCTGAACTGGTTTTCTGCAGTATCATTGCTTCAAAATGCATATTTCTGGTTTAGAACTCTTGTCATCAAAAAACAGCTTCAAATCTTGGTTTACAAACCACTCTAAGTTGCACATGCAACACTCATCTATCAACAATGTTCTCTCATCAAGTTAAAGACCTTCATCATGAGTTTATGAGGAAAAAAAATGAACTCAATCTTTGAAGACCTCCATCATGAGTTCGGGAGGAAAAAAAATGAACTCAATCCTTCAAGAACCTCCATCATGACTTTGAGAGGAGAAAAATAATGAAGTCACCTTTTAAAGACCCTCCATCAGGACGAGAAAAATTGAAGTCAAGTCAATTTGAATGAAGAAATTTTCAATTTTCCAGCAATAGTGTTAAGGAGGAGTGTTGGAAAATGACACTATGCTGTCATATTTCATCATTTAAAGCTTGGAACACTTAGTTCAAATGAAATATTTTTAGTTAGAATGTAATTTATGATTTGTATCAAATGACAATTGTTATGGCCTTTTGTAAAGCTGAATTTTCTGCTAAACCTACTGTTAGTGGAAGTAGGTGGAAAGTTTGATGTGTAAGTGAGCTTAAGGTCATCATCTCTTTTGTACTAATCAATGTACCTAACTTCTATATAATGGAGTACTTATGTGAATGAAATCTAAGCCTTTTAACTTCACCTTTTGCTGTGATTTTCCACTTTTTCATGTCTTTCCTACTCTGCTGTAATTTTTCAGTTTCAATCTAAAGTCATAAACTCATCTTTTCCTTCATAATTTCTCTGGCAATTGGGAAGAAGAGCTGCCTTTGAATTTGTTTGCAGGCCCTAGCTTTTTCAATGTTCAAATTTCCTGCTTTTGTGTTTTTGGTTTTTCATGTGCATGGTTAGCTTGTAGTTCATGTTTTTGGTTTGTTTAAGTTCAAGCAACCAATTAGGACTCATTTGTAATGCTTTTGTAGACATCAGAATGTCCTTGTGTATGGCTAGCTTACTTAATTGATGTTTAAGGTATGGCTAGCATGTTTGTTAATTTTATTGATGTACTTAGCTTGTACAAACTTCATATATAAGTGAATTATGAATACAATGAACTTGGCTGAAAGAAGTTGCATCGATCAAATGGATCAATCTGGTTTAGAAAATTTATCTTTTGCTACTCTGCGCTGGCCTAATTGGAACTACATCTTTTGGTTTAGTTTATCACGCATCTCATTCAAATTGCAACAAAAATTTGAAAAAAGTGAGGTGAGAATATGTAAGATCAAAGCTAAGAAACTAATTTAAATTTTTTTTTTAAAAAAAAAAGTGAAGCAAAAGCCACACAACAGAATGGAGAATTCCTTTTTTTTTTTCCAGGAACCTGCTGTCCGTGTGAAACCAGCAAGAACAAAAAAAAACCCCCTTTACATCATAAAAGCAAAATTCATAAACAGAATCCATCAAGACCCACCCACAATTTAAGATCAAGATTAGCCTTCCAAGGTTGACCTTAAGGAGAAAAAGCAAGAGAGAATTGAAAGAATAATTCTCCTTACAGTGATAGATTCGGGACACATATTAGGTCTAATTAGCAGGCTGACCTGAAATTGATCTAATGGTAATATATGTTAGGTCCAATTAGAACGTGACACAACAAAATTGAACTAAAATGAGTTTAGTGAAAAATACAGATAAAAATATAGAGTACTGTTACGTGGACGCGGAAAAGAAGACGCAGAGCAGACAGAGGAATTTTTTTGTGCAACCAGCTGACTTATTTGTGCAACCAAATGCTTAATTTGTGCAACAAAAAATACATAGAAATATATTTTTAAATTTCGTTATAATAATTTATCATATGGTTACACAAATAACCCAACTGGTTGCACAAAAAAATTTTCTCGTCTCTTTCCCATCCACCAAATCTCGTCCCCCTATTTTTTTCCAAAAATATAAATCAATATTTGATATCATGTCAAATAAAATCTCAAAATCTCAAAATTTATTTAAAAGATCTTAAAAAGTGAAAAAACCAAATATATTACAAGTTATATAATTTTATATTTTATTAATATAAGAACTTATACTCTTTAACATTAGTTCACGTCAAAAATATACCTGAAATAATCACAATAAAAATTGTGGGAGGAAGACATAACCTATATAATCATCTATTGATATTTGAAGCAACAACAAACTGTAATAATTTAATTAATTGTTACTAAAATTTGGAAGGTTTGGATCTAATCATGCCAAAGACGCGGCTAAAAGCGAATAGGAGCACGCCAAGCTACAAGTCATATAATTTTGCCAACAGTCTATTTACTCCCATACAAATGCCGTTGCTGAACTTTGGTCCAAAATGAACTTCCAATGCCATTATATATTAGATTTGCGTGTGGACAAAACACGACTATAAAATGTGATGGATTTAGAGATGTTAAAAAGTGACATAACTCGATAAATTGTCTAAATTTATTTGAAAAAATTGGGTTAGAAACTTGATTTTTTAATTTAAATTTAAAAGTGACTCAACTCGAAAATGACTCGAAAATTTTGAATTTGATCTGAGTTACTCATTGGGTTAAGAAAAAGACAAAATAGTAAAAAATTTTTTTGACTTTTTACCTTTAATTTATCTTTTTTAAGTACTAATTAGTATCATTTTCGTAATATATATATATATATATATAATACAAAAACTAAATTATAGGAATGCGTTTTAAATTTAATTGAAATATTTTATTTTAGTGAAAAATGACCTAAAAAAACAATGGTTCAGTGCGAATTCGACCTTAATTCGATCTGAATTCAACGCGAATCTAAAACGACCCAACATGAACCTGAACCGAATATAACGTGATTTAAAAATAACCCAACTAAAAATAACTCGAATAAAAAACGAGCCAAACTAAATCTGATCCAACCCAACTTTTTGACACTTCTAGATGAATTCATAGGTCCACCATGTGCACCACTTAATGGTGCACTAAGAAATAAAATAATATTTTTTTGATTTTTTTTATTTTTTTAAATTTAATTTAGATTTAGATAGGTATTATTTTATAATATAAAGTGTAAATATTATATGAAAGTTTTTAAAAAAAAATCTTTAAAAAATTGTTTTTTATTAAAATAGTATCAAAATATTATTATTTTTTTAAATTGGTGTACTTTTTGTATATAATTCTCTGTACGCAAAATATTTCCGAAATGTGATTGCCCAAAACCATATAATGTGGGAATATTCTTATTCCATTTTGTGTAAGAGTAGAATCAGGCACCATATATGAGTGCCTATACCCGAAATTGTTGTAAATTAGAATCTTTTATCCAAATCGATTGGACTTTGGAGGCCCTTGTCATAATCTTATTGCAATTCGTAAACTTACACCATTCGAAATCACATAATCAATTATTGATTTCTTAGAGGGCGGTAATGGCTATGTTTGCCTTGCTTGGCTCTACCAATAAACAAATGGTGAATCGTTCTTATAAGAAAAATTAGATGAGGACGTTGACACCGGTCTTAGTCCACAAATAGAATAACCATTTTAGTAATAAAAAAAACGTGTAGTTTATTTTAAGCATTGTTGCAGTTCCAGGGAGGGCATGTATTTATTCCATCCTGTTCGTATGAGCAGTGCCATAGCGGCAAAGGCTTTGAACTGCGCCTATTGCCAATTATACTGCCATTGTGAGCCAGTGCAGAAATATATATATGAATGCCACTGCAACTAATAGTTGTTACACTTGTGATAGAGTAAGCTTATATGGGCCGGATAAAATGTCCTGAGTTTTGTTTTGGGATAAACCGCACCTGTTATTTTTGAAACCGTAAATGATATTTTTGAAATGTAAAAATAACAAGTGTTGCAAAAATATCAATTTTCGTTTCAAAAATAACAGTCACGGTTCCATTCAGGACAAAAATCGGCACACCAAATATCGGCCCATATACCTTTTCTCATTGTGATAAGATAGTGTTGCAGTAACTATTACCCGCGATTGTATATATATATATATATTAGTGTTCCGAGTTTTAGTGTCTCAGATAATATCTCGATTAAAATTAAAATTGATATTTTTAAAATAAAATTGATAATTTTTAAAATACCTGTTATTTTTATATTTTAAATACTATCAGTCTTATTTTAAAAATATAAATTTTAATTTTAATTGAGACACTAATCGAAATATTAACACTTAAAATATGTATTGGTGCTCATATATATATATATATATATACACACTGTAATTGTTATGTATTTAACTCACTTTTTAACTGGATTTTATTTAAATTTTTTAACTTTTACTTACATTTGACGTTGAGTTAACTCATTTAATCTCAGATAAAAATTTCTTATCTTATATAATAACTGCACTGACCCTTATTGCAATTGAGGCGAACATAGTGTTGTAGTAACTATTGTTATCGTTATCTAAACTGCAATGGCAGATAAATTTGCAATATAAATCTCTAATTCTTGGCTAGTGAAACTAGAACCCACTGGCATAGTTATCAACATTTATTGAGTAGACAAATTCGGTGATACAGTATCTAATGGTCTACAGATCAGCATGATTATCTTTCTCATTATAGCTGTTGTTTCCTCACATTATTCCTTAGCTAGCTTGTAGCTATCAATAGACTTGGTTGGCTGGTTGGTTGTTTCCACACTCTTATTTTCTTTGCTATTATATATATAGTGTTTTTGCCAAATTTATGATTTGTCCCCGCTGAAATTTTCACTTTTTCTCCACTTAAAAATTATTTCACCTCTAAGTCATTATTTTTCTTATTTTTTAATGTGCATATAGATTTTGCCCGCAACTGACAAATATATCTAGATCTGCTATTGCTTACTCCACCAAGTTTAAGATTTGAAAAAAATATGTTTTTTTTTTCAGTTTAGTTAGGAGAAGTTAATTTTATCTAAGTGCATTAGAGAAGTTAATTTTATCTAAGTGAATTATGAAATTTGATTCTTCATAGCTCACTCCTAAGCAAATAATTTGGTGGTGATTAAGCTAAGAGTTAAGAAACATACTCAATACAGAACACATTATGTACGACAACTAATAAGCTCGTTTACCTTCTTTGTTGAATTCAATTAAGGGTTTCATCAGATGACTATATGATTCATTGAGTAACATATAATTCATTTACGAACACATGCATCTACATTGGCCGCAAGTGCTTTTATGTAACTAATTTAATTTAATGTTGGTAGTTCAGCTTTCTTCTTCTCTCAACCTCGACCGACTAGTCATATGAAGAACCGATTTTTCATTAATGGCGCCGGAGTAAAAACAAACGTAACCGACGTGGTGGATAGAGACCCGAATCACCCAAGATCAAAAGAAGTTTGATTAGGAAAACATGAAAACTAAACACGAATTAGACACAAATTTACCTTTTTTCAATAATAATCAGTTTTTATTTTGTATGACAATTGCAACTATTGATAATAAATTGTATATTTGTGCATTCATATCTATGACATGTCAAATTCCAATAACATTTTTAATCAAAAAATTCACCCCATTTACTTACATGAACAGGCATGTACAGGCATTACCGCCAGTTATATAATTTTTTTATAAATCCAAATATTGTTGAGTTAGGATCTTTACATGTAGGAGAGTGTTTAGACCAAATTTATTTTAATTGATAAGCTTGTTGTATTATTAAAATGAGTAAAGTTACCTTAACTAATTTGTCCAGAACTTATATTTCATTTATGATTCCAAATGTTGTTAGACTTAGGCTTGTAAGGGTAAAAGAATGTTTAGACTAAATTCATTTAAATTTATCTTAGTTGATGACTTTATGGTCTTACTAAAAACTCACAATCTATATTTCATTTTCTCCCACCGACGCGGGATTTGTATTGCAACACCGCGATATAATATATGTTGCTGGAAAACGCTGCCACATGTAGATGTGGTTTGGCACTTTGCATGATATATGGCATCGGTTTCCTCAACTAACCGCCCTTTCTAGCTCGCAGCTCCTCCATTGAATGCTTCAACAATTTAAGGTGGTGGCTCCACTTTCTTGCCAAAGTAGGTGAGAATTCTTTGCTCTTTCCCTATATACATATATATAATTTTTTTTATTGTTTTTTTCCCTTCAATTGTCTTTTTCTAGAACTTCTTCCTATAGATCATTATACAATGGTTGACTTGGGGACTTGTGTGTGGAATTAATACATATACCTATATATGTATGCAATAATACTGCATGGCTGATAAATTACATGATTTTATAAACATATAAGATTTATAGAGGGATAAACATGTAAGTTGATTCGCTTGGTGGTGGGATTTTGGGACTTAAATGTCTTCAACGACCTCAGTTGGCATTAAATGGCCGCGTTTCCTTTGCATGGCTGCATTATTATTTTCAAATTCAACTTTCAATGGAAGAGAGGACAAATATGAACGGAACCAACCAAGGACTACAATTTTCAGCGCACCAGTCTGGGTTGCCTCATTAATTTTTAGTCTCCATCTCAATCTGCTGTTCACTATATATATAGCCAATTGTCACTCTTTCTCTTAAACTCGCCCATCTCAGTCATTTTTCTTTTCTTTGCATTTACTTCTTGTACAACATCTTCTCTCTTTCTTTTTTCCTTCTTTATTACATCAATCAGGAATAAAAAAACTAGGCATACTCCTGACCCTGGATCAGAAAATCTGATCTGGGTTTTCATTATTTTGTTCATATTTATAAGATTTGACGCCAAATTTCTGGTCCTACGAGTAAAGTTTTTACCTCAAGAATATTTTTGTTGCATACATTATTCTTGTTTTGGCTAAGGTATCATTCAGATGGATACATCGACGGCTCTGATGTTTGTATCAGCCATGGTGGCCTACTTGGTTTGGTGGAGATTCATCTCACGGTCGTTGAACGGTCCACGTGTCTGGCCCTTATTGGGTAGTCTCCCTGGTCTCATTGAGAATTCTAATCGCATGCACGACTGGATCGCAGACAATCTCCGGGCGTGTGGCGGCACGTACCAGACTTGTATCGCTGGGATTCCGTTCCTGGCTCGAAAGCAGGGTCTCGTGACAGTCACGTGCGATCCCAGGAACCTGGAGCACATCCTGAAGGCCAGGTTTGATAATTACCCCAAGGGTCCCACTTGGCAAGCTGCGTTCCATGATTTGCTTGGCGATGGCATCTTTAACTCTGACGGTGACACGTGGCTGTTCCAGCGCAAGACTGCTGCACTGGAATTCACCACCCGAACGCTGCGCCAAGCCATGGCTAGGTGGGTGAGCCGAGCCATTAAGAATCGATTCTGTCCCATACTCGAGTCGGCCCAACACCAAGCCAAGCCGGTTGATCTCCAAGACTTGCTACTTCGGCTCACCTTTGACAACATTTGTGGCCTGGCGTTTGGTAAGGACCCACAGACGCTGTCGCCAGAACTTCCCGAGAATGGCTTTGCCATGGCTTTTGATCGAGCCACTGAAGCCACCCTACAACGTGTGATCTTGCCTGAGATGGTTTGGAAGCTCCGAAAGTGGCTTCGGCTTGGTATGGAAGCCAGCTTGACCCACGGCCTTGAACAAGTGGACGCTTACTTGTCCGACATCATCCGTACACGTAAGCTTGAATTGCAGAGTCAGCAAGAACAAAGTTTGAGTGGGACCCCACATGATGACTTATTATCTCGCTTTATGAGGAAAAAAGAATCCTACTCAGACAAGTTTCTTCAACACGTGGCATTAAATTTCATCTTAGCTGGACGCGACACATCATCAGTAGCGTTGAGTTGGTTCTTTTGGTTGGTGGGTCAAAACCCAAACGTGGAAAGGAAGATCCTCATCGAAATTTGTACAGTTCTGATGGAGACACGTGGCAAGGACACTTGTAAGTGGCTGGAGGAGCCGCTAGGGTTTGAAGAAGTTGACCGATTGATATACCTTAAGGCAGCATTGTCCGAAACCTTAAGGCTGTACCCCTCAGTGCCGCAGGATTCCAAGCATGTGGTCTCCGACGACATTTTGCCGACCGGAGTATTCGTCCCGGCAGGATCATCGATCACGTACTCAATCTACGCAACGGGTCGGCTGAAGTCCGTATGGGGTCCTGATTGCCTAGAATTTAAGCCAGAAAGATGGTTATCAAAAGATGGCAAGAAAATTGAGGTAGGAGATTCCTACAAGTTTGTTGCTTTCAATGCAGGTCCTAGAATCTGTCTTGGCAAGGACTTGGCTTATCTGCAAATGAAGTCAATCGCAGCCGCCGTGTTGTTGCGCCACCGGTTGTCGGTGGTGCCGGGCCACCGTGTGGAGCAAAAAATGTCACTGACATTGTTTATGAAGTATGGTCTGTTAGTTCATGTGCATCCAAGAGACCTTCAGCCAGTTCTGGAAGATATAGGGAAAATTAATGATAAAGGTAACTCTGAGAGGATTTTATTAGCGGCAGCAGTTGCTTAAGATTCCTTTTTTGAACTGATTTATGATCATAGAGCAAACAGATGAGGAAAGCTTTTCACTTTCCAGTTATATGCTATTACAGGAAATTTCCAATGTACTCAAAAAAAAAAGTTATTACTATATATAAATGCGCCATCATAGACAGAAATATAGATCAAGGTTTTTGTTGAACCTGTGATTATGATTCTGATTGACGTTGCAAATGTGCAGTCAATGTATTTGGTAACATGAAATATTGCTATTTATTGAATATGTCTTTATGAATGGAAGTATAAATCTGTTTAAGGTAAGCTTCTACTTCCTTTTGAAGATTAATTTAATTCTCTCTCCTCCCCCTCCCCAGCCCCGGGAAATTTGAAGTTGATTTTTTTTTTTTTGGGTGCATAATGAAGTTGAAATTTGATGATCAAGCGATTGTACATCTCTTTGAAGAAACACGAGTAAAGGTTGTGCATATGATGACCATTTTCTTGTAAAGAGGAATTCTTTATTTATGTTAATTTTGAGGTTACAATCAAGACACTCCATCTTCGCACCTCCCCACTTAAAATTTGGAGTGCATAAGAGGATTCAAACATAAAACCGTATACTTAAACTATATAATTTCGAATTCGCTCATACCACTAAGCTAGCAATGGCAATTTACATGTGGTGGCATTTTATGATATTGCTTGAAGCAGGTTAAATAGCTTGATCATTAAACAATATGACCCGCATAATAAAAGTCGAAATTTCAATATAATTATTGTAGGTTGGTTATCTAATGACGTGTAGGGTGGTTTTATGAGTAAAAATATTCCTTGCAAGGAATATAGGATGGAAAAGCTATCTTCAACAACTTGGGGGAAAAAAAAATAAAACTATTTTGATTCTCAAGTTCGAATATACATAGAGCAAAGAAATTACAGAGAAAAAAATGACTATTTTGCGGTGCTTACTATATTTATTTATTTTTCTTATGAGTGTAATAACCACATCAATTTAGACTACATAATTTTTATTATTATTATTTTTTTGTTTCAACAAAGTCCTACTCAAATTATTTTGTTCATATATGTGTTTTCACATTTAACATGAAGTTAACTTAAGAATTTCATTATGAAGACATTGTGAGCTTAGTGTCTTTTCGGAAATATTAAATATAATAATTTAATTCAGCTGAAATGCGGTTCCAATTAACCCCGATTCTAATTGTATAATTGACCATCCGATCCAATGACTCTTTAATTTTAATTAAAAAACGATATAAATTCCTGATCAAGTATCTCACTTATTACAAACTGTAAAAGACAAGCACACCTCTAAGTAAACCACCTGATCTTTCAAGAATATCTCAATTTCTACTTCTAAGCCTGAATGCTTGAACTTTGCTTTCGTTTACGAGCAGGCAAGAAATGGACATGAAATCCAAATGGAGCCCAAAGACGGTGATTATGGGTGCTGGCACCAGTAGAGCAGTGAATTTGAAAGGCTTTTAGAACAAAGAGATTAAAGAAAAAAAGCATTAGAATGGCAAAGAAACGCTATCGTTTTAGAGTGCTTAGGCTCCAAAGACATATCAAGTTTGGGCTTTGTTGGACCACATCAATCTGTTTTATTATTTTTCATTCTAACTAGGTCCTCACGTAAATTTTTTATTTTCACTCATATTTATTACTGAGTTAATTTGACTTACATAAATAGCGATTCAAATTAAAAAATCTCTTAAAGTAACCTAAAACAACTTAATAGGGCAGGTACACTGAACAACCATATGGATATTATATCACCTGCAAGCTGCAAGCCGGCTTGGAAAAGCCTTAATTAATGACAGCTACTTGGAGGGGGGGGGGGGGGGGGGGGGGGGGGGGGCGCGGTGGGGTCTGGGGTCGGTCAAGCGCAAGCTGAAATCGCACAATTCTTTGGCTAGTTTTGCATCTTTAGCGAGATCGCTTGGTTCAGCTATGTTACAGTCCAGAAAATACTTACCGCTTACCCCCTTAACTTGTGGATGCGATGCCACATAACACGTTGTAGCTGCTCCCTGGAGCCATGTTTAAACAAATTAATTATGAATTTAAAGAAATAATGTTAGTGTGCTAAATTAGTGTTCAGATTAAAATAAAATTAATAGTTCTTACAACAAAATAAATAATATTTGTAATAAAAAAATAATAACTTTTAATTTCTGTTATAAAACATATCAATTTTGTTGTAAAAATAACCAATTTTATCTCATTCAATATGTTAAAATTCTACATATGTATTGGTGCTCCCTATGAAAACAACTGAGAATAAAGCTAGTTTGTTTCGGAGAAAGGCACATACACCTGCTGCACTCTTTTCATAAAATATCTTAGAATTCCTGCATTGCAGCCTAGTCAGTGAGAAAAATGAATTTTTCCAGATTATTGGAAACGAACATGGGAAAGCTGGAGAGGTCACCCTTTAAACAGCCTTCTTTGCGTAAAATATTTGTATTAATTATTCCAGGATGAAGTGAATTGGCAGTTATGCAAGCACCTTCTTCCTGTAAAATTAACCAGTGAATTTCTCGTTAACATCTCTTATAGATATGCTAAGTATGAGGATCAACCATTGCCACAAAGACATTTGATGTTGTGATCATCACATGTGTGTAAAAGCTTATATTAATAAAATATAAATATTTGAATTAACTTATAATACTCTTGGGTTTCTTCTTTTACAAATTTAAACATTAAACTTGTAAGTAGATTTAAGGTTCCAAAAATTTTATTTGATAACATCGATAAAAGTAATTCTTTATTCACCTACTATTGGAGTGACTCGTGTTGAGAAAATCAACAGAAATCCATGGACGGGAACTGAAAATTGCTTATTTACACTCCATGTTACCTTCAAGCGTCTTGCTGGCTCATTGGAGTGAAGTATGTTGCCAAGCTTTGATATTCCATAATAGGCTGTCCTGTGAAAACTGTATGATGTCAGTATACCTATGAACGTGTATGACACCTTAGAGTCCCAGAACTATTAATGTTTGAGTAAACTCAATTGACATAGACAGTTTATATTTTTATGAAAGATATTATTGTGATTTGATAATATATATTACAATAATATTTTTTATTGTGAGTTCTTTAAAAAATTTCTCAATGGTTAATACTTAATATTTACATTTTAGGGGTCTTGAATTTTAATGATAAGAAAAATGGTTTGGAGTTTTTAAAAAATTAAAAAATTACCTTATTATATAACTTATGGTCTAATGGACCTTCTAATGATCCCAAAAAAAATCTTTTATATCATGATTACAGTAATTTATTTAGATATTTTATATATTTATTTTAAAATTAAATTGCTTCCTTAATTCAAGAAAAGAAAATTTGTGAACCGTGAAAAATTATATCGCTGTACAATCATACAAACAAGATATACGTTGTTTAAAAGGTTGCATACAACTAATTAAACATCACACAATCTTTTTTTTATTTTTTTATTTTAAATAAATCTCACTTATTATGCGTTATAAAATTATAAAAAAGTTACACTAACTTAAAAATAAATGAGTCAAATTAAAAATCTTCAAAAAAAAATTAAAGTATTTGAAGAAGATTACTTTAATATACACTCAAATCACAATAATATTTTTAGCATATTTAATTAACTGGCCATTGAGCTTACCGTCCGAATATGGTCTCACAGAAACGTGTTTTTAGGAGTTGGAACGGCACGAATTTATCGGCTACCGATGATAAATTGACGATCCTCCCTTCTTTGTTACTTTCAGCTGCTGTGGCTTTCATGGCTTCCAGTAAAAGATTGCTCAGCAGAAAATGACCTCCATGTAGGGAAATTTTTGTGAATATATTTGTTTATTATTCTATGAAGAATTCAAAGAAACTGTAAGAGATTTCTTGTGACATGCCTAAATGGTTGGTTGCAAATTGGACTTCTATGTTTTCTTTCAAAACCATGGGTTTCGTTGTGAAGACACCTGCATTGCTACTTTTAACAGAAGAAAAGATATAGAAGAGTTTTTTTTTATTTTTTAAACCAAAGAAAGAGGCTTTGTAAGAATGTTAGTAAGTAATAACCGTTATATGGGCTTAGGTCAAAATTATCTTTATTATGCTGATTTAATAATCTCCTGAAAAATTAATTTATTATTCTCATAATAATAAAATTAAACGAGCTTTCTCATATTCAACCAAACATAACATACTAAATTTAGAGCCTGCTAGACGCAGGCCTATTATTCTTATTTATTTTAAGGGACAAATCGAACTAGGACAGATACGCTAACTAATAACTAGATTTTCACTTGTAGATGGAGTAATAATTGCCATCTGTCACTTCCCCACCGGCAATCCTCACTGCCATGATTACGTGGACACCCCGCAATGCAAGTACACGTGCCGTCTCTTGGCCGATGCCACTTGTTGCTCCTGAGATAATGTAATTAATCAAACAAAGGATTCAACCAAAAAAAACAAGAAAAAACGCAAGCCATTATTTGGTTTTTGCGCCTATTGAATTTTTCACATTTAATTAGAGTTCTTATAGCCATCTATTTTTAATTGTGAATTTCTCACAAATAAGGCGGGCAGGTTTAGTATTTGTTCACATTTTCAATCTAATAGACCTGTATTGTATGAGAGAGTGTGATATAGAGGTTTATTTAGGGATTATCTAATGCCCCTAATTTTTTAGATATGTAAGTCAAGGTCCAATATGAATGAAAATAAAAAAATCCACATAAAATACTGCTGAAATATCAAAAAAAAAAAGATGAAATAAATTTTTGTGGTTGAAAATTATATATGTGTTATGCTAAAAAAAAAGTAATCCTTTTTTAAGTCTTATCCAACCAATTAAGTTTTTCAGTTGAATTATTTCTCAATTTAGTAGTATCTTTGTAAAAAATACAATATTACTAGTATAAAACGCTTACACGAGGACCTCAAATTAAAACTTTTTAAAACTTCCCTTCAACATCTCCATCCACGATGTACAAAATGTGACAGCGACACAAAGATCTTGACTCTTGCAGGAAGATTAACTATGCCAGTGAAATGAATGAAACCAGTAATAAAAAGACTTTTCATGACAGAACGCCCTTTACTTCTACCTGCCAACCTACCGCGAACGGATGAAGAAAACAACGAGAATATATTGGGGCGAGTGTTAGTAAACGGAAGAAAGAAAAGGAAAGTTTGGCTCTTGTTTGCAAGCAAGTCATCCATTTGGAGCTGACTTATATATATATATTTTAATGATAATAATAATAACAAAAAAAATTATATTTTAAACTCTCTATTATTTTAAGTGCGGCAAACGGAAATTAGCAAAGTTCTTTTTGACCTTTTGTTATATTTCCTTTTCCCGTCTACCATGTAAAACATAACAAGAATTTTCTTCTTCTACGAACCACCCACATTGGAAAAAAGGCATTGAGTTTACACAATCATTCACACTTTGGACATTTATATTTTTATTTTTTAACGTGCTCATTTTTTTTTCAAATATTCATAGTCATTTTGTAGAAATTGAGAGACATTTTAATTTGATTATGTCATTTATAATTGTATTTTTGCACAAACATGAGTCTTGAAAAGGGTGTGAATTGTTGCCGAGATCAAATATTGAAATACGAAATGATATACTTAAAAATTAAGAATTCAACTTATTACCATATTTAAAATAGAGAATATAAAATATAAATTTCCTTAACAAAAAGTCCATGCTAATAGAGAGAAATCTGAAACATTGGCAGTGAGGCCAGTGCCGTCAATTCCTTCCGTAGCTTCCTCAGTAGTAGAACTGCTTGAGAACCCAGATGGGCTTTTCCTGGCCAAAAATCCACGTCACTTTGGCAACAGAAAAAAAAAAAAAAAAAAAGCACCAAAAGTGTTTTAATTAAAGGGTCTATTATATAGACAAATAATTTTTTTTTATTATATTTATATGTTTATTTTTTATGTAATCATAGATTTTTTTTACAATTAAAAAGAATAAATTTAAAACAAAGAAATAATAATATTTTTTATATTATTTTTATTATTTTAATTATAAAAAAATTATAATTATACAAATAAAATACATATAAACACAATAAAAAAATTTCTTACACCCACCAAATTTTTCCCGTTCATTAAAATGCCAAGGTACAGCGCTGCTAACGCCCTGCACAGCCACAGTAGTACAAGTTGACCTTCACAAGTCTTAAATTTTAAAGTGGCGTATTGCAGTCAATCGCGGGAGTAGGGACCGATCTAGGTGGCGGGTCCACCTTACCTTTGATATTGTATATTTCTTCAGAGAAATTATGTAATATACACATAATTAATTATAAAATTAATATACAAAATATAAATTATTAAATAATAAAAAATATATTAATTTTTTTATAAAAAATAAATAAAATATTAAATTATAACGTATTTTTTTTACGTATTACATTAAATATATATACATAATTTTACCTTATCTTTTTGAAATAAGACACAATCCATCAAGTTGGTTAACAAATAGACTTAAATATTATATAATTAAGTGTGTGAAGATTCAAATCCTCCTCTTTTTTATTGGTAAAGACATGTTTTGTATTTCTTAACTAAAAAAAATTAAAAATTAAAGAAAATCATAAAAAATTATCTGTCTTTTTTTTCTCTCTCCCCCTCCCTCTCCTTGTTTAAGGAAGAAGGTTGATGATCCAACATATCAGAAACCATCTCCAAGGCCTATTCGCATATGGCATCAAAATCCCATGTAAGAGTGACAAACCAGTGCATGAGTACTGCTGCAACTATAAACATCCAGCTGCCAACAAAAGAGACTTTAATTACCTCAATTGTGGCAAAACCAAAGTGACTTAGACTCGCTGGGGCAAATCATCGAACAATGCCAATGCAAACCAATCAGGGAGCTAACTGATGAGCAAAATGCCTTCCCCCCCAAAACCTATCCTTGATGGGTTTTTCTTTGCTGATGCTGAAAAATGGGAATTAGGACCCGGAAGTTCGGTGGGTCCTTGAATAAAGAGTTACACGAAGAATTTCTTGAAAGAAAGCTATTTAGATTGCATGCTTGGTTCCAGGATATATGGAATGCTATTAGAGTTTCTTTAGTTCCTTCATTGATTCAAATCAAAAACTCAAGAAAATTAATTAGTTCCATTCTGTAGAGGCAAAATAATCATCCACTATTCTGTGAGATGTTAAAGACAATTTTGGCATTTAAATCTTTTTTTTAACTTTTTTTCATTGTTAATTTCTAAAATTTTATTTTTATGGTTGGCGAGTGGCCACATGGTACGCCAACGTTGCCTCAAAAGCCACGCTGGCTTCTTTTTTGGTGTTTTTTGTTTGCCGAAAAGAGTTACTGTCCGAAAGTTAAATTGTGGAAAGAATTTCTGAAGCCTAATTATTTAAAAAAAATTTAAAATTTAATAAATTAATTATGTAATAAAAAAATAATAATTTTTTTAATTACATTTATAATTTATATAATTGTATAATGTATTTAATAAAATTTAATTTTAAAATATTTTTGATAAATTTTCTCTAAAATCATATAATAGTACTATTCTCTCTCTTTTTTTTTTGTTAGTTAGGAAGAGAGGGCTGATAAAAGAGAGAATTAAAGATTGAAATCTATATTTTTCAGTTCAGTCGTCAGTCATCCCACCTAATGCCAGTCTTTGGCTTCTCACTTTTTATTAGCAGTGGACATGGTCACGGAAATTCCAATCTGGGTCATGTACGGAAGTTGAAGCATTTCGGTTTATAAATTAGAAACTGAGACACTCTTGAGATCGAGTGCCTACTCTTTTTCTGCCTTTCTTTCCAACTTCATCATTTATACATGTGAATCTGGAAAAGCAAAGAGGGAAAGAAAATAATATATTGGTTCGAGAAAAAAAAAGAAAATAATATAGATTCGACGCTTTAATGCCCCAATTATTACCGTCAACATAAAATGTGACTTCATCGACATGGAGCTTGGTGGTAAACCGTTTCAATGTCACCACCCCTTTCCTAGCTGTACCATTAAATAGTTCGCAAAATACTGCAGCCAATATATAAAGTATGAGCATGTAAAAATGGAGAACTATCACATGCGAACGACTTACGTACTAATAATTACGTACTAATAATGTATGTTCTTTTTATGTTTCAAACAAAAAATTATCATTACGCTAATTGTGAGATTCTGAGTTTGAGTTTTCAAAATATTCAGTAAAATTAAACTTACGTTCGACCTAATATTATTTATATCATAACTATTTGGATTAGGTGGAATTTTTTTAGACACAAAAAAAATATTTTTTAATAAGATTGTTGGGAACTATCCTCAGCTTTTTAATTTCTTTTAACAAAAAAAGAAAGAAAAGAAAAAGAAATGGACAAGAAATCCGAAAAAAAAAGTGCCGAGGACGGTGACTGTGAGTATTGGCATCAGGGGAGCAATAAATTTGAAGGACTTTGGAGCAGAGGCCTTAAAGGATATTAAAGGTAATGTCTAATCTTTGTGATTCTTGCAATTTTGCTCATATTTGTGATTCTTGTGATCCTTGTAATACTGGTGACCTTTTAGTTGATTGGGCATAAAATGTAGGTGATTTGGGTGATTCTGTTTTTATTTTTGGGTTCCAACATTCCCTTTTGCATATAGTGATTCTTGTCAATGAAAATGATGAACTTTATGCAATCTGAACTTTTACCAAGGAAAACACAGCAGAATGATATAGAAAACCTGTCATTTTAAGAGTGCTTTAGGCTTTAAAGACATTTCAATTTTGGGCATTGGGCCAACAATACAATAGTTTAAGCTTGCCAACTACTTAACAGTGCAAGTAATCTGAACACCCATATGGACATTATTATATCACAACCTTAAACCCCTTAATGTTAGCTACTTGGAGTCGGTCAAGCGCGAGCTGAAATCCCACAAGTCTTTGGCTAGTTCTGCATCTTTAGCCAGATTGCTTGGTTCTGCTATGTTACAGTCCGCGAAATACTTCCCACTTATCCCATCAACCTGTGGATGCAATGCCACATAACATGTGGTAGCTGCTCCCTAGAGACATGTTTAAACACATTAAGTTGAATAAGCAACCGAGCAACATGGAGAACCACTGATAAAAAAAATGTATGTTCTCTGAGAAAGGCACACCTGCTGCACAGTTTTCACAAAATGTTTGAGGATCCCCATCAAAATGCCTGCATTGCAACTTAGTAAGTGAGTAAAATGTTTTTTTTTTTTTTATATAGTTTATTGGAAATGAACATGAGAAGAGCTGGAGAGTTCACCCCGCAAAGGGCCGTCTTTGTGAAGGACCTCTAAAGCCCCTTTGTCGCGCATAATATTTGTTGGAATTGCTCCAGGATGAAGTGAATTGGCAGTTATGAAAGCACCTTCTTCCTGTAAAACCAATGAATTTCTAGTTAACATCTTCTCTAAATATTGATAGTCTGAGGATCAAACATTGCTACCCGAAGCCTCGTGCACTAGGAATCCCCTAATGTTGTGTTGATCAACTCAGTGAAATTAGTTATTTATTTGCCTACCCATTGGAGTGATCCTTTTCCTGGAAAATCACCAGAAATCTACTTATAGGCCTAGATATGCAAGGGAAAGTGAAACCTGAAATTGCTTTTTTCCGGTATGTGTTACCTTCAAGCGTCTTGCTAGCTCATTGGAATGAAGAATGTTGCAAAGCTTTGATCTTCCATAACAGAGTCCTCTATGAAACCTGTATGCATATCAGCGTGTTTGTACAAAGGTACGTGTATGACAAATTTTCCAATTCCAAAACTATTAATGTTTGAGTGAACTCAATCTAATATATGGTTTATATCTGATGTTCTGGTAATCTTACTGTCTGAAAGTGGTCTCATTGAAACGAGTTTCCCGGATTTGGGACATCATGAATTTATGAGCTACGGATGATACATTGACGATCCTCCCTTCTTTGTTACTTTCAGCTGCCGTGTACTTCATGGTGTCTAGTAAAAGATTGGTAAGCAGAAAATGTCCTGCAAGTAGGGAAATTTTTGTATATATAGATTAAACTTTCAAAAAAAAAAAAAAAAGAAAAAAGAAAAAAACAAGGAAACCCCATCTTTGGTAGCTAAATCCGGATCCCATGAGCCCTTGGCTATGCCCGCGAACCAGGTGAATCAACAGCCAGTGGCCTACGAGGAATCATTTGCTACACTCAAGGGGAATTGAACTAATGACCTCTGATGAGCACTCGGGATCACAAACTTGTAGCTAGTTTAGCCACCCCTTTCAGGTTTATGTACATTAACACATAATGAAAAATTCAGAGACTCTTAACAGCTATCTTGTGACATACCTAAATGGTTGGTTGCAAAGTGGAGTTCTATGTTGTCTTTCGAAACCGTGGGCTTCATTGTCATGACCCCTGCATTGTTACTTTTAACAGAAGATAAATTAGGCACGGAAAGAGTTGTTACCATACAGAATACCGTCTGTGTTTTTTCTACTTGAGATATTCGAACAAACACTGGCCGACCCCCAATTGAATTTCTGCTTAAGGTTTTGTTATTATTGCTATATATTGCGACAAATAGTCCATTTTAATTGTCTTACATAAGTCTATTCAAGGGAAGGCCCAAGGAGATGAACTCAGATGCGAATTTCCTAACTGATGCCATTGAGCTGAGATCCAACTCCATCACATCAACCTTAGCAGAAGGGATTTCCTCCAGGAATGCATCTTTCACTTCCCTACCAGCATTCACATTCCTCACTGCCATGACTACATGGACACCCCGCAGTGCAAGAACACGTGCCGTCTCTAGGCCGATGCCACTTGTTGCTCCTAAGATCAAGTAATCAATCAAAACAAGGATTCAACTTCCAAAACAAATCAAAAAACACAAACCACTACTATTTTTTCTAGTTCAGACTTTTTATTACTAATATTTTGTTTGAAATTGTTGATTTATGAGGAGATTAGAAGGAAGATCAAGGTGAAAGTTGCAGCAGAAAAGTTTTAAAGCTTGCTGGAAAATAGCAATGGAATTAAAAAGCTGCAGTGAATGAGTTTCAGCAAAGAGTTCAGCAGAAGGAACACGGCAGTAAGGAGTTGAGGTCATATGAGGTACAAACTAACTGCTTCCTCGTTCATTTTCATTGATCATGAAACCTCTTTATAAGACATGTTTTACAAGTTCAAATACAAATTGGAAAACTGAAATTCAAATACAAATTTTCTCAACATTACAAGGATGAAAGATGTGCTTGCTTGATGGAACAAGCATCATGATTACAATTCAAAATTATTTAAACCAAGATACAAAAGCACAAAACAAGCCAATTATTACATGACAGAACAGCATCCCCAGCAACTCTATTAACTAACTTAACAGAAACCGAGTTTTGGTGGAAAGGATTTAACACAAAACAGAACACTTACGATTGATTCATCAAAGCAACAGCACCATAACTTCGTTACAGAAATCCAATACAAGTACTCCCCTAAAAAGCTTACATAAAGCCTTCAAATTCAAACTTATCTAACTTTCCTTCAACATCACCATCCACAATGCACAAAATGTAACAGCAACAAAAAAATTTAACAGGAAAATTGAAAGAAAGTGACAAACAGACCATGTTAAGAGAGAAAAACCTGTAACAATAGCAGTGAGGCCAGTGCCCTCAATTCCTTCAGTAACTTCCTCTGCAGTAGAACTGCTTGAGAACCCAGATGGGCTTTTCCCGCCAAACATCCACTGCATCTTTGCTTAACAGGAATCAAATGAAACTATTAATCTGCTCTGGACAGCCACAATATCTACCAATATCTACCGTTCAGCTCCAATAATATAGGTGCAGCAATACACACTGACCTTGTCTTCCATTGTAAGTGGCGTCTCTCAGTAGCCAACATGTATCGATTGGTGTTTTTAAGAAATGGGAACCATTATTTTTGTTCTTTATTTTATTTTATTTTTTGTCTTGTAATGAAAACCTAGTTAAAGACCAAATGAAATCAAACCGCACCGACTATCAAACTAAAAATATTAGTGAATTAAATTTCAATTACTTGAATCGGTCGAACCGGTATTTAATAATATATATATATATATATATATATATATATAATTAAAAAATAATAATTATAGATAGTGATTAAATATTAATTTTTCTAATTTTAAGGATGAAATTGAAATTTTTAATAAATTAAGGACTAAATTGAACTTTTAAATTAAATTTAGTATGTAAATTATAATTTAAATAATATTTAGAATCAAATTATAATTTATAAAATTTTTAATTTTATTGAACCAGTCCAACCAGTCTAATTTTAACCGGTTTTGACTAACCCAAGTCACCCCTGAAAATTTTCCTAAACTAACCCGGACCTCCGGCCGGTCACTAGTTCAACCGGTCTGACCAACCGGTCCAGTCCAATTTTCAAAACAACGAATGAAATAACAAGGCCGTCTGTGTCGGCAGCTGATCCTATCAGACCATTAAATGCTGTAAATTTCTTGTCTAGTAATCAAAATGATAACAAAGGATCAGCTCCCCGGCAATTTGTCCACGGCCGTAATTGTTACGGTCCCCTCTTTTGAGGGCTGAGAATGCATACAAAGAGAAAGAACAAAGATGGGACTTTGTAAATCCCTCCGTTGCTTTCGACGTTACTTGCTGGCTGTTGCTGTGGTGATGGGGTGATGCTCAATTTTTGTTTGTTCAGATATTATATACAAAGAATGGTGTCTGTTTTAAATGGGTGGACTCTTCTGATATCATTTTCTCTCTTTCTTTAAACAGAGAAGTTACATGGACCCACTTCATTTAATCTTAACTATTAGTTGGAGTTGCTATTAGTTGGAGTTAGACGTATCTTTTAATAAATAATGAGCTAATTACATTAAACAGTGAAAATTGAATAGCGTGGACTCATATCTAATCTTCGTATATGCATATAACTTCTTTAAAATCATGTATTCATGATACACGGGCACCTAGCATGTGAATAAAAGATATTTTATGTTATACTGTGACGAGTGGACAGTAAGGGTCGAATTGATATTATTTCCTTTCCCTCTTTGCTTTTCCGGATCCATTTATATAGATGATGAAGTAAAAGAGAAAGGGAAGCAAAAAGTAGCAAATTACAGAACTGTCATTCTAGCATTAGAGACAAGTTAGAGATGGTTACATCTACAATTTTGGTGCTTGTCCCTTTCACAAAGGAGTTTTGGCAGGCAATATGCCATGGAATTTCCAAAGCAGTGCAGATTGGTATTTACAAAATTTGTCAATAGCATAACAAATTTTCTTCTAGTTGTAAAATAGAGGCGAGTCTTAGTGTGACAATATTTTAAACAGGTTCGAGTAACTGAAACGACTTTTCTTTAAAGTGTTTACCTTGACTTTGTGTCTACACTTTCCGGATGTTCCAACAAATCATCTGATAATTCCCGGGGGAAGGGGGTGGGGGTGAAGGTTGTTCAAAAATTGACCAGTTCAACTCTGATTTAAGTGAATTGAACTTTCCCTTCCCAGTCTCACGACTTCTCCACAATTCCTGCTAATTCTGTGCTTTTTTATTATAGTTTTTCTTGACAATATCTAATTTTGCTATAGTTTTGGTGGGGGTTGGGAAATCTGTTTTAGATTTTCTTTTGTTTTTTTGGTGATTTGTACATGTTGTTTTCCATATTGTGTATACTTTTTTCTTTGCTTTAATCCTTAGTTATTGTAACTAAGAGTTAGTAGTTCTAACACCTAACCAAACTACTGGACGCAATATGCCCTCAAAGTTACAATCCTTTTTTGTAAAATAAAAATAAAAATAAAACACCTGAAGCAGATTCAGAAAATAAATCAACAACTCAATATGATTGTAAAAGGCCTCGGGTACATCTACTGGACTTCTTCATTTTAATTCCTCTGTTACGCAACAACATCGAGAAAACTAATGGAGAATCATATTTAGATCTTTTAAAATTGATATCTGTAATTTTTTCTTGAACCTCATTTTTTTGAAAGGTTCTGTCAAAAATATCCTTTAGCTTTAAAAGTTACAATCTTTGACCCTGAATTACAATGATTCAATTAAAAGGTACATGGGTTACTTAACTCTAGTATTACAAGTAATGAATGTTTAATGGGAAAGTGATCTAGTGATGTACCATGAAAAATGTTCCTTCGCTCATTGTTTTTTCAAGAACGGTCGCGAGTCAATCGGCAGTTAGGTAGCTGGTAAGGAGGTAATTGCCAACCCCCATACTTCTTAAGTCGTCGGCAGATTCCATATCAGGCCAGTAAGTAGTCAGCGCTGCACCATAAAATTCTGAGTTCCGGCCATTGAAATGAATTGAGTTTCTTTCAGGTTTGCTTATAATAAAAGAGAGATTCTGGCCCACCACGTGGTCATGTACTAGGTTCACTTACGAAATAAAAATAATATTGTTTATCTCAAATTAATGTCATGAATTGTATCGAATATATTAAAAAAGAAAGAAATAAAATAAAATTAAGAAAGATTGTATTTAATAAATTTTTTCATTTTTTTTAATTTCATGTCTTTTTTTTGTAAGTATATTTAAAACGTCTAATCATAATATTTAGTTGTAATGAATATTATTACTCAAGAAATTATAATACCCTTTTCTTTATGCTATCTGGTCCGTGATTAGTTGTTAGGAATTAAAGAAGGAATCTGAGATGATGTTGAGAAAAAAAAAGATAAAATTAGTACATATGACTCTTCATCAAACCCTATAAATGTTTAATGCAACCTAAGTCTAAATAAGCATTTCAAAATGCAGACATAGCTAATAGGATATCTGGGGAACCAACTAACAAAGATTACTGAAGCAGAATGATTTCTTTATATTACCACAAACTTATTAAGACCAACCTAATGTGCCTTTTGAGTGCAGGTTAATTATTTTTACTTGAGTACTCTATTGAAGAGAGGTCCAAGACTTCAAGTAATGACTCACAATCTACGGTTTAAGCTACCCTTTCAAACCTGATTGGCCGATCCTTCATTTTCACCCTGGGATCCTGGTGTTGCTACGTTGCAGCCAACAAAATAAATACTTCTCAAGATTGATTAACCTCCGAAAAGCCCCAAAAAATTTAGCCAGGAGAAGTGGCATTCTTCGCCATGTGGCAGGAATATCGCTTGAATACCAACAGATTGATTCCCAGAACACCCGCTAGTACAAGATTGTCTTTCAATGATGCCAATATTCAAAAATAGAGACGAGAAGTAAATGAAGTTTACGAAACAGTTTGAAGTTTTACAAGCAAAGGCCAAAGGAAGCATACAGACGCGAAGTAAATGAACTTTACAAAAAGTTTTGAATTTTTACAAGCATAGGCCAAAGGAAGACGTGTAGTAGTTCTTTGTTGATATGTGAACATTGGTTTATAGAGAAAAGTGGTAAACCAGTTCCTATGGGTAGTACTGTAGCGTGCCCATGTTTCATGAAGACCTCAAGGCAACACTTTAGGAACCGGTTAAGTTCAAGCTGAAATCCCACAGTTTTTTGGCTAATTCTGGATCTCTGGCCAGGGAGCTTGGTTTAGCTTTGTTACAATCCTTAAAATACTCGCCCCTTACCCCATTAACTTGTGGATGCAATGCCAGGTAGCATGTAGTTGCCGCTCCCTAGAAGCAAACATGGGGAAAATCAGTGTGCTACACATGACAGACCATTGTATTGAATGTAGGGATCGTTGCTATGTTGACTGGCCACATTCAAAATAGGCCTAAGGCATTCAACAACTTATTCCAGGAAAGTGAAGAATGTACCTGCTGAACATTTTTGAGCAGAAGTGTACCAAGCACATTTGCAATGCCTGCATTGATACAGAGGAATTCAATTTAGAACCAGGAATCTGACATTAAGTAGATAAGTCAAACAAAACTATGTTCCCAAGAAAATTCTATAAAATGACTCTCATAACCCCGTCTTTAAGTAGTGAACAGATTTGTAAGAATCCGGATGCAATTCAGGATACTGGCCACTCTTTTTGTGGTCCATGTTGCCATGTACATACAATAAAATACTTTTGTAGATGTAACTTGGCAACATCCAATAATTGAAAACGAAGGAGCATCTTCATTAGATTAAAACCGCAGTCCTATTCATTTCAAGAGGAAACAACGTTTGGAACAAAATCAAACTACTAATCAAAATCCTCGCATGATTACCACTCATAATGCCCTGGTGACGAAAGAGATTGGTAGCAATAACTCCGGGATGAAGAGAATTAGCAGTAATATCCACTCCTTCCTCCTGGGCAAACAAAAGAAACTTATATAAGACCATCTGGGCCACAAAAGCAAATAACATTCATCACCAGTCAGAGGTTGCTTAAAGATGCTAACAACTGTCATTATCATCCCTTACTAGGCAACCAATTTTTCTATATTAAAAATCTTAGTTTTCAATAAGGGAACATAGGTTGGCAAAAGCAGTTTGTGCTCTCCACAGCTTTCATTTCTATTTGAAAGCCATTTGTTATTGACTCCTCAAGCATATAGGAGGATGCTACTCTCTTCATGAAGATCATTTGCAAAACTGTCGACGAAAAATGGAAAGATCATATTGAGTATGCTCTACTATTCGGTTGATTGTATAAGAAAGTGAGAGAGTGTCAATCTAACTTTCCCTCTAAATTTTCATGATAATGAGGTAGAAATAAAAAACAGCTGTCCTGAACAGTTAATAGGCCACATATTCTTAGTTAAATGCAATAGTTCTAATGTCCAGACTTCAGGTGAAAAATCGAGTACCTTGAAGCTCCTCGCAAGTTCTCTAGCATGTAATATGTTGGCAAGTTTTGATTGTCCATAAGCATACATAGGTTTGTACCTAAGAAATTAGAACATCAAACATAGAAAAGAGCAAATACATATGCATTATACAAACACCGCGTGCGAGTGCATGTGGTTAAGCTGTTTGGATTTAGCTGCAAGAGAAAAAACAGGATTTTCAAAACAATAGTTAAAGCTTTACCCGGATGGGTCATTGATTTTGTCAAAACGAATTCCTTCATGGTATGTAAAAGTGTGACCATCTGATGATAGGTTAACTATCCTCCCTTCTCGTTTGTTTTCGCGTGCTGTGTTTTTCATGGTCTCCAACAGAAGGTTTGTCAGAAGAAAATGCCCTGCAAATTCATTATGAAATCTTTTAGAATTTCCCTCTATATTGTCTGCACTTGAAGATTTATTCTAACAGAAACAACCAATAAGATAAACAGAATATTGAGATTCAGTTTTTCATAGCAAGGTCCATCCTTTTCACTTTGTATAACTGTAGTGCTTCATTAACAATTTAAAGATTTCCACCATTTTTTTATCATGAAAGGTTGAAATTATAATCCAACAGCGCAACTTACCAAGATGATTGGTTGCAAACTGCAGTTCTATGTTGTCTTTGGAAAGCGTGAAAGGAACCCCCATTATGCCTGCATTGTTACTTTATACCAAACAAAAGAGGGCAGTGATTATTTTTCCTTCGAAAAAAAGGGAAGTTAAAACAAGAAAAGTAAAACAAAAGTAAATACAATTGATGCACATATAAACAAATTTCATATTTGTGGAGAGATTTACATGACTGACTTACATAAGGATATTCAGAGGAAGTCCAGAGGCCGTAAATTCAGAAGCAAATTTCCTGACTGATGCCATTGAGCTGAGGTCTAACTGCATAACATCAACCTTAGCAGAGGGGATTTCCTTCATTATTGCTTCTCTAGCATTCCTACCAGCATCCGCGTTCCTTGCAGCTATAACTGCATGTACACCTCGCAGAGAAAGAACACGCGTCGTCTCCAGCCCAATTCCACTTGCCCCTCCTGAAATTAGGCTAGTTGACAGATTAACACTAATCTAAATGTTTTAATCCTGTACTCTGAAATCTAACTCGTTAATTCCAACTGAAAGGACAGACTCGAAAGGAAATCAATGTGAGACAGAAACCACTCAAAATATTGAATACACCAGGATTGCAACCAACCAAAAATAAGTCATCATCTCAAGTCTCAATATAATTGCAAATCACCTTCATCAAGTTCATCCTAACTTTGTGAGAAATAAGCATCTGCATGTGATTAGATAAATCATGTTGGCAAATGGGCACCGATCACCCATCAAAGAAACAAACTTTTTGCATAATTCTTACTAAATTGCAACCAACCAAAAATAAGTCATCGTCTCAAGTCTCAATATGATTGCAAATCACCTTCATCAAGTTCATCCTAACTTTGTGAGAAATAAGCATCTGCATGTGATTAGATAAATCATGTTGGCAAATGGGCACCGATCACCCATCAAAGAAACAAACTTTTTGCATAATTCTTACTAAATTGCAACCAACCAAAAATAAGTCATCGTCTCAAGTCTCAATATGATTGCAAATCACCTTCATCAAGTTCATCCTAACTTTGCGAAAAGTAAGCATCTACATATGATTGAACAAGTCATGCTGGCAAATAGGCACAATCACCCAGCAAAGAAACAAACTTTTTGCATAATTCTCACTAAAAATAACCCAAGAAAGTTGTAATCTTTGCTGTCAACTTACCTTTTTAGTTTGAATTGAACTACTATTTAGCCCCAGCTAACTTCCCACAAGGAAAAGAATAAGCACAGTCCATGAAAGTCACTATCATTATCACTTACGTCAAAATCCAAGAACAAAAAGCATTAGAAGTAGGAAAAAAAAAATTTTGAATTTCATATCAAGGCAAAACCTGTGACAACGGCAGTGAGGCCAGTTCCATCAATTCCTTGAGTAACCTGCTCAGCTGTGGAAGAGCCAGAGAATCCAGATGGCCCTTTGCACCCAAAAATCCACATCTTTACAGGATTTTGTAACAAACCAACCCCACCACCTCTATCTTTCCACAGTCAATGAAGCCAGTGTACCACCACAGGACACCCCCACCAACACCCGTAAATTTGTTGTACATATCCCTTGACATTCGGATTGCACAATCCTTGTGGGTCCCGTAAGGTGGGATCTACCAAAGAGGATGCTAGGTGCTTAACTCATCAAGCAAAGACTTTTGTTCGATCATTGAAGTTTTCCTTTTCTAGAAGAAAGGAATTGCATTCCACCATGTTGTAATAGAATAAGGATAACCAAAAGGAAAGCAATACGAGCTTCAGGCCGCTTATATTTTTCGGCTTTTCTTTCTTTTTTTTTTAACAATTCACATTAATATTACTGTACATTAAAAAAATTTTATTCAAAATCTTTTAATTTCATTCAAATTAAGTAATAACAAAATAAATAAGACTACATTGCCAAATTAATTTCTATTTAGTGTTGGGTTCCATTACATGTGCAGTAGAATTTTTCATAATTAATTTTTATAATACAATTATATAAATTTATTGTACAATTATATTAATTATAAGTATAATAAAAAATTATTATTTGATAAAAAAATTTCTAAGTCTTTGTATTACAAAAATTTCTTCTGTCATTTTTTCTTTCAACATATACTTGTTGAATAAGACTACTTGACAAATTTATTGCTATTTAGTACTCTCTTAGTAGTTTGTTTGAATTTGTAAGAAAATGTGAAAAAAAAATTGTAAAAAAATAAAATTATTTAAATTGATAAAAAAAATTATGAGAAAAAAATGATAAGAAAAAAAAGATAATAATATGTGAAAAAAAATTGTGAAAAAAGTAAATTATTTGAATTTATTAAAAAATTATAAAAAAAAATAAATTATTTAGATTCTTAAAAAAATTATAAAAAAATATTATAAAACAACAAAAATAAAATAATTATTTTTTTATTTAATATAATTTTTTTTATAACTTTTTAATTTTCTAAGCAAACCAAACATATCATTAGTCTACCACTAATAATAAGGCGCCAACAAAAGTGCGACTGCGACCTGTCCCCGCCCACAAGATGTCTGGATAACAATCATTATTTGTCGGACTTTGACTATTTTTCTTTGGACTTTAGTGTATTCAACATATCCGAGGTCTCTCGATTGACGGCTATATTCTAATTGTTGGTTACATATTCGCGTTCATGTGCTCATGTATTATAATTTTGGGACTGGTAAGTGAGCATATAATTTTTGACATGCATTTCAATTATATTATAATAATATATAAATTTTTTTATAATAATAATTATATTTTTTATAATAAAAAATAAATTATTAATTTTTATTATAAAAAATATAATTATTGTTACAAAAATTATGAACATGGTTATAATATGATTGAAATATATAACAAAAAAAGTATATTCATCAACTTTTTTTTATATATTTTTTAACATAAAAAAGATACGTTTCAGATACTTTTAATTAAATATTGTTGAGTTTTTTATTCTATTTCAGTATTAATGAATATTAAATTCAATGATTTTCTTTTGAGTTTTTAGGTACCGCGCCTTACAAAAGCTCATTGTAAGGGGGAAGGTATATTTTTTAGGTACCGTGCCTTTCAAAGCCCCGTTTTAAGGGAAAAGGTACAGGGGTGATTATAGTTTTTAAAATTAGATCGATTATTGACTTAATAAAAAAGTTCAGTCAGTAAGTTAGTAGTTTAATCGGTGACTCGTCGATCGAATTGATGAGTTAATTTTTATTTAATAAAATAATAATAAATATTTCTAATTTTATTTTGTTTTAATAAAAAAATAATTAATATAACTATAAAAAATAAAATAAAATAAAATAAACTTAAATATTTCACTATTTGAGGGCCTCAACCACACCTATAAATCACCTAACCCAACCTAGGCTAGGCCGGCCATAAAATGAGGCGAAGAAGTAAGTTGAGAGCCCTCGTCTTTGTTTCGTAGCAAATGTTCAATCTCCTCTTTTGTTTACAACTTACAAGCAATATGGGAAAAAAGAACATAATAATCGGGTGTCTTTTGTTCTACATCGAAAATAGAAGATAAGGATAGATGAGGTTTTTATTATCTATTATTCTCTAATATATAAATACTTATTAATTTTACTATATTTTTTAGTAAATAAAATTAATTTATAATTTAATATTATTTAAATATTATTTTTAAGTAAGTGTAACTTATTCATAACTTTACACCATAATAAATGAAGTCTACTTAAAAAATTAAAATTAATATTTAAATAATATTAAATTATAAATAATATTAAATTATAAATTAAGTTTACTCATTAATATATTAACGACTAATCCTCTTTCTCTTATTGTCATTACCACGGGCGTCCAAGTGCCGTCGAGTGGGCTGGCCAAAATTCGGTAGTCTTCAACCCAAAAAATTTTGACCCGAACGGTTCAGCGGTTTTTGGGGTTGCCGAGTTTCACGGGTTTACTTCGGTTTGTCCAATTTCTACCGGTTCTATTTCATATCCGGTTAATTTAGTGCACAGGATCGGTTTTAGTTTTGGGTCACTGGTTTTCTGATTGGACAGGCAGTCCAATTTGGGTTTTAAAACTATGGGGTCACTGAGTAAAATTTTGAATTCAAATGCATATTACAAAATAACTATTAACTTATCGTTAAACAAACACTTTGAATTGTGTTATCGTATATTATATATTATAACAACAACTCCAATTAGTACAATATACTCTAATATACTCTAATGAAAAATTAATTATGTATTAAATTTTAACAATTTTTGTTTTCTTTTTGTTTGTACGCAAATTAGGTGATACATTTTACAGTTTCGCAGATTCCCAGATAACATTGCTGTGTTGCATTTGAGTTGATTTCAAATCTTCATATTGACCCACCAGCACCTGAACGAATTTACTAGACATGGAAGACAAATATATTGCATAATTCATTAGTATTTTGATGTGTTTGTCGCAGACCAAAAGGATTTTTTAAAATAACTTGTTACTACGATCTGGCATATTCCATGAGCATCTACCATTTGCATCTGGAAGCAGCCCTCCAAGTAAAATTTATTTATTTATTTTTGAACAAGCTCTAAGTGGAATTGGTACAATATGAATTATGGCCTTATGGGAATGATATCCGCGTTGCCTGTCCATTTCTCTGGAGGGTATAGTTTGTTGGCGTATAAAAATAAGTCTTTGATTACACATTTCCTTGGAGTTGGTCAAGTTCAAGCTGCCAATGATTCTACAAAGGCTTGACAAATTCAGCATCTTTATCCTAAGATCCTGGTTTGGATATTGTTAAGAGCCTGGAGACATAACATCTATAGTCCTAATAATGCTACAAGTACTAGTCAATAGAAACAGTTTCTCTAAAAAATAACGATAAAACTGTATTCGATTACTTTTCAGATCTCATTGTTTGAAAATATTATACACTAAGAACGCCTTTTTTTTATCACTAGTAACGAGAAAAATAATTTCTTCAGTCAACGAGTATGCTGCAATGGTGCTCAATATTCAATCATGCAAATAAAGCAATTTAAATTTAAATACACAGAAATCAAAATTTCTCACAAACGAATGCCGAAGTTACACACATATGATGATCCCTACGGTTGAATGTGACATTGGTATTCTAAAGCACAACAGCAAACCAATCTTACATCTATTAACAACAACACGCAGAATACTTAAAATATTTCAGATATTGCACAAGGGTGGCTCAAATATGCAGCTCAAACTCAGCAACTACTCAGCGATTGGTCAAGCTCAAGCTGAAGTCCCAAAGCCTTTTGGCCAATTCCGCATCTTTAGCCTTAGGCTTCGGTTCAACCACATTACAGTCCGCAAAGTATTTTCCGCTTACTCCCTTAACTTGTGGATTCAATGCCAAGTAGCATGTAGTTGCTGCTCCCTGCAAACACAAGGGATGATTAATAAGCTGCTGAGGCAAAATGGAAATAACAGAATGGAGACGTATCAATGAATGTGGTTCAATATATGCATGCAGACTGTAACTATCACAATCAAATTAGTGCCGAACACACAAACACTTATCCCAGTTAAGTGAAGAACGTACCTGCTGAACATTTTTGAGCAAAAGATTGCTAAGAACATTTGCAACTCCTGCATTGTATTATCAGAGGAATTCAATTAGAACTAGAAATTTCAAATCGAATTATGCAGATAATTTACTGTGCCTGACAAAATGTAAACCTAAGACTATTTGCATACAACACCAAAACGGACCCTATGGACATCAGGGAGTATAAAGTGACAACCTCATCAGATTCAAATTTCCTGTGGTAATTTCAAAAATTCATGCAATCATGCAGAACTGCATACGATTATTTTCAAAACAAAATTTTCAATCACACAGAACCATACCCAGAACAATTGCTAACCATAGCGAGGATTTCACCTGGAGATCAATATAACTAATATTGTATCAGGAAACTACTAGATTGACTGGAATGGCCGTCTCTACATTGTGTCATTGTTCACCGCCTTGTCTTTAAATTATAATCAAAATTATGTGCAGATAACCCAGGAATTCAGGATACTCACTTCTCTTTTTGTGCAGTCTATAATACCAAACAATATACCAAGTCAATCTAGATAGGCATCCCTCAAATAATCACAAACAATGGAGCAAGTTCGTAGGATTTAAAAAAATGCAGTCTGATTTGTTTCAAAAGGGCAGAAAACAAATTGTTATCAGAACATTATCAGAGACAAGTTAAATTTCTCAGAGGATTACCTCCCATAAGACCCTGGTGACGGAACAGATTGGTGGCAATAACTCCAGGATGAAGTGAATTAGCAGTTATATCTACTTCTTCTTCCTGAATGAAGGAAAAAAAAAAAGTATAACTTCATCTGGGACATAAAAGCAAAAAACTTGTTCAACCAGCCAGAAAGATTGATGAAAGATGTCAACATATGGCACTATCATATTGTACTTATCGATCACATATACATACGAGTCCACAGATTCGTTGGAAAATTGTTTGACGAAAAATATATGGACAAATAAGCTTATTTTAGCATATGCTTGTCTTTGTTTAAGAAACTCAAAGAATGCCTGCACATCTGAAATCTCCGCTGGATTTATCATGAAAGGAAACAATAAAAATACTTGAGAAGAAAACATTAATTTGTCCCAAACTCCACCAAATGAAAGATTCCTAGCCAAACATAATACAAAATTCAGGAGATTAATTCACAAACTTGAAAATAATGAGTACCTTGAAGCGCCTTGTGAGTTCAAGAGTATGCAATATGTTGGCAAGCTTTGATTGTCCATAAGCATACATATGTTTGTACCTGTAAAAATTAGAAAGTCAATATAGGATGTAGCTAACCTATGTGCATTATCCAAACACCTGTGCTGCCATGTTCATGCGCTAGAGCAGTTTAAGTTTTACCCTGATTCGTCATTGAGATTGTCAAAACGAATTCCTCCTGGGTATGTAAAACGGTGACCATCCGATGATAAGTTAATAATCCGCCCCTCTCGTTTGCTTTCGCGAGCTGTATTTTTCATCGTCTCCAACAAAAGGTTTGTCAAAAGAAAAGGGCCTGCAAAATGATAATGACATGACTTAGAGTTTCCCTAAATGTTGTCTGCCCTTGAAGATTAATTCTACCCGAAATGCTTATTTCAGGCAATTAGAAAAACAAAGTCCACAACGAAGAAGTTAAAATAATTAATCATGTTATGTGTGAACATACCAAGATAATTGGTTGCAAACTGCATTTCTATGTTGTCTTTGGAAAGCGTGAAGGGAATTCCCATGATGCCTGCATTGTTACTTCACCAAAGAAGAGAACCCTAGTCAGTTGAACCGAAATATAATTAGAATGCATCCCGGCATGCTAAATGTGTAGGCAAGTAGATAGACTCAAATATGTGACAGATAATAGAATGTAAACAACTACTGCTAATGTTCTTACATAAGGATGTTCAGAGGAAGACCAGAGGAAATATATTCAGACGCAAATTTCCTAACTGATTCCATCCAGCTGACGTCTAACTGCATGACGTCAATTCTAGCAGAGGGGATTTCCTTCAGTATTCCTTCTTTGGCCTTCCTACCAGCATCCACATTTCTCACTGCCATAACTACATGGACACCGCGCAATGCAAGAACACGTGTTGTCTCCAGACCGATGCCACTTGCCGCTCCTGAAATTAAGCAAGTTAACAATCTAACAGACTAATCAATCAGCTCAGTGCAATCAGCTGGTTGATTTTGACAGGTAACAAGTACAATGGATGACAACAATTAGAAAAACAAGTGTGCTTGCAGAGGTTGCTATTATCAACTCATGCAATAAACAAATTAAAACATAAAGGCGGCTTTCGCCTCTGCTTAGCAAAATTGGCAAGTACTCAGCTTGTGTGAAGGGAATCCGCTATATCCACTGCAAAGAATTTTCTAGCTCAAAACCTTGAATATCAGTAGGAACAGTTTTGCGCATTCCACCAAAACAATGGCTCGTATATTGCCTTAATGTGATCATGACCCTTAACAATGTCTGACTATTGCTGGAATTTATAAATTATTAGCATCAAAAAACACAACGATTGAACCTCCAGAAACTAATCAATCATTGCATCTCTCAATTCCTTGTTTATGTATCTTTGAACTTCCTGAATTGGAATTTTGATGTTCCGGCCCAGAATTGAGGTCAATTATCCATAGAACAAGAAGAGTTTTGTTAACATTCCACAATTTTGAAACCTATCCTATCAATTCTTCCAAAAAAAAAATTTTGAAAATATATCCATGGAAGGAAGAAACTAGTCAAATGAAAAGTCTATCACATAGCAACTCCGCAGATAGATTCAATTGAAAAATGATATCGCTTGGGGGCATCTAGATATGATCATTAATCAACATCAACAGCTTGACGTCATCAAGTTCAGTTATAACCGTTATAAGTACATATGATGAATGCTTAGAGAAAGACAACAGTGCAAAAGACATCTCCAGAAAAGAAGCCAACTTTTTGCATAAACTGTCCTACCATACTATCATATGCTTAGTTGACCTCTACCGCTTGGAAAAAATAAGAACAGTAACAACCGCAACATCAAACTCATAATCTATCACTTCAAACTACAAGCAACCAGAAAAAAAAAAAAGAAAAAAAAGAAAAAAAAGGCAAATGGCATCAAGAATATGAGAAGGGAAACAGGCGCCCAGATCAAAATTTCAGACCTGTGATAATGGCAGTGAGGCCAGTTCCATCAATTCCAGCAGTAACTTGTTCAGCTGTAGAAGAACCTGAGAACCCAGATGACCCTTTACACCCAAAAATCCACATCTTTCAAAGATTTTTGAAATCAAGAGAACTTTTTTCTTTCTTCTTCTGCACAACTAAAACCAAAAGATAGAGTCTTCTTGTTGGGGTTATATCAACAGCATGTATCCCAAGTCATTATATAGGATGCCCTCACGTGGGTCCCATTACCATATCCATGGCCCTCAATCAAGGATGCTGTCCTATCCAACAAGCAAAGAACATTCGATTTTACCTAAAAAAGAAATATAAAAAGGTTGTTGGATGTTGAATTTGATCTTCTAGACGTCTAAAATAAAGGGTATTCTAAGATATCTGATTAGATTTAGTAATAACATAACAATTATAGGCGCCCACCAACTGAGACCTGTCCCAAGAATTCAACCATATCCTATATTTGAACAAATAAAACAGGCGCATGCTAGAATGGGGAAAAGAAGCAAACAATTCAAATTAAGCAGCCACCATGTGAAAGCTCACAACTGTCACATTTAGTCCCAACTCTAATTTATTTTTATCAAGAGAAAGCTGAAACGTAGAGATCTGCATTATTATAAAAAATAGATAAATCGTTATATTATATCTATATTTTATGCATGTCGTAAATTACGTGATTACGTAATGAGATCCTCTTATCAAATCTTTAAATTTGTATTTTATTTCAATTTAATTATTCTATCAGCTGTATGCCAAAAAAAATGAATAGTTCTAAAATCAACCTACGAATACATTTTTATGTAATTAAGTGGATCATATTTGATTCCATTTAATTAAAATATAGTATACTAAATTTGTTCAAATAATTTTAAGTTATGCAATACAATGGTAATAATGACAATTGAAAAAATAAAATTTAATTACTTTCTAAATTCTAAAATTCTGAAAAAATTAAAAAACTGAATATAATTTTTTCTATTTTTTTGTAATGTGCGTGATCATTATTATACCGTACTTTTAGTGGATGTTAATTGAACAAAATAAACTATAATAGACTAAATTGCATAAAATGAATTCTCTGGGAAAATGCATTCTATAACTTTTCATTTAATAAGAGCAACATAATTGATTAAATTGAAATAAGATGAACGTTGAGCGATTTCATTGTCCCAAATTTTAAAGTTAAGCAATGAAAATGAAAATAAAAGGTAAGTTGAAACATGAATTGCATAATTTATTCAATAAAATATTACTAAGTATTTGTTTTATTCGATTCAGCCATTCAGGTTATGGGGCTTGACTTATTTAGCTTTTTTTAATTCTTTTTTTATGGGTATTCGGTGGATTCAGTGTTTCTTGTACGGTTGTATACAGCTCACATCCCAAACGAGTTTGATTTCCCACCTCATTTTCCTTTGTGAAGAGGATTGTTTATGTTCCACCTTTCAGTTCTTCTAGAAGACCCAAAATGGCCAAAACAAAAAAAAAATTATGAAGATAGTGCCCAAGAGTTCATTCATTTTCTTATTATAGAAATCTACGTTGGTTGGTTACTAATGTAGTTCACTTGACTAGCGAAATTCAGATGATGTGTGAAAGATTACGAATGAAAATTTTATTAGAGTTATAATTAAATTTATAATTTATTATTTGACATGAAAAATATCGTCATTATCTTTTCAATTCGCTTCTCTTGAATACATAAACGCAATACTCTTAAGACAAATTTACAGAACACTACCTCTGCTTTCTATTTTTATGATGAAATAATTAATTATAATTTAAATAGTACTAAAATAATTAAATAATATATTTAATAATATTTAATAATTTTTTCTTTCAAATATAATTATTGTTTCATATTATGTAAGTCTTACTTAAAAAATTAAACATGAAAATAATATAAAGATAAGGTTGGATTTTCTAATGCCATCTTATACTTCAAATAGTATTTATAGTATATCAATAAAAGATAAATTAAGAATTCAGACCATTAACTTCTTGAACTGTCTCTCCTTTACAAAGGTTTAGTCATTTATGCTTAGAAAATTAAAAAAAAAAAGAAAAGATGGGTTTGCCGATGATTTTTCGTTCAAAAAAAAAAAAAAACTGAGTTTCCCGATTATTTTGGCCAGACTTTCACGACGTCGATCGCTTTTGAGTTGGTCAAGCTCAAACTATAATAATAATCCAAGAAATCTTTAGCCTGAAAGCTTGATGTCTTGGCCATGCTGGAGGCGGTCAACGCAGAAACGTTTCCATCCTGTAAAGGTTAGCCTTCCAAGCGATGAAAGATCTCTTGCACGATACTCTCACACTGTTTTGGGTCAAATGCATGCAATGCTATCCAATTTTTTTTTCCACAAAAAAAAAGAGAGTTTCTGTTGCTGGAACTTGTAACATTTATGATAAAATGCAGTAATAGATTAGCCTTCCAAAACTCAGAAAAGCTTTCATGTGAAAACAGGCTAATGACATAGTACTAATATCCTGAAGATAGAAGACCACCACAACAGTAAATGACAACAGTAACATCCAAGGGGAAACAAGTGCGACAGGCAATGTTTAATCATGCAGATAAAGAGTCTAAACTACGTAGCCACAACCTTAAACAATTCCTGAAGCGGCTGTTCCATGTCCGCTGTTCATGATATCTTTCAATGCAATAAACAACAATATATGATACGTCCAAATTAAGATTCCCAGCATTGCTATTGAATCGGTACGGTTTGAGTCTGCAGAGCAGCCAGTTAAACAATTCAGGGATTTGTCAAGCGCAAGCTGAACTCCCACAGCTTTTTGGCCAGTTCTGCATCTTTAGCATTAGAGTTTGGTTCAGCCAAGTTGCTGTCCACGAAATATTTTCCACTTACCCCCTTAACCTGGGGATTCAATGCGACGTAGCACGTGGTTGCTGCTCCCTATAATCATGTCCAAATATCAGTAAAGCGTAGAACAATTTAAGTGGAAAACGTGGATTGTGTTTTCCACATTAAATAAATGCTGAAGCACTGAAAATTTTGATTCTGGGAATGTTGAAGAATGTACCTGTTGAACACTTTTAAGTGCAATTTTACTAATCACATTTGCAAAAACTGCATGAAGCAGAAGTGATCCGATTTCAGAACCACAAATATAAACTTGATAAACAAATAAATACAGCTTATTGTGCATGAAAAGGTTTGAATTTTAGGCTTGCCCAAATCCCCGGTTACCCACTTAGGACTTAGCCTATGGAAGGAGGAGGAAAGTGATGAACAGCAGAACCGGCTCAAATTTTTTGTAGCATATTATGCGCAAATGCTTGTTTGGAAATACTATATCAACCAAAGCAAGGTGGCTAATTGGCAATCAATATCCGTTTCTTTCATTCTCATTCATCTTCAATTAGTAAGCTGCGTATTTCTATATCACATCACCGTCCTTGAATTGTAGCAACATCATAACAATGTATGCCCTAGGTGCAATTATAGGATGATGCTGGTTTGGCAGTGCATGACACGACAAATAATTTAGATATAGATGCTCTATTTTTATATGTAGTCCAAGCCCCAAAAAAGTCAAAGCAAAGAAGGTAAATTTATTAGATTTAGCCAGCAGTTCAATACTGAAATGGCAAATAACTACATTCAAGTCAAACTCCCAATAGGATTACCATTTACGAAGCTGTGATAGCGCAGGAGATTGGTAGCAATGGATCCAGGATGAAGTGAATTAGCAGTAATATTCACCCCTTCTTCCTGTACGATTAACAAAAGAGGAAATGAAACTGTATATAAGTCTGTGTCTGGTAAGTTTTCTTTTGGTACATCAGAAAAAAGACTGTGTCTGATACTTGAATACAAAAACCATCGAGTGCCAGACGGCTTGTGGTACCCTGAAGTTTTAACATGCTTTAATTATCATCCATTGCCTGTACTAATCAATTTATAGATAAATTTTTCATCAAGAAATTTGACTTCTATTTTCTAGAGCTACCATCTAACATCTAGAGTAAATCTTTCTCCCACTGCAGGCAGGTGAGAAAAAATATGGCATTTAAAGACATTCACGATATTGAGTTGGGGTGTTGCATCTTAGTTGTTAGCTGCTATTGTTTACTTTAATATTATTGCGCTTAAATGCATAATTTTGAATTATGTGACACCTCCAAATCCATTGCAGCTCCACATGAAAGGAAAAATCAAGGGGAGGACACTCAAAACCATTTTGAAAAGCTTCAAAGAAAAATTGTTTAACAATTGGTATTATAAGACCCTTCATATATGACATGTGCAAAGAAGTAAGCAACACTAAATGGGCTTTTAGACACCACGTCTTACCCACAACGTTAAGGCTTAAGTTATGGATCTCTAGCCACACTTAAGTTGCTTTAAACCTTCCTTCCTTTCCAATATGAGACTTATATCTTATACTGGTTCGTATGCAAATATATAAAGGAATTCCTGCAAATCCAACTTCTCCTATACCCCATGACCAGAAACAGGAAAATGTCAAACTAGAAAACAACTATTCTTCAGTCAGAGAAGCAACAAGTTCTTATAACCTATGATAAATTTAGTACCTTGAGGAGCCGTGCAAGCTCATTAGCATGCAATATGTTGGCTAGTTTTGATCGTCCATATGCTGTCATGCTGCTGTACCTATTTAGGAGGAAAAGGATACACGAAACATAGTTGAACCATATAGTCTACAGGAGGCCAATAGGTGCATGTGTAACTTACGGTGTCAATTTCACAGCAGGAAAGAAAAAAAAAAAAAAAAGATACTGAAAATAATGTGTTACCCTGACTCTTCACTGATCTTATCGAAAGGAATTCCTTCACGGTCTGCAAAACGATGACCTAATGACGACACGTTAACAATCCGACCCTCTTGTTTACTTTCACGTGCTGTTTTTTTCATGGTCTCCAGCAAAAGGTTGGTCAAAAGAAAATGCCCTGCAAAAATTCATTATGCAATCCTTAGGATTTATTTTGGAATAAAGCACATATTTATTCATGAGAATAATGGCAAGGCAATTGCTAAAACATGTGCGAATGTACATTAAACTACACTAAGAAGATAGCAAGGCAATTTCTAAAACAATTTACAAGGGCATGTGCAACATACCAACATGGTTGGTTGCAAACTGCATTTCTATCTTGTCTTGGGAAAGCATGAAAGGAGTTGCCATAACACCTGCATTATTGCTGCCAGCAAAGAAAAGGGAGCACTAAGTTTTTACTGGCAACCTCATTTGATACATGAAACAAGTTTATGGTAGGATCATTAGATCATTGATTTGAAAGTCATCCTTAAAACAGCACACCTAAATCAACTACAGAAAGGAGACGTAAAAACAACCAGAATTGCATTGGTGAGAAAACAGGATCCAAGCAACTAGAATTGCTTTAAAATAGATTTCATACATTAGGAGATTCAGGGGAAGGCCCAAGGAAATATATTCAGATGCAAATTTTCTGACAGACGCCATCGAGCTGAGTTCTAACTGCATAATATCAATCTTAGCATTTGGGATTTCCTTTAAGATTCCTTCTTTGGCTTTCCTGCCAGCGTCCACATTTCTTACTGCCATTACTACGTGGACACCATGCAAAGCAAGAACACGTGCTGTCTCTTCGCCAATACCACTTGATGCTCCTGAAATTAGAGACAAAGAAAAAGAAAATTCAGAGTCTAAAAGAGCAAATTACTGGAAAGTTGAAAACATTTCATCCATTAGTATCAGCAAGGCAAACATTGTTAATCTCACATATGCATAATTTAGACAAGCATGATGCTTAACCAATGGAATCCCAATGGAGAAGCTGTCAGAAACTCTATTACGAGTCTCAATACCAAACTAATTCAGTGGAAAATCATGGGGACAGAATTTAAGCCAAAGGTCATTGGAAGCTAGTCATTCTCGATATAGGCTGCACTTATGGGAGATAGAGGAAATATAGAGCACAAGATTTTTTATAGTACAGAATGCTTGAAATAGAGATGTGGCGATGAAGTTTTATATGACCACAAAATTCTCATTAAGCTGAAAGTATATTTTATCGAAGAGTTAAGCCAATAATATTGTGCAGCAGTGAGTGTACGTATTGCGAGCCTAGGAAATGACTCCATCGGAGATGTTGGATTGAAGGAATGATCTTCATGTTGGTTTACAAATGTCAAGCGTAGCACTACAAATACTAATTAAGAATGGTGATCAAATCCAAATGAATGGTAAGTTGACTTAAGAATCTTTTGTTGAGAAAAAGGTAGAACAATGAGATATTTATAATAGAACAAAATGGCGAAAAACTATGCATGAAACTGATTGAGTTAAATTTGAGATTAAGGTTTTATTTTGTTGTTGTTAATATTAAGAATGGACATAAACAGTCCTTAATATATTCATGCTTCTTAATCTGAATCGAATAACTAAATCAACTCCCAGTCTTGGCCAACCTCAAGAAAAATTTTGCAATACAGAACACAAAAATACAGACATGCCCAACAACTAATTAACAAAACACAAACAACAGATTGTGCAAAGAGCATTAAAAACATCAAAAATAGAGGAAACCCAGATGAAAAAAAAAAACAAAAGAAAGACCTGTGACAATAGCAGTGAGGCCAGTTGCATCAATTCCATCAGTAACTTGCTCAGCAGTGGAAGAGGCTGAAAACCCAGATGGCCCTTTGCGGCTAAAAATCCACATCTTTCAGGAAACTTGGGCTGTAACCGGCTGCAGAATGTAGATGACTGGATTCCCTTTTGCCTAATTGTTATGGTCAGTCCCGGAATTCTTGTGAATCAGCCATTTATACATGGAAAAAGAGGACGTTCAAAACCATATGGTGACGTGGCCTCCACCAATCAGCGTCCGTCCCTCGCTACTAAAACCTGATCTAACAAGAAAGAGGACATTTATTTGAACAAAAAATTTGACATCCACGTAGTTATATTTAGCATATATATTATAATAAATTTATTTATATTTATAATAAAATTAATAAAATATAATATAAAAAAATTAACATATAATTTTTTATCGTAAAAATAATAAACGTTATTATAAAAATATCGTTATAAAAAATATATTTTATCTATATATTATTTATGTACAAGTATATATGTACGAATGTGAACCCTCTCTTATTTGAATCATTCGTTTTGCTTGTTTGTTGAAACTTGCGAACTACTAGAAGTTTCGGTCAAAAAAAAAAAAAAAAAAAATCGGTCAAAAAAATTGAACTACTGAAAGTCCATTAGATTGACATTATTGGTTTCCTTAGCCTTTGCTACGTTTGCAGTGACGATTAATCAGGCTTTAAGAGAATCACTCCTTCGTAAGCATATAATTTCTTGAAACAAATGCCTTGGTCACGGGAGTAATCGGAGGCGGTGAAAATCTTAGTCCCTCTTATCTCTCTTTTATATAAAATCTTAATGTCTCCAATGCTATCTCATACGACGGTCTTATTATATTTTTTATAACTAAAAAAAAAGAATATATAACATAAAAAACAATAATAATATAGAAAATATTCATGTAGAATTTATATATATTGTACAAAATGTTCTAAATATAAAATAAAAATATTTTTGTATTCAATTAACTTTAGGAGATTGTGTGTTTTTGTAATTGGATTTGAAAAGAAACAATAAATAGAGAATAATTTGGTGGCCGCACAATGAGAACAATGTACTTGATGCAAGTTGATGTAGCGTGATCAAATAAAAGATTTATTAAATTCAAAAAAGAAAGATAGATGAATTCTTAGACGGACCACCCACCTTTCGCATACCTCCTATTATGTTACTACATTGTCAACCCCAGTAAATAGACACAAAATAAACTCCGAGGCACGCCTCCAACGCATAAAAAACCAACGTCTAGAGGACGGGCCCTAGCCCAATTAATTGGAAATTATGTTCCCAACCACTAGAAAATTTTCGTATGAATCAGTAAGCGTTGATGCGGATGACAATGGTCAGTTACCGCTTAACTAAAGGTCTCGAATTTGAGTTTTTGGGAATGTAGTCGCGTTAAAATACTTGTTGGAAGATCTTTACCACCCTTTGAGGTTTTACTCGGATTGGTTCAGATTAATCAACTCATTATACTAAATACTAAACGATTTCAAATAAAAAAAAATCTCGTCTGATCTCACCCCTCTTTCTCCTAATGCCCTTAATTGGGCTCCCCTCCCCACTCCGACTAGCAGACCAAAAAACCAAGTCCATTTGGTGTTTGTCTTTGTACCTAGCCTATCGGACAGCGGCACATGGGCCTCGCGTCTCCATTTTCCCCGGGATCACTTGATATGGTCCATTTGGTTATTCTCATTTGTTTCAGTGTTTTTTATAACATTAATGATTGAACAGTTGTGGTAACTCGATGTCCTGGAAGGTGTTCGGCAAGGCCCAAACCATGAATTTCCAGACATGGGCCAACCTTCACATGAATATTGCTGGACAACGGCCGTTTTCTCCAGAAACCCCCATCTTTCATACTCCAGATATGGCAAGCTGGCAAGCAGGCATTCTCACCAAGACCTCTTTTTTTTTTTTTTTTTTTGCACAGAATGAAGTGTCGCTCATTGCAGTGATACGAAGATATGTACATTTTTACTGTATGTGTAGTTTAACTGGCTAAAAAATTCATATTTATGTGAATGATCACAAATTCAAATTTTATCCAGGTTAAATAATGAAACTAAATTTACGATTAAACTTCTAACTTACTGTTTCGTAAAAGAATGTCACACTCATTTAGTCACTTCGCATCCTCTAGACACAAAAATTCATGATGAAACACTTGAACAATTCCTATTTGCTTTTACACTTACTCACCAAAAATAGGAAAAGATGTACGTTGATATTTCTTGATTGTTGGAAATTCAAAAGGCAAGGCAAGGTTTGTAAGTTTTCGCTTGCCATTCTTTTTGAGTCGAAACGTAATCGTTGTATTAATACTCAGAAAGATCATACATCAAATTGATGCAAGAGTATCGGAGATTCCTACATGAAGTAGGAAAAGAAAACGGTACATTTGTCCTACACGATAAGCAGTCAAACTGACCATTAACAGTTTGAGCACAAAGCTTGAGATTATCAATTGAACAATGATTAAACCTATTTAGCCTGAAAGAGCTAATTAGATCTAACCTAACTAGAAATAACTGTCTACTGTAGCACAAACCGTACAAAGACGGACATAAACACAAGATCGTCTAGGTATAACTGCTAACAATTATCGAAACAGCCAAAATAGACATGCAGAAGCATAAACAGTCAGTACAAATTATAAGACCCCAACAAAGCCAACAGAGATTAATGCTATCAGTTCCATCATTGGTGGCCATGGCGGACGGCGGTGACTGGGTGACCGATGCTGGAGGAAAAATCGTCAGCCACTGGACAGACATGGGCGTAGATGGTGGTTGTGTCAGTGGGGTCAGCGCCAGCGACATCAGCTTTTGTTGCCACTCAGTGGGTTCCAACAGTGGCGCCGGCGGCCGGTAAGGCCGCTCCGGTAGCAACAACAAAGTCAGAGGCAGTGTTCTTAGCAATTGGTACGTCGGCATTGGCAGAGGCTACGGCGGTGATGGCGACAACGCCCGTGACGGAAAACCTGAAAACACGGATGCACCACCGAAGATGACGGATTTGAAGCTAGGAAGGCCGATAATGATGTTATTTAGGTTTGATTTGGTAGAAAACAAAGTTAAAAACCCTAAAAAAGCATATATAGAAATTGGTGAAGGGAGGGCATGGTGATAGAAAGGAAGAAAGAGAAGGAACCAGAGACGAGGAGGAAAGGTAGAGTAGAACGAAGGGGAGGCCAGGAGAAAGGATTGGGAGGCTGGCCGACAGTGGTGACTGGCCACCACTACCAGCCAACCAGGGGTTGGTAAGGTCTCCTTAAGTAGGGGCAGAGAGAAACCTAGAGAGAGAGAGAGAGAGAGAGAGAGAGAGAGAGCATGACGTTTGCCATTTTGGAAAATAGGCCAAAAGTCATTTCGATGTAGAGAAAAAGTTTGGATATTTGTATGCAACTAAAGCTATTAATACCACAGTAGAAAATAAGATTAGCATAAAAAGCATTCAAGTGCAGAAAACTACTAGATTGAAAAGAATGATTGAATGTATGTAGTTGGGGATTCATCATACCTTAAGTTATAATTAAGTAATTTTACCCTTCAATATTAAGATTCACATACAAGATAAAAAAGAATTCTCCGTTTAACACACTTGGATTCAACACCCACTAGATAATTTACACACAGAAGTTGACAACCAAATTACCAAATTAACACGGAGGAAATAGAAATAAAAATACACAGTAAAAGAAGCAAAGACAGAGAGGGGGAAAAAATAGATAGCCAGATATGTTAGAAATCTCAAGCCCTGGCCTTGAATGGAATAGCCCTGATGACTATCTGGTGGTACAAAGCAGCAAGAGCAGCTCCAATGAAAGGTCCAACCCAGAAGATCCACTGCAAAACACAGACAAATTATATGGCAACAGAATTAAAAATCCAATGGTAAATTGTATTTTATTTTGATCCAATTTTTTGCAGCATCTACGGTGCTTTGATTCAGGACAACTCACCTGGTCATCCCATGCATGATCTCTGTTGAAGATGACGGCGGCTCCAAGACTCCTGGCCGGGTTGATGCCAGTCCCCGTGATGGGGATGGTAGCCAAGTGAACCAAGAACACTGCAAACCCAATGGGAAGAGGGACCAATATCTGCAAAATAAGTTAAACTTTTAGGTGAGGTTCTGAAACAAATAATAGCTATACATGTAAGCATTACATTCACCATATCCACCTCATATCAGTGCTTAAGACTCTCGATGACTATACATGTAAAAAGTTGTTTGTACACATGATGATGCCGGATAACATTAGATATTGAGTTCAACCCTTTTCTCAGACTGATGCGGTAAGAATTTGGTGAAAATGAATGCACTAAGAAAAGCATAAAAAAAAAGATGTAAAAATTTTAATAATTTTACTTAAATAGTTTTAAAAAAGTAACAAAGTGATATATAATTAAATTCATGAAAATAATTAGAAAAAATAGATAAATTATTGTATGAAACTGCAATGTTACTTCAGTAAGTGTAACTATATAGTTTTGCTATAAAAAAAAAAAAACCAAAAAGATTTAGCAAACACTGGCAAACTGGAATTCTAAGATTCACTCTTAACCAATATAACTTTCTATTTGGGCTAGCAGACAATGGGCCAAAGAGGACTACCTAACCCCACTCACATGCACATAGACGCCCAAGCACATGGATGTCCAAAGACTACAAAGAAAGAACCAAAGCCTCTGCCCAATTTTTTTGCTCAATAACCGGAGAGAAACGCCTGATTTGGTATGCAAAACTGAGCGGTAGGTATGAACCCTCGAAACTTCTAAAGCGGTCCATACATCAAAAAGGCAATAATTGAGGCATATGTAGAACACATTCATCATCATCCTCCAGGCATAAAGAAGCAAACTACACTTTTCCCCCGTAACCCCACCATATAGTACACATAAAAGCTACATGAACATACCTAAGTAGGTGACCATAGGCACGCAGTAATATAAACCATTTGATCGTAAAAAAATATATTAAATTTTAAAAAATAAATAATAAATAAATAGTTTAGATCACCCCGTATCTGTCACATATCTATCCTGTTGTGTTTGCGTAGTAGGCCTCATAAATAGACAAACCTGTAATAAATTAGCTCCAAGGCAAGCCCATTCAGCTACCGCCTTCCATTTACTTTGCAACAATTAAATCACTAGCTAAAAGACAAACCTATTGAGGCGCCACCAAGTGAACGCTAAGAACTGTCACATTTATTCCCAACTTTAATTTATTTTTATCAATCATTCACCTTTTTTCTTCAATTTAATAATTCTATCGCTCTATGTTAAACAAAATTAGGTGAAAAATTGTAAAATCAACCCTTAACGAATACATTTTTATGTAATTAAGTGGATCATATTTGATTTTATTTAATTAAAATATAGTATACTAAATTTGTTCAAATAATGTTAAGTTATGCAATACAATGGTAATGATGACAACCGATAAAATAAAATTTAACTACTTTATAAATTCTAAAATTCTAAAAAAATATTAAAAAAAAGAGCTGTATAGGTAATTTTTTTTAATTTTTTTTGTAATTTTTGTGATCATTATTACGCCGTAATTTTAGTGGATGTTAATTGAACAAAATAAAATATAATAGACTAAATTACATAAAATGAATTCTTTGGGAAAATGCATTCTATAACTTCTCATTCAATAAGAGTAACAGAATGATTAAATTGGAACAAGATTAACTTTGAGTGATTTCATTGTCCCGAATTTAAAGTTAAGCAATGAAAATGAAAATAAGATGTAAGTTGAAAAATGAATGGTATAATTTATTAAATAAAAAATTACTAAGTATTTGTTTTTATTCGATTCAGCCATTCAGGGTATGGGGCTTGACTTTTTTTTTTTTTTTTTGATCTTTTTTTATGGGTATTCGGTGGATTTGGTGTTTCTTGTACACAGCTCAGATCCCAAACGAGTTTGATTTCCCACCTCATTTTGTGAAAACGATTGTTTATTTTCCACTTTCCAGTTCTTCTAGAAGAGCCCAAAACGGCCAAAGAAAAAAAAAAATTGTTATGAAGACAGTGCCTAAGAATTCATTCATTTTCGTATTATAGAAATCTAGGTTGGTTGGTTAGCAATGCGTACCTCATATGATTGACGGAATTCACGGATTCGAATTTTGTTAGAGTAACTAGTATAATTAAATTTGCAGTTTATCACTAAATATAAAAAATGTTCTAATTAATTTTTCACTCTCTTCATTTTGAACATAGAGTTGTAATGGTCTTACATAAATTTATAGAACACTAAAATGACTATAATTTAAATAATATTAAAATAATTATACTGTTTAATAATTTTTTTAAATTTAATAACCAGTTTGTATCTTATTAATTTTATTTTTTTTAAGCGAGTAAAATTTATTATTAATCTAATACTTTACAATTTATTTTTTTATTTTTAATTTTAAATAAATATTATTTATTATATAATATAAAATTATAAGTAACATATATTTACTAAAATATGTGATTTAAATTAAAAATAAAAAATTAAATATGAAAATAATATAAAGTTAAGGTTGGGTTTCCCGATGATATTTCGGACCGGTGGGCCAGACTTTCACGACGTCAACCGCTTTTGAGTTGGTCAAGCTCAAACTACAATAATAATCCAAGAAATCTTTAGCCTGAAAGCTTGATGTCTTGGCCATGCTAGAGGCGGTCAACGCAACGTTTCCATCCTGTGAAGGTTAGCCTTTTAAACGAAGAAAGATCTCGTGCACGACATTCTCACACTGTTTCTGGTTAAATGCATGCAATGCTATTCATTTTTCTTTTTCAACTAAAAAAAAAAGAGAAGAGTTTCTGTTACTCGAATATGTAACATTTATGATAAAATGCAGTAATAGATTAACCTTCCAAAACTCGGAAAAGCTTTCCTGGGAAAACAGCCTAATGATATAGTAATATCCTGAAGATGGAAGACCACCACAAAACATCCAGGGCGAAACAAGTCCATGTTTAAGAATGCAGATAGAGTCGAAACTACATAGCCACAACCTTAAACAATTCCTGGAGCGGCTGTTCCACGTCCATTGTTCATGATATCTTTCAATCCGGTAAGCAATAGTATACAATACATCAAGATTGAGATTCCCAGCATTCATATTGAATTAGTACGGTTTCAGTATGCGGCGCAGCTCGTTCAACTTTTCAGGGATTTGTCAAGCTCAGGCTGAACTCCCACAGCTTTTTGGCCAGTTCTGCATCTTTGGCATGAAAGTGTGGTTCAGCCAAGTTGCTGTCCACGAAATATTTCCCACTTACCCCCTTAACCTGGGGATTCAATGCGACGTAGCACGTGGTTGCTGCTCCCTATAATCATGTCCAAATAGCAGTAAAGAGTAAAACAATTTAAGTGGAAAACATGGATTGTGTTTTCCACATTAAAATAAATGCTGAAACACTGAAAATTTTGATTCTGGGAATGTTGAAGAATGTACCTGTTGAACATTTTTAAGTGCAAAACGACTAATCATATTTGCAAAAACTGCATGAAGCAGAAGTAATCCGACTTCAGAACCACAAATATAAACTTGATAAACAAATAAAAACGGCTTATTGTGCACAAAAAGGTTTGAATTTTAGGCTTGCCCAAATCCCCGTTTACAGACTTAGGACTTAGCCTGTGGAAGGAGGAGGAAAGTAATGAACAGCAGAACTGGCTCAAATTTTTTGTGGCATATTATGTGCAAATGCTTGTTTGGAAATACTATATCGACCAAAGCAAGGTGGCTAATTGGCAATCAATATCCGTTTCTTTCATTCTCATTCATCTTCAAATAGTAAGCTGTGTATTTCTATATCACATCATCGTACATCGTCTTTGAATTGTAGCAACATCATAACAATGTCCGTTATGGGTGCAATTACTGGATGATGCTGGTTTGGCAGTGCATGACACAACAAATAATTTAGATATAAATGCTGTATTTTTATATGTAGTCCAAGCCCCAAAAAAGTCAAATCCAAGAAGGTAAATTTATTAGATTTAGCCAGCAGTTGAATATTGAAATGGCAAATAACTACATTCAAGTCAAACTCCCAATAGGATTACCATTTAAGATGCTGTGATAGCGCAGGAGATTGGTAGCGATGGATCCAGGATGAAGTGAATTAGCAGTAATATTCACCCCTTCTTCCTGTATGATTAACAAAAGAGGAAATGAAACTGTATATAAGTCTGTGTCTAGTAAGTTTTCTTTTGGTACATCAGAAAAAGGACTCTGTCTGATACTTGAATACAAAACCCATCAAGTGCCTGATGGCTTGTGGTACTCTGAAGTTTTAACATGCTTTAATCCTCATCCATTGCCTGTACTAATCAATTTATAGATAAATTTTTCACCAAGAAATTTGGCTTCTATTTTCTAGAGCTATCATCTAACATCTAGAGTAAATTTTTCTCCCACTGCAGGCAGTTGAGACAAAATATGGCATTTAAAGACATTCACGATGTTGAGTTGGGGGGTTGCATCTTAGTTGCTATTGTTTACTTTGATATAATTGCGCTTAAATGCATAATTTTGAATTACGTGACATTTCCAAGAAGTGTAAAAATCCATTGCAGCTCCACAAGAAAGGAAAAATCAAGGGAGGGACACTCAAAACCATTTTGAAAAGCTTCAAAGCAAACTTTTTTAACAATTGGTATTATAAGACCCTTCATATATGACATGCGCAAAGAAGTAAAAAACACTTAATGGGCTTTTGGATACCACATCTTATCCAAAACCTTAAGATTTAGGTTATGGATCTCTAGCCACACTTAAATTGCTTTAAACCTTCCTTTCCTTTCCAATATGAGATTTATATCTTATACTCCAACAACATGTATTCCAGAACATGGAAAACAGGTTGAACAAAAAGCAGTCAAAAATATCCAGGCATATTCCCCTGTTTGGTGGTTTGTATGCACATATATAAAGGAATTCCTGCAAATCCGAATTGTCCTATATCCCATTACCAGAAACAGGAAAATGTCAAACTAGAAAACAACTATTCTTCAGTCAGAGAAGCAACAAATTCTTGTAACCTATGATAAATTTGGTACCTTGAGGCGCCGTGCAAGCTCATTAGCATGCAATATGTTGGCTAGTTTTGATCGTCCATATGCAGTAATGTTTTTGTACCTATTTAGGAGGAAAAGGATGCATGAAACATAGTTGAACCACATAGTCTACGGGAGGCCAATAGGTGCATGTATAAGTTACAGTGTCAATTTCACAGCAGGAAAGGAAAAAAAAAAAAGAAGATACTGAAACTAATGTGTTACCCCGACTCTTCACTGATCTTATCGAAAGGAATTCCTTCACGGTCTGCAAAACGATGACCTAATGACGACACGTTAACAATCCGACCCTCTTGTTTACTTTCACGTGCTGTGTTTTTCATGGTCTCCAGCAAAAGGTTGGTCAAAAGAAAATGCCCTGCAAAAATTCATTATGCAATCCTTAGGATTTATTTTGGAATAAAGCACATACTTAGTCAGGAGAATAATGGCAAGGCAATTGTTAAAACATGTGCTAATGCACATTAAACTACACTAAGAAGATAGCAAGGCAATTTCTAAAACAATTTACAAGGGCATGTGCAACATACCAACATGGTTGGTTGCAAACTGCATTTCTATCTTGTCTTGGGAAAGCATGAAAGGAGTTGCCATAACACCTGCATTATTACTGCCAGCAAAGAAAAGGGAGCACTAAGTTATTACTGGCAACCTCATTTGATACATGAAACAAGTTTATGGTAGCATCATTAGATCATTGATTTGAAAGTCATCCTTAAAACAGCGCACCTAAATCAACTACAGAAAGGAGACGTAAAAACAACCAGAATTGCATTGGTGAGAAAACAGGATCCAAGCAACTAGAATTGCTTTAAAATAGATTTCATACATTAGGAGATTCAGGGGAAGGCCCAAGGAAATATATTCAGATGCAAATTTTCTGACAGATGCCATCGAGCTGAGATCTAACTGCATAACATCAATCGTAGCATTTGGGATTTCCTTTAAGATTGCTTCTTTGGCATTCCTACCAGAGTCCACATTTCTTACTGCCATTACTACGTGGACACCACGCAAAGCAAGAACACGTGCTGTCTCCGTACCAATACCACTTGATGCTCCTGAAATTAGAGACAGAAAATGAAAATTGGGATTCTAAAAGAGCAAACTACTGGAAAGTTGAAAAAATTACATCCATTAGTCTCTGCAAGGCAAACATTGTTAATCTCACGCATGCAAAATTTAGGCAAGCATTATGCTTAAACAGTGGAATCCCAATGGAGAAGCTGTCAGAAACTCTATTACGCATCTCAACACCAAACTAATTCAGTGACAAATCATGGGGACAGAATTTGAGCCAAAGGGCATTAAAAGCTAGTCATTCCCGATATAGGTTGCACTTATGAGAGAAAGTTTTAGTCTGGAGTATAAGATTTTTTACCGGACGGAGCGCTTGAAATAGAGATGTGCTGATGAAGTTTATATGAACACAAAATTCTCATTAAGCTGAAAGTAAATTTTATTGAAGAATTAAGCGAATAGTATTGTGCAAGAGTGAGATGCTGGACTGAAGGAGTGATCTTCTTGTTGGTTTACAAATGTCAAACGTAGCACCACAAATACTACAATTAAGAAGGATGATCAAATCCAAATGAACGGTAAGTTGACTTAAGAATTTTTTGTTGGGAAAAGGGTAGAACATTGAGATGATTATAATAGAACAAAATGGCAAAAAACTATGCATGAAACTGAGTTAAATTTGAGATTAAGGTTTTCTTTTTTTTGTTAAACAGTTCTTAGTGTTTTCATGCTTCTTAATCTGAACTGAATAACTAAATCAACTCCCCAGTCTTGGCCAACCTCAAGAAAAATTTTGCAATACAGAACACAAAAATACAGACATGCCCAACAACTAATTAACAAAACACAAACAACAGATTGTGCAAAGAGCATTAAAAACATCAAAAAGAGAAGAAACCCAAATGAAAAAAAAAAAAAAAAAGACTAAATACATTTAACCTCCTGTGGTTGTTTTGTGTTTGACCTCTATAGTTTTAATTTATGCAATAAACTCTCTTATATTTTTTAATTTTAATAATTAACCTTCCTAACAGTAATTTGTTAAATCAACTAATAAAAATTAGTCAAAATTACATTATTTTGTAATTATTATTTTTTTCTTCTACTAAAAAATATGTCACTTATTTTTTAAACTAAATTTCGATATATACTTTAATTACATCTCACATTATTTACTTTACAATTTTTAGTATTTTTAGTATACTGCACATATTGATATAGAGGTATTTGAGATAATATTTATAATTAACTTCTATGTGAAATATAATGAAATTCCTGTAATTATAAAACAACATAATTGTAGTCAATTTCTATTAATAAATTTAATAAGTTACTGTCTGGGAATTAATTGCTGAAATTAAAAGGTATAAGGAGGTTTATTGTCTAAATTAAAATTATAAGGGGTGAAATGCAAAACAATTAAACTACATGAGAGTTAAATGAAAAAAAAAAAAAAAAAAAAAAGAAAGACCTGTGACAATGGCAGTGAGGCCAGTTGCATCAATTCCATCAGTAACTTGCTCAGCAGTGGAAGAGGCTGAAAACCCAGATGGCCCTTTCCACCCAAAAATCCACATCTTTCAGGAAACTTGGGCTGTAACCGGCTGCAGAATGTAGATGACTAGATTCCCTTTTGCCTAATTGTTATGGTCAATCCCGGAATTCTTATGAATCAGGCATTTATATATGGAAAAGGAGGACGTTCAAAACCATATGGTCACGTGGCCTCCACCAATCAGTGTCCTTCCCTTGCTACTAAAACCTGAACTAACAAGAAAGAGAACACTTATTTGGACCATTCGTTTTGTTCGTTTGTTGAAACTTGTGAACTACCAAAAGTCCATTAGATTGACATTTTTGGTTTCCTTAGCCTTTGCTACGTTTGCATTGACGATTAATCAGGCTTAAGAGAATTAGTCTTTCGTAAACATAGAATATCTTGAAACAAAGGCCTTAGTCACAGAAGTAGTTGGAGGCCGTGGAAATCTTAGTCCCTCTTATCTCTTTCTTATATGAAATCTTAGTCTTTCAGTCACTCTCTCGTACAAAAGTTCTGTTATATTTTTTATAAATAAAGAAAAAAGAAAAGAATATATAACATAAAAATTATAATAATATAGTAAATATTCATGTAGAATTTATACATGTTGTACAAAATGTTCTAAATGTAGGACAAAAATCTTTTTATATTCAATTATGTTTACGAGATTGTGTGTTTATATAATTGGATTCAAAAAGGAAAAATAAATAGAGAATAATTTGGTGGCCGCACAATGAGAGTAACGTACTAGACGCAAGTTGATGTAGCGTGATTTACTAAAAAAATTTATTAAATTTAAAAAAAAAAAGACAAATGAATTTTTAAATGGACCACCCACCTTTCGCATTCCTCTTCTTACTTTAGGACATTGTCAACCCAAGTAAGTGGGCACAAAATAAACTCGAGGCACGCCTCGAACGCAAAAAAAAAACCTGCGTCTAGAGGACGGGCCCTAGCCCAATTAATTGGAAATTATGTTCCCAACCATCAGAAAAATCCCGTCTGACCTCACCCTTCCTTCCTTGTGCCCTTAAATGGGCTCCCCTCCCCACTCCGACTAGCAGACCAAAAAACCAACTCCATATGGTGCTTGTCTTTGAACCTGGCCTATCAGACGGCCGCACATGGGCCTCGTGTCTCCATTCTCCCCGGGATCACTTGATATGGTCCATTTGGTTATTCTCATTTGTTTCAGTGTTTTTTTATAACATTAATTATTGAGCAGTTGTGGTAACTCGATGTCCGAGAAGGTGTTCTGCAAGGCCCAAACCATAAATTTCAAACATGGGCCAACCTTCACATGAATATTGCCGGACGAACTTCAAAAACCGCCATCTTTCTTACTCCAGATACGGCAAGCTGGCAAGCAGGCATTCTCACCAAGACCTTTTTTTTGCACAGAATGAAGCGTCACTCACTAAAGTGATACGAAGTTATGTACATTTTTACTGCATGTGTATCTTAACTGGCTAGAAGATTCATATTCATGTTAGTGATCACAAATTCAAATTTTATCCAAATTAAGTAATGAGACTAAATGTACGGTTAAATTTTTAACTTACTGTTTCATAGAAGAATGTCACACTCATTTAGCTTCGCGTCCTCTAGACACATGATTGCAAAAATCCATGATGAAACTCTGGAACAATAGCTATTTGCTTTCACACGTACTCACCAAAAATAGGAAAAGATGTAAATTGATATTTCTTGATTTTTGGAAATTCAAAAGGCAAGGCAAGGTTTGTAAATTTTTGCTTGCCATTTTGGAAAATAGGCCAAAAGTCATTTCGATGTAGGATGTAGGTAAAAAGTTTGGATATTTGTATGCAACTGAAGCTATTAATACCACGGTAAAAAATAAGATTAGCATAAAAAGCATCCCAGTGCAGGAAACTGGTAGATTGAAAAGAATGATTGAATGTATGTAGTTGGGGATTCATCATACCTTAAGTTATAATTAAGTAATTTTACCCTTTAATAGTAAGATTCACATACAAGATAAAAAAGAATTCTCCGTTTAACACACTTGGATTCAACACCCACTAGATAATTTACACACAGAAGTTGACAACCAAATTACCAAATTCACACGGAGGAAATAGAAATAAAAATACACAGCAAAAGAAGCAAAGACTGAGAGGGGGAAAAAATAGATAGCCAGATATATTAGAAATCTCAAGCCCTGGCCTTGAATGGAATAGCCCTGATGACTATCTGGTGGTACAAAGCAGCAAGAGCAGCTCCAATGAAAGGTCCAACCCAGAAGATCCACTGCAAAACACAGACAAATTATATGGCAACAGAATTAAAAATCCAATGGTAAATTGTATTTTGTTTTGATCCAATTTTTTGCAGCATCTATGGTGCTTTGATTCAGGACAACTCACCTGGTCATCCCATGCATGATCTCTGTTGAAGATGATGGCGGCTCCAAGACTCCTGGCCGGGTTGATGCCAGTCCCTGTGATGGGGATAGTAGCCAAGTGAACCAAGAACACTGCAAACCCAATGGGAAGAGGGGCCAATATCTGCAGAATAAGTTAAACTTCTAGGTGAGGTTCTGAAACAAATAATAGCTATACATGTAAGCATTACATTCACTGTATCCTGCTTAAGACTCTTTACGACTATACATGTTGTTTGTACACATGATGATGCCGGATAACATTAGACATTGAGTTCAACCCTTTGCTCAGATTGATGTGGTAAGAATTTGGTGAAAATGAATACTCTGAGAAAAGCATAAAAAAAGATGTAAACATCTCAGTGGCTTTACTTAGAAAGTTTCAAAAAAGTAATAAAGTGATAGATTGATTAAATTCATGGAAATAATTAAAAAAAACAGATAACTGTTGTATGAAACTGCGTTGTTATAAAATCTGTTTGTTTGCTGAAAAATAACTTGCTTTTGTAAAACATTTACAAGAGAAAATATTTACAGTGAAAATAATCATTTTTTCTTATCATTCACTTAAAGCAAACTTTGTGTTTTTTTTTTTTCAGAAAATAACTTCAACTCAGAATAAGCGTAAGTTATTTTTCCTTAAAATTTAAAATTTTTCCTCAAAATTTCTTAAAATTTTTCGTTGTAAAATATTTTACACAATACAAATGTTGTATGAAACTGCGTTGCTATAAAATCCGTTTATTTGTTGGAAAAAAACTTGCTTTTGCAAAAGTTGTAAAATATTTTACACAATACAAATGTCGTATGAAACTGCGTTGCTATAAAGTTCGTTTATTTGTTAGAAAATAACTTACTTTTGCAAAACATTTACAAGAGAAAATATTTACAGTGAAAAAAATAATTTTCTCTTGTTATTCACTTAAAATAAACTTTGTGTTTTTTTCAAGAAAATAACTTCAACTCAGAATAAACGTAAGTTATTTTTCTTCAAAATCTCAAAATTTTTCTCAAAATTTCTTAAAATTTTTCATTGTAAAATATTTTACACAATACAAATGCCGAAAAATGAAAAAAAAAAATTATAAAATATTTTACTGCAAACAAATACACTCTTAAATGTAGTCATGTAGTCTTATTAAAAAAAAAAAACCGGTAAACTCAGAATAAGCGTAAGTTATTTTTCTTGAAAATCTCAAAATTTCTTAAAATTTTTCATTGTAAAATATTTTACACAATACACATGCCGAAAAATGAAAAAAAAAATTTATAAAATATTTTACTGCAAACAAATACACTCTTAAATATAGTCACGTAGTCTTATTAAAAAAAAAAAAAAACCGGCAAACTGGAATTCTAAGGTTCGCTCTTAAGCAATATAACTTTCTATTTGGGCCAGCAGATAACGGGCCAAAGAGGACTACCTAACCCCACCCACTCACATGCACATAGATGCCCAAGCACATGGATGCCCAAAGACTACAAAGAAAGAACCAAAGCCTCTGCCCAATTTTTTTGCTCAATAAACGGAGAGAAACGCCTGATTTGGTATGCAAAACTGAGCAGTAAGCATGAACCATCAGAACTTCTAAAGTGGTCCATACATCAAAAAGGCAATAATTGAGGCACATGTAGAACAGATTCATCATCATCCACCAGGCAGAAAGAAGCCAAGTACACTTTTCCCCCATACCCCACCACCATATGGTAAATAAGCTAAAAGACAAACCCAATAAGCTACCCTCTATTTAAAAGAAATCACTCACTGGCTAAAACCCAGTTGTTAAGAATCCAAGCAGATAAGCTAAAGCCCACTAAACAATATGTAACTAAAGAAAAACAATAATTCAGTAGCAAAAATCTGCAAAATAAACATGTATTCTCACAGCAAAACAAAGCAAACATGGCTAAAGATCAACACTTTGAGCCAAAACATTTAACAAAGGAAAGATCTTTCAAGCCAAAGAATAGCATATAGAGCACATACAGGGACATGTGAGTCTCTGGCGCTTCTCTTAGCATCGGTGGCAGAGAAGACGGTGTAGACAAGGACAAAGGTGCCAATAATCTCAGCACCAAGGCCATCACCCTTAGTGTAGCCAGGAGCCACGACGTTGGCTCCACCACCCAAGCTCTCATAGAGGCGTCTACCCTGGAAACCTTTCACCACACCAGCACCACAGATGGCACCAAGGCACTGCATGACCATGTAGAATAGGGCCCTGATCAAAGAGAGCTTCCTTGCAAGGAACAGTCCAAAGGTCACAGCTGGGTTGATGTGTCCACCTGTAGTTACCATAAACATGCAGATCTGGTCAGTGATGGCTTTTGATCATAGGTTTCTGAGCATAAATTCATAAATACAAACGACATATTTGTGAAAATTCATAAACAAGTGTTAAAAGAATATATCAACAAGAAAACAAGCTAAAAATCATTTCTTTCAAAGAGAGACACATGAGGAAGTAAAAAGAAATTAACTTTCCAACCCAACAAAACATTTAACAAAAACCCAAATGAAAAATCAGCAGTAGAACAAAGATGAAGAAGGTCACTCCACTCAATTTCTCAAAATAAATGCAAAGGAGAAAAATTTAAGAAACACAAATAAAGTTCAGCTCAGATATGGGGGGAAAAAGAAGTAACCCCAAGAAAAGAACCAGCAAGAATACAAGGAACTAACCAAGAAAAACTTGCAAGTTAAGGAAGGATGCTATGAATTAATTACCTGAGATACCAGCAGTACAGTAGACAAGGGCAAAGATCATGCCACCAAAGGCCCAAGCAATACCTTGGATACCCACAGTGGAGCACTTGGAGGGTGACCTGGAGACACCCATGACAGTCAAGATGGTGATGTAGAGGAACAAGAAGGTAGCCATAAACTCAGCAATCCCAGCCCTGTAGAAGGACCATGAGTAGAGCTCACCAAGGTCAAACAAGGGAGCTGGTGGTGGCTCATTGTAGTCCTTGTCTCCCTGAGCTGCTGTCCCTATGGGCTGCCTTTCTGCGAACTTGTTTGCTCCTAGTCTAACATCCTCTTCCTTGCCCTCCATTGTTGCTAAATAAGAAAGCTTGTTTCTTGATGGCTGGTCTCAAAAACGTAGAGCTCACTCTAAACAAGAAGAAAGCAAAAGCTAGACAGTGCTCTGCTTTGGAGATAATATGGGTGGTTTTATAGATGGCACCGTGTATTATTAATCATATGGCCAATAAGAAAAACGGAAACAAGTCAGTGGCCAAATAATATGGCTAAATTAGAATAAGATAAAAAGAAAGTTTGAAATTTTTTTTAAATTAAAGTTTATGAGTAATATTAAATATATTTTAATTTTAATTTTTAAACAAAAAAAAAAGAGAATAAGTCAAATTTTGATTATGTAAATATGACCACCCAATTAAACTCTAGGAAAAAATGAGTTGTTTTTAGCATTTTTCTTAGTTTTTTTTTTCTAATTTTATTAAGTTAGGCGCATGATTATTGATTGTCAATACAATAATCAAAACGAGTGTACACTACTAGAAGGATAAATATGTAATTTAAATGATTTAATAAAAAGCTTACGTTAACTAATAATTTGTAATTTGGTTGGTACACATGTTATTATATGAGTTTTAATATACAACTTAATTTTAAATAATAATAAAATAATTATATAATTTATTTAAAGTTATTTAATAATTTATTTTTAAAATTTAATCATTTAACTGTACATATCACTTGATTTCAAATTTATTAATATTTAAGTATTGTTATATAGTAATTTTCTTATTATATTACATTTACTATATAAATGTGGTATATTAAACGTGTAATGCGAATTTATCTATTGAACTGTTACATTTACTGAATGTATATTTTCAATCTACTGATACATGATAGTCATTCAAATTATAATTCTGTAATATAAGGTGTTTGAAATGGAAGTGTTTAGACTAATTTTTTTTGGTCTTAGAAGTGTTTAGATTAATCCACTACGATTAGTGCAAAGTTTTTGAAGTACCGAAGGATTGTTCTGGAAACAAAAGAGATGTTGACAGGTTCAGGTTGGTGGGTTGGTCGGCCTGTACCCCTTGTCCTTATCTGTTTTGGAACTGCCAAAAGTTTATTGGACAACACATTAGGAGCAACGAGGATAAGTGCTTAATTATTAGTGTAATTTAGTGTAAAATTTATTAAATTAAAAAATATATAAAAATAGTAATATTTATTAATTTTATTTTTTATAAATAAAATTTATTTACTATCTAATATTATATTTTTTTTATTTTGTTATTTAAGTGAAATTTATTTATTATACAGTATAAAATTATAAATAAATTATACTTATTAATATAAAATTAAACTAAATATTTATTTAATTAGTTAAATAAATTATATGCATATTTTTTACTGCTTTATTATATAATTAAATCTGATTGAACAATATATTATTTTCCGTTACTTATCTGTGTTTAATCTTTTTAATTTGGATGCCATTGATTAGCTGTTTTGGGCCACTCGATAATTCACCCAATCAAAAGATAAAAGAATGTGTGCTGCAGTGCTAGGATAACAAATGTGAAAAGGGAGCGTTTTGGGGTCACATGTGATCGTGGTAGGTTATACTTGTATCAAACAAAAATCAATATACAATCTGAAAATTTAATTTCTTATGTGTGAAAAAAACGTGGTTTGAACTTATTAATTTTCTTATAAAAATTTTGATTTCATGATAGAAAATCATTAAGAATTGAAAGATTGAAATTCTATAGAAATCACATGAATATATGCAAAGAAAAAAAAAATGTACACAAAATAAAATTCAAATTGAGGATGTTTCAACTCAAATTATTAATTAAGATATAATTTGAATTCAGAAATGTCGTTCTCTTGTGATCATCATTTCACTTTTTTATTTTATTCTAATGTTAATATGAATTATGTAGAAAGTAAATTTAATATGGATTTGGATTGTACACATGCGTTCATTTTCCAACATTCATATGAAGTCTTTTTTTTTTTTTTTTGGCAAAGATTGCACCGAACGAAACTATCCTTACCACAGTGTATCATATTTGAAACCTAACAATGTATCAATTACAAATCCGTTGTCGAAGAAATTCAAACCAAGGTCAATAAAAGGGAAAATATGCTGATTAATCCCTAGTCTTGAACACGAGGTGATAACATAGATCTTTAAGTTTAAATTATTATATTGGACCATTCTATTATATGACTATTCAATCAAAGAGTTAGTAATTTTTATTAACAATTTTTTTCTTAAATTTATGTTGGCATTTCATAAAAAAGAGAAAACACTACAATTACTATCGATAATTATAGTCTAGTGGTAAAATTTGAACGTTGACAAGTCATAGGTTTTAAGTTCGAAGGTTGTTAGGACGTTTAATATGACTAAACATACTTCTTCCTTATGCTGTAACTATCAAAGTAATCCAGAAATTACTTGAGAGTAAAGATAATATTCACTGATAAAATTAAAATTATAGGACACTACCTCTATCTTTCTATTTTATAAATAAAAATAAAAAGAACACACTACAATTTGTTATAGGATAAATTAAGCACAATTAATATGTAACCTTCATAGTTTATAAGTCCAGAAGTCAAACAATCTTTTCCGATGTCAACCTTTTTTTCCTGTCCTTTGGACGGCTGTGATCTGTTTCCCCAACCTTTTAAGCATGTGGGTGATCACATCATTTCACTTATCCCAAACTTCGCGGTAAAATGGTCTTTGCGCGAGTGGACCCCATGTTAACTCAAATGTTCGTTTCAGATCGCGGCACATCATCACACAGCGATTAATGAAACAAAAGATCACTAACGAGAAAAAAAGACAAAAGAAAGAAATCGGGTGGCTGAGAGAAACCGACCGTTTGGGACCGTTAGGAAAGCAACGGGCATTTTTTTTTAAAAAGGATTCAAAAGCAACTCTGTGCCTAACAGCTATAGTTTTTCGGACGATGAAAACGGTGTTACCGTTTTACCCCTTTTGTTTATGCGAAGCGGCTTTTATAATGATCACATCGTACTGACATGTCGTGGGACCCAACTGTTTGGTCATCTGCCCACTTGGCAATTTCAAAGTTCCATTTTTCTCAATTTCTCTCCATGAAATTGACGGAATTTTGAATCATAACGTATGCCTACATATATATTTTTTTAACAATTAAAAAATATATTTATAAGTATATTAGTCATAACATTTATAAATTAATACTCATTTAATGACTGTTGATAACTTATATTCAACCTCTTTAAAAGACAGACTTACTACTTGAGTACTATCGAGTCAGAACAAACTTCCTTTATGCCTAACTACGATATTAGTGAGTCTGAAACTTTATAATGTGCTTTCAACATGAATTCCCTTTTAATCAGAGAGTGAGCGTTAGTATAGGAACTCGAACCTGGATCAATATGAGAGGAGACACACCTGATCACTATTACGTTACCACTTCGGATTGTTGCTCACATATAACATTGTTAAAAAAAATACATACATTTATCTAAAACCAACCATTTGTTTGGTTGGTAGTCTCATATTTCTATGTATTGGATATAAACGCACTCTCAACACAAAAAAGGCTTTAAGTAGAAGTTCAGTTGTTAGGTTTTATATTCCATTTTCACTGCGGTCACTTAAAGTGGAGTCTTACTCAACGCTACTAGTATTCGATGACGATTTCTTTTTATAAGAGAAGTTGAATTAAAACATTAACAGTTAACTCCTAATACAGACTTTTAGGATAATCACTGATATCCCTACAATACTTTTTTTTTGTATTTTAAAAACCGTATTCTTGTATAGATCATTTGTACCATCACAATTGGCCACCAAATTCATAGAGGTTCGATCTTTCTGAATTTTCCTCATTAAATGAGATTTGGAATGCAAATCGCTCTTTTTCATCGACTAAACCCTCGATAAACCTTTCTTCACTAGCAACTAATTATTTTTTCCCTAAAAAAATTATTTTTGAATTAAAAATTTATAACCTTATATGTTCAGGTAAACGCTACTAGTATTCGGTGACGAATTTTTTTTATAAGAGAAGTTGAATTAAGACATTAACAGTTAACTCCTAATACAGACTTTTAAGATAATCACTGATATCCCTACAATACTTTTTTTTTTGTATTTTAAAAACCGTATTCTTGTATAGATCATTTGTACCATCACAATTGGCCACCAAATTCATAGAGGTTCGATCTTTCTGAATTTTCCTCATTAAATGAGATTTGGAATGCAATTCGCTCTTTTTCATCAACTAAACCCTTGATAAACCTTTCTTCACTAACAACTAATTTTTTTTCCCTAAAAAAATTATTTTTGAATTAAAAATTTATAACCTTATATGTTCAGGTAAACACCCCCTCCAAAAAATCATTCATTTGATCTACTTCCAAATTTTTTTTGGATAAAAAAAAAACAATATTCCAGCATTTAAATTGTATATCGATGAGGGCAGAAGGGGCATGGGGTGTGCTATAGAAGATTCTCTCTCTCTTATCTCTAGCAGCCTTACACACTAGCCACTGTTGCCAGTCACTCATGTTGGTTACCCCTTCTCTTCCCTCCTCTTCCTCCTCTCTTTTTCATTTATCCCCTCTTTGCTCCCTCCCCACCCCATTTGTCTCTCGCTGTTTCTGTACTTCTGCTATGGTGGTAATGATGCCTTTAGTTTGGCAATTTCCTAGGTCTAGCGTAAATAAGCTTATCCACGGCCACCAAGCACCCGATCTGGGTTCTTCGGCAACTTGCCACCCATTTTGCCGTCTCTGCAACCCTCTCTGGCGCGGCAATCTCCGACGATCCCTCCTTTGCCACTGTCTAGTTTGCTAATGCTGAAGTTGGCGCTGCCTTTACCCATGCTGCCTCTGTCAGAGCCGCCACCATCCTGTTCCCTCTACCACCGCCACTTTCCTCCACCGTCGTCGCCATCCTCTACCGCTGATGCCACAGCTGGAGTTGTTGTGAAAGGTTGCTGGTGGTGTCCTTTTGTTGGGGTCCTTTGCACTATTTGGGTGTAATTTTATTTTTTTTTAGATTAGTTTGTAGGAAAATTATTGTCGGGGGTCTCCGGTTGATTTTCGTTATAACTCTACCGAAGTGCGATGGGTACTGCATTATGCAACTTCGTCTGGCTAAACTAAATTTATCAAAAATTTCAATTTTAAATAAATTTTGTTGTAGTTTAGTGTGTTCTCTTAGGAGAAAGATTTATCAAAACAGACTGTGTGTCTAGTTTATTAGTGATTTTTTTTTACCCTTTCACTAGTAGGTCAATCTGGCTGTATTGTACTCCTGTATTATGCAGATTTTGTTGGACACCTACTTTATATAGGTCTTTCTAACGTCTTTGCGTTAGATTCATATACAGTTTCAATTGATATTAATATAATAACTTTCTTATGATAACAAAAAAATTGCATATGGATAATAATATTTTAATTTATGAAAATGACATAATCAACCAACATATTTGTCAAGTAGGTTAATTCATGGGATTACTTTCAAACTCAATTAACATACCCCAAAAAAGAAAAGAAGAAATAGAGGTTCATAGTCCTATCCAGTAGTACTATAACTCCAATGGCTCAAATGATCACACTATTTAATCAACTAATCAAAGGAAAATAGGTGGTTATAATCCTTTTTCATATTTTATAATTAAACCCCATTACCGACCACGATAATTATTACAGTAATCTAACCAGTCTACATAATATATGTGGGACCACATTGTCTCTCTCTCTCTTCTTGTAAAGAAAAAGTGAGCCTCATCCTTTTGTTTAGCTTTTTATATGAAAATAGAGGGTAGCGGTCTATCATGCTAGACAACTCACAGTCATGAGTTACACATCTAGTCCTTGGTCTTGTGCTCTCTTTGCACTCTCACATGCACTCATGTCCCCACAAGCACCCTGCAGCCAGCCCCAAGGCCCCAACCAAATTGTGACATTTCAAAAACAACAACAGCAACAACTACTACAGCCCAACAAGGGAAAAAAAGAAGAAAGACAAAACCAAAAACCCCTAATACCCGGTGCTGCACTCATGCTCAAAAACACCACCGCATCTAGCCGTCCAAACCACCTTCAACAGACACTTGGCGTCAATCTGATGTCAATTTAGTCTGCTGGTAAAAAAAAAAAAGGATTATGTTATGGGCAGCCTATTTCCGGATAGCATACCATGATGGGACCACTAGCCCATAAACAAATGCATTAACAGGGGTCTCACATGCTTAGCACTAAAAGGTCCGATTACATTTCAAGGCCATTTCCCAAAGGACACGTGGCAGCGACCCAGATCAACCTTGGATAGGTTGAGTTAGGAGAAAATATTTGTTACAGCCAAACTTTTCTAAGGGTTTATAAACTAATCCCATCACAGGAGGATATAAAAATTCAAAACTTATTTGGGCCAATTCCATTATATGCGCCGCTTTCGTCAAATAATTCTTGAAGAATGGCAGAGTGTATGTATGTATGTATGTTATGCAACCATACATGCGGGATATATACAAAGAGAAAAGCATCTTCATTGGGGAATCTTATGAACTGTCAATTTTATTCTTTGATATACAAATTGATGGACCAATCATGACATAAGCTGATGGCAAAGTCTTACCTTATCTTTATTCCAAACATGATTAATGTACAAAAACATGCGCTGTGTCTTACATCAGTTGTATGCCTGGAAATGATTGATCCTTATCTCGAAAGAAAAATGGAAAACAATCGATCAACAATTGTGAAACGTTTAATTTATGTAGGTCAATGTTTTTGTTTTGGTAAATTGTTTTTGTCTAAGATTTAAACTTGAGACATTTAGTTTTAAAGACAACTTTAATACTAATTAAGTTATAGTTTGTGGGTTGATGTAGGGCTATGTAGACAAACGCAAAATCGTCCATGGATATGTTGCAATTCACTTATCAACATCCGATTCTCGGTGGGAGTAATGATTTCCAAATCCAAAATGGCGTACATTCTCTAAAACATCAAATTTCAAAATTAAGTTGCAGTACCCAAAATCCCATACAAGATGAAAGGCTAATGAATCCTCAATGAGCAGTAACTTCTTAAGTGTTGTGCAAATTAATCCCACTAACCATCTCAAGACAAGTTCTGCTCCGGCCAAACCTGGGGTTTTTTGGTTTTAGCTGCCCCATCAATTCACATTTTTAATCATGGATTCTGCAGAAATAAGTTATTGTAGGGTTCCATTTACTCAAGTGTCCCTATCTTTTGTGTTTTCACTTTTCATTGCAAGCTTGTTCCACACATATTCTTTTGTCCACTGAAGATGTGTGGGTGTGTATATGGAAATAATTTGTAGTCAAAATGAAAACTTATTTCATAATCCTGCTAAGGCTTGCTGCTAAAGCTAACAATGATTGAGGTGTTCAAGATCAATCAGTGTCTTTCAACACTAACCAGAGAGACTCTTTGGGAATATTCACATCTGCCCTTTTTGATTCCTTTCCAAGATGTTAAAACCATTTTTTTTTTAAAATAGTTTTGAATGGTTTTTTTTTAAGAATATTTCAAAGCCAGAGAAAAGAGCACTACAACAAAATTAAAACCATCAACTAGCATTCAGGAATTAGAAAAGTTGCAATCAAGAAGCCTTTGAAACTTAGAAAAAAAAAAAAAAGGTACCTATCTCGTTTGCTGATGACGTTTCCCACTTGATAACGTTTCCTACAATAAAACTGGAAGGCAAACTCTGCTCTAAGCAATAATAAACAATCTCGTTAGTTGATTGCAAGCCCACTGATTCATCGAAGACTCAATACATAATTTGCTTAATGCAATAAAACTAAGAGCACTGTTAGGTGGACAAGAATTGATGGACGGAGAACAGAAGAAAAAAGTTTTTTTATGCAACTAATTAGGTTATTTGTATAATAAAATGTTTAATTTGTACAACGAAAAAATATATGAAAAAATATTTTTAAATTTTGTTATAATAATTTAACATTTTATTACACAAATTAACTAATTAGTTACACAAATAAATTTTTTCGTCTATTCTCCGTCCACCAATTCCCGCCCACCTATATTTTTATAAACCTAATGGGTCGACTCTTGACCCCTCTATTGTACAATTACTCTTCAAGTGATAGTTGGTTTTATTAACCAAAAATATGATCGAAAGTTTAATTCTCATTAGACTTCTCTCCCTTTATCTGTGTTTGAACCTCCCGAAAACCAAAACTAAAAAAAAAAAAACTCTCACTTCTCCTTTACAATCAGCGTTCGCCCAAAAACTATTTCATCCTGCATAATAACCCAATCAACTTTTATCTCATGGTGCTTGCTGTTAGAGTCAAATTAAAAATTCCCTATCACTTTCTTCCATCTTAGTGATTTGTATGTATTAGTGTGCCGCAGAATTCGTTACAGAAAGTTAAAGGTGGGACAAATTTTTTACCAAAAAAACAATTCTAAGATTTTTAATTATTATTTTTTAAAGGTCAAAATAAATTTATTAAAATTCATAAAATTATAAACTTATTTCTAATTTACAGGACTCAAACTTTACTCCCCCTGTCAAGCATGATAATTGCCCGTACAATTTGTTACAAAAAAAAAAGGGCAAGGTAAGATAATCTTCATGCTAATCATGAATTATGGTAAATCGAAATCAAACTCCCAAAAACGCTATGGTGATTTTTATTATTGAACTAAACTAATATCTTCTCCTGTAGGCTATTTCTTTTATTCCTTTATAATCAATAACTCAAATTCACTATTAAACAAAAAAAAAAAAAAAGGGAATGAGGATTCAGTTTATAATTGTGTTCTTGTGATTTTGACTGAATTTCCATTTCAAAAGAGTAGTGGGCTTGGCAAATTATGGTAGAAGAGATCCAGATCAACGCAATAAAGCCCTTGTCCATTCACTTTAAGTTCAATGGTCCAATCCCGAAGAGTCCAGTGGCAAGGCCTCAAGGCTCAAACTTGTTTTCTGTAGGGTCAAAATTTAAAGGTTTTGTTCTTGCAAGATATTTTAGTGATTAAAATTTAAAATTTTTATTTTAAAAATCTTAAATTCAAATCTTGGGATTGGAAGAAAGGGATCTATGAGATGAAAAAATTATTCTCACTGTGTGGTTTATAATTTAACGAATCTCTTAATAGACAAAAAAAAAAAATTAAAAACTTTAGAGAAAAGTCCCAAGCACATTTTCCTTTCTTATCATTGTACTTATTGCCAAATTTCCATTATTGCCACATGCATAAGTTCCATGTGGATGCAGAATTAGAGCATAATTACACATTTTCAAGATTCCTGACAAACATTTATTTACATTCCATTCACATTCAGTCAAATAGATAATGTTACATTGAATAAAAGAAAGTTGTTGGGACCAAAAAGTTGTGGATGCGATCAAGACCATAACAGCAAGAGAATAAAACTCTTGCCAACAAAGTCATTTCTGTAACATAGATGTAGCATCATTGCTGCAGCAGCCCTGTAAGAACGAGTTTTAATAAACATTGAAAAAACAAAAATCTGTATTGAATTTCAGCAGAAGCATTTGTAAAGAGAAAAAAACAACCTCAGGCCTCAATTCTTAAGTCAGTTTTTCAATGCAATGTGTTTCATGGCGGTATTTAAGTCCAAAATTTGCTACCTGTTCATTATTCACCTTCAATGGAACTACTTTGGGAATTGATAACCATCTTGATATGCCATGAGTCTGTTATCGGGTTTGTAGCTTGGATGGATCTGGAAGTTGTTGGCAGGAATCTGTTCTGGTAAGGCATAGCTTCCCCCTGAAAATCTAATAGCTCCTCCATTCATCCTAAGACCAAGTGTGTTACCAAATTCTCTTGGTAAATTTTCCATGCCAACTCGGCCTAAAATTCCAAAGCCACCACTTGCAGCCTGATGAAGTTGAAATGGGAATCCACTTCCCACAATAGGAGTCACAGCGCTGTTTTGGTTAAAGTGACTGATGCCTCCGTAAACAGAATCTTCAGGCTGCATTGCCTGCAAATATGGTCGCTGACTACTTGAACCAAGTAATAGGCTTGATTTTTCTGAATTGGCAACTGCTTGATTTCCAGCAACTTTTTGTTGAATGCAGTTAAATGAAGGTTCAAGCCTATGGTTTGAAACCGTGTTGTTTTTCACTATAGTGGGCAATGTTAAGTACATTGAAGAAGCCACCTGACCAAAGGGATCTGATAAGAAACTTGGCTCAAGGGATATTCCAAACCTTTCTTCCTTGCCCTTCTCAGAGGAAATTATGGATCCAAGAGATTGGCCATAATTAACTTCATCTTCAGGTACTGGATGGGGATTATTATAATCAAGGGTCCTTTTCACTCTTGCAGTCTTCTCTGAAGATCCACCAAAATTTTGAGCCCTTATCCCCAATACTATGCTCTTTTGATGCTGCTCTTGCAAAGTCTGGTCTGAAGGACTAGATTTAGAATTTGACTTGGCAGATGAAGTCAGTCTCCCTTCTCCATCTTTTTTAGTTGGTGTGAAGGGCACAATTGCTTGACTATAATCAATTGCCGGACTGAAAATGTTATATGACTCATTGGCTTTATCAGACCTCCTTATAGATTGGACATCGCTATTTTGACCGTGTTTGCAGGATCTGATGTTGTTTCTCGATTGGCGCTGAATGTTGTCCTGACATTCCTTTTGATGCTGCATTGCAACATTCTCCTCAAAGTTGATAGTTTGCTGCATGCAGATGTTCTCCTTGGACTTGCATTGCTGCTGCCTTTTGCCATGCTTTTCAAAGATGTTTTGATGATGGACTTGCATGTTCCTCCCAAACATGTTTTGTTCATTCTTGTCAAAGTTATTTTGATGCTCTAATTGGATTTTGTCCCTTGCGAAGCTGCCTTCTCTCCTTTTTGCACAAGAAGCAAGTTCCTCTGCCACCAGTTTCTGCACTTCTTCTCTCATCCATGTTGACAAATTCTCTCTTGCTGCTTTAAGACCTTCTATCATTGAGTTCATGTGGTTTTTTAGATCATCCATTGATGTTTGGTCACAAGAAATTGTTTTACTTTTCCTCTTCCTCTGATTAACTTGTTTGTTAGGCCCCTTCTTCACTTCATTATGAGCTGAATGGTCTTTTTTGCTCCTTCCTCTTTGTGCTCTTTGCCCTCTTTTGGCTTTCTCAGATTTGGTTTGAGCTGAGGTACTAGGATTGTAGCTGACTTCCAGCTGAAATCTACTACCGTCACTAGCTTCATCATTCTCACTGGTAGACAAGTTGGAGACCAGGTTGTGCTTCTTAAGAGCTGGCTCACCACATGAACTCGCTCTTGAATCGTTGCTGGAAGAATCAGGCTCATTGTTTCTCCTAAACTCCCAGCGTTGACGTAATTTTAGTTCTTCTCCTGTTCTCGTGTTACGGGACATGATAGAAACCTTAGAATCTTCAGATCATACATCCACTTGGAATATGTAGAGTCAGCATGTTTCTGGAGAATCAAAATAAAAACACTGTGATTGGTCCATTGATCTCTGTTAGTGCAAGGATAACTTGAAATGCGAAAGTTATCAGACAACAGAACCTTCCAAGGTCAAACCTTTAAAGATGACCCCAGTAAAACCTAAATTCTGTAAAGATTGAACAAGGCTATTAATTATGAAGTGCTCCAAACGACCATATTTATAGAAAGCATAGCAAAATTAGAAAAGGAGCTCTAAACTTATTGAGCTAATGGATACTCCAACACCAACAGGCTTGCATTCTTATCAAAGCTTGGCTGTAAAACAAAGAAAAGAAAATCAAATAAACGTCCAGAAACATAAAATTATGCTGCCATGCAACATTAATAACCACTATGAACAAAGCTAAGATAAACAAACAAGTGAAGGGCAACATATGAAGAACATAGCAAACATAGCCGATTACATGCATAGAATCACATGCTCCTAAGTAAAAGCAAGAGCACAATCTAGTTTCTGAAAGAAAGAGTACCTGACATTAAAATTTCAGAACTCCTACTTTTATGATGTACCCACCAAGCTCACAATTGAGCAGAAAATATATATCCTAGACCTCGAGAAGTTTAAAGAGATGAGAGCAAACAAAGGCACAAACTTACATACAAGAAGCATTGATGGAAAAATATTAGTCATGGTAAAAGCATAAACTTAGGATTAAAATTTGCAAAAGAGAGCTGCAAATGCAATAATTGCTTCCTAAACCAAAATATGCAGAAAAAAAGTTATATTGTGAATGACTACTATGATATGGGTTTTAACAACAACAACAGAGTCTCGATCCCAAAATTGATTGGGTATGGTGTGTGTTACACACCTAGGAAAATAAAACTGATAAGAGCTCAAAAAGGAGACGAGGCAACTAAAAATTCTACTATGAAGTACATAGAATTCACACCTAAGAACCAGTAGCTTGTTGAAAGCCATTACATTTGTTTCACAAAATTTAGACAACATGATCATGGCAAGTACAAAATGTACCAATCACCAATGAAAATAAGATCAAAGCTAAAGTATCTAAGATATACCTATCAACGACCAACTGGGTTTGCAAGAATTGAACATAATCTTAGCATTTGCCACAACAGATGATGAAGCTTTGCTTCAAGGAAAGAGAGTTCCTCTACATCAAATATCAAAAGCTTCAATTCCCATCTCTTTCAATGAGCTGTTCTTCATATAACATTTATGTCTCCACCTCTCTCTCTCTCTCTAAATGGCAAGAAAAGATATGACTTTTAATGCCTCTCTATTCTCTAATTTTCCACTGCATACAACTAGTGTGACTAATTGGGCTGGCACTTGGCAGTGGCAGAAACAGTAAAGGTTGGTTCTTTACCCCATTTGTCAATCATATTAGCTGGTTTGATCATGGATTAATGCAAAGATAATCAAACTCTCTAATTATTAAATAAAATGATAATTGAGAATTGTAAGATATATTGACTGAATTTGAAAAAACCCCCCAAATGTGTTTCTAGCCATCACCACCAAACTCCTCCCTTGTTGAGCACATTGTCCTTTCATACACATTTTTATCCTTTTTGAAGCCTTTTACTTTCAGATCACAGTTTTAAAGATTGATGGGTTTCCAGTGATGACAAAGATTTGTAACTTATAATTTACTTTGGTGAATTTTGCTATTGATGGGTTTTCTCTGTTCAGATTGATTATTGTTTATAAATGACTAAGCTAATTCAATTGGACATTACAAATATGAAATAATGTTCTATATTTGCTATTTGGGGATGTTACTTAAAATTGGACATGACAAAATAAGATGCACAACTATTAATCCATTGCATCTTTCTCACTTTCCCCTTTTTGTCTTCTTACTTCTCAATCTGGAGAAGGACCGCAAGCGTGGAATTAGAAAAGCATTTGCAAATGATTAATGCTAAGAAGCTACAGGAAAATTGTGCATAACAGTCAGCGTATGAATCTCAGATTAAAGTTATAATATAAAAATTACGATCTTAGTTATACATGCACACACACATACACACATACACTTTTATAAGTATATGCAAATTTTTTCTCTGACAACAATTTATGGATCCACTTTTGGTTATAATTAACTCTTTTTACCTAATCCAAGTAAATCCAAAAAAAAGGTAAAATTTTGTTGCGTATCAAAATCCTACGATAATACGAGCAATGGATATGGAAAATAGTTGATAGTAGGGAGGTAATTCAGTCCTTTGTGCTTAGTCTTCACAAAAGAGACGATCATTGTTTATGGCCCATACAAAATTTGATTAACGTTTGTATTGATATGTACATTCTTAATTTCTTTTTATTTATTCTGTACCTTTTTTATTTGCTTATCTATTCAATAACATTTTAGATGCTCGTGAAAGGAAAATTGCTTGCAAGTCCAAATGGGATGGACTTAAAGCGTACTAATGTATTGGTTTGAATTGGAAATGGAATGGATCAATACTCTTAGGACAAGATCCTGTGTTGGACCAGGCTGCGAACTAATAACTCAAATGATATTAGTAATATGCCAACACAAAAATCTTCAATTTCCCCAATTGACTCTCACCAATTGGTATAGGTTGAGGATGCTTAAAAAAAAAAAAATCATATGTTGGACTAGGATCAGGGGTTAGACGATGCGTTCTATACCTGGGAGTTAAATGATGACGTATTGGAAAGCCTGATGGGCATTGAAAAGCTGCCTTTCTGGGCTTTATAGCTTCATGTTTTACATGGGCCTTGGGCTCCAATATATGGGCTTTGGTAAATATGGTGAAAAAAACCCGTTAGACGTTCAAGTCGGACCAAGTAACTGGTTTCGATTCAGGTCAATAAAAGGCGGTATCAAAGTGAACTATTAAATTATTCTTGCCCTCAATTCAATTTGATCCAGAGCTGTAGGGATCTAATTGTAAAGCCATGGCAAGCCTGCACGTCTCATACCTACAAGGAGGGAAACCAGCTAGCAGATTGGGTAGCTAATTATGCGCTCTCCTTGTCACTAGGATTGCATATTCTGTCTCAACCTCCAAGAGAAGGAGTGGGGTTAGTGAAGCGGGATGTTGCTGGTGTTAAATGGCCTCGGCCAATGTTGCTAGCAGTCCTATGTAGTCTGTCACTCTGTAGGCTCTTGCCTTCCAATTTGATCCGAAAAAAAAAAAAATCAGCAAGGAGGTATGTGACTTCAACTGTAAGGATCTATTTTAGTTAAAATAGTTGAAAATATGTACTTTTAAATAAGAAATTTAAGATTTGAAACTCAGTTTTTTTTTTTCATGTCTCGTTTTCAATGATAGACTATCTTTTTTTTCATGTCTCATTTTCAATGATAGATTATCATCTCTTCTATATATATATATATATATATATATAAATGAACTATAAAATATAAATCATTACATTCATACTGAACAAAGGACTCAATAAGCATTCTCAAATAATTGAGAGTTCTACGTCTAACATTGTTGGTCATGGTTAGACCTAACCTTGGGCTAGGTTGATTCTAGTTTCTGATTTGGATCACGGTTGATAATTTGAATGTGATCAAACTAGACTTTTCTTAATTATGATTTTAGCACCAATAACGTGCTTTAACTAGTTAAAGGTGCTTAGATTCAAACGAGAGGTCGTAGATTTAAATATCACCAGATGTAATTTTGGGATCAAGATTCATTAATATTATTAAATTAAAGTCTAATTCAATGCAAATTTTATTATAACTATTTATACTATTTTATTATTAAAAAAACATTTAATACTTTGTGACAGAATTATCAAGTGCTAATCTTCCTCGCTTATTTTTTTAACCAAAAAAAATTTTACGATTTGACTGTAACTGTTAACAACAGAGTAATTCACAGCATAATTTCTCTCAGTATAGCTTCAAAATGACTTCTGACCGAGGTCAAGTAAAGTGAAGCTTGATATCATATACGTGCACCCTGTGACCATCCTATTGGGGTTGTCAGGTCTGCCACGTCTCGTACGGTGTGCTGAGATTTGAAAGAAAATGATGAAAAAAAAATTATTAAGATAAATTAAAAATAAAAGAAAAAAATAGTAAAAAATAAAGTTATTATTTAAATATTATAAAAAAATATTTAAAAAATTATATATATTAAATGATACTTTTACTCCTCTGCTTTATGTTTAGAGTAAAAAAATTGATAAATTTAAAATAAAGTTAATTTTATAATTTTGTGAATGATAAGTTGACTTTTTAAATTTTTTCAAATCTGTCTAAAAATTTATTAGTGTATCATAAGTAATTTTTATTATGAATAAAGAAAGTTTCTCTTTTTTTAATATTTTCTTTCTTTTGAGTTTCTTTCTCTATAATTTCTCTCAAATCAAACGCAAAATGAGTTTATTTTTGTTATGCACTAAAAAAATACATAAAAAGATGGAGTACACGAAAAAACGTGGGCCAAATTAAAGATAGGGAAGTGCACATTCTTTTTTTTTTCTCTTTTTTTTTTGAACAGTTACTTCTTCTTCAAATTGATAAAAATTTAAGATTGCGCTACGCATCCGAAATCAATCGGATGCTTTTGTAATTACCGTAGAAAACATTGAGCACCGGGAAAAGTAGGTGTATAATCAATTTTTTTAATTTTAGTTTAAGAGGGTGTTTAATTTTACTATTAGTAATTATTGTTATTAATATTGATTGTTGATCACTGATTATTGTCGGTTATTACGATTGCTGATGAATAAATATAATATTTGGTTAAATTAATACTAACTGTTACTGATTAAACGACGAAACAATTATTTTAAATATTATGTTTCTGTTTTATTATAATTAATAATCTTTTTATATCTAATAATCTAAACTAATTTATAAAAATATATATTTTGATTTATAAATAAAATTTTATTAAATATTAGACTTAAAAATAAAAAAAAATATTATTTCTACGATATAGATAACTATACTTAAAAAATATTATTATTTTTACCATATAAAAAAATATTTCACAATTAAAATAAAAGAAAAAGAAAACGAGAATCTACTGTTTATCTATCATAAAAAAGAAAAATTAGTGTGCATCTAAAAATTATTTATAAATAAAATAATATTATTTTTATATTTATTTTATTATTTACATGGAACAAGGTGTAGAAATAATACTATTTTTGATAGAGTTACAAAGTACAGTTGTCAAGCACATTGACAAAGTGTCGTTGTCAGGCACTTAATTCTTCTGTTTGCTTTGGAGGGCAACGTGATAAATTAATTATCTATCAGCTGCATTTCTTGTTAAATAGTAGTTTAAAGTTATTTTTTATATTAGTTATTTTTTAATCAAAAAACGTCCTCAACGGCAAAAAAAAAAAAAAAATTTTACTAAATACTTTTAATTCCTGCTGATTCAATCTGAACTGCAAGCAACATCTCTTAACAACAAAAACAAACACCCTCTAAATTTTAAATTAAACAACAAGAAAATAATTTATTGTGGATATTTTAATTTCGATAAGGATGACTTATCGTTGATCAACTCGAGACCATCAAACATAACAACACTACGATACGGAGGCAAGTTCATCTGTGATACTACTTAATTAAAACAGAAAAGAATTGTATACATGGGTCTCATACTATTTCTCCATTTAATAATTTGTTTAGAAATCATGTAACGTAAAAGTCACTTCATTATAGTTGGAATAGTCAAATGGTCCAGTCATAAAAATATCATCTTTGTATAAAAAAAGGACAGGACCCTCAAGCTATACTAATATGTGAGTTTCGTGCGATGTGAAACATTTTTAATAATTTAGCATACAAACCATGACATAAAAAAAAAAATCATGACCATAGAAAAATCCCATCAGCGTGTATAAATTATTGTCACATCTTAACTTTATGACATAGACCACACAGCGAAGGCTTCATGAATACAGATTGTATAGGGCCAAACATAATATGGTACATTTTCCCTTCTTGGCCGGCCAATTTCATTTTCGCAACCACCATCAATATTAACGATAGCATATGATATTATTTTTTGACAATTAGCATATGATATTATTGGACCGTCTGAGAAGGACACTGACAAATTAAAACTGACAAATTAATGTGGACTTTGGACTGAAAATTAGCCTCCAAATTTTGTTGCGCTCGTGTCTAAACAATAACATCAAATACTATCCACCAAGAAGAATTGCAAGAGAATTTTGACTTTCTAGATTCGCTCATTTCTGGGGTTTAATGGTTTTGTTTGGACTTGTGGTCCATAACTTATATATATATATATATATATATATATATATATTTATGTTTGTGTATGTGTTCTAATTCAAACTTGAATTTGAAACATTTAATTTTATAAACTATTTTAATATCAATTAAAGTATAACTTATTGATAGTCCATAAGATGAAAACTCCAAGAGATTCTCCAACATCTGCCAACTAAGATAGCAGCAGTTGGCATTTTCTGTTCTCGTTTAGGCAAAGAAAGTACGACTACTTTACTAATAATAGAGACGCAATTAGGAGACGTTTCGGCTTATATTTCTACTAATGTAATTTCCATTACATATGGACAAGTGACTTTAAAACTATCTAAATAGAATTATCACAGCCAACTTCTCTTGATGTGGATAGAATCTGGGGACGGCAGGGTTCAGTTGTTACAAAATTTGTTTGGACCCCTTTGTAATTTGTGACCTAAAATAGGAGAATTATATACTTGTTTTGCCTTCTTTTTTTTTTTTTTTATTATTGCAAGAAGATAATATTACATGTAAGATTTTATGCAGACATGACCTCAGTGTTCTTCATCGAAATGAAACCAGACCAGGATTGGATTGGTCGAAAACTGGACCGAAAACGGTATTAGAGAGGAGAGCTGTGACTGTTGAGTAGTCTATTATCAAAAACTTCTTCTAACGAAGGCAAAAAAAATAAATAAATAAATAAAGAGACTTGATTATGTAGTTATGCAGTAAGAGGCATACAAAAAAAATATATAGTCTGTTCAATGATTCATAATTCTTTTTGTATTAATTAAATATTTTATCAGATTATATCATATTAACGTGCGTTCAACTATGTTGCCGCTAAGTTCTTTTGGAAAAAAAAAAAACTTAATATCGTCAAGACCTTTAATTGGGCGTTCTCTAATAATAAAAAAAAATTATGTGAAGACAAAATTGACACGTGAGACCTGAATTATTAAATTATAAAAAATATATTAAATTTTAAAAAATAAAATAAATAAATTATTAAATTAACTGTATATTTTTTATATTATACAAGTGCCTATTTACAGGTACTTTAGCAAGAAATGTTGACGTGAAATTCTTATGGAAGACCATTCTCATACCATGAATGGGTGATATATTGACGTATCGCTTGTACATATGATTAAAAGCTAATTAAGTGATAGTTATTGAATATGACCTTACATTAACCTAATCCATAAAATCTAATCATTGTAGCAAACGGCAAATCCAACCAAGACAACTCGCGTGAAAGATAATCTTACATTAAATGCATAATCAAAACTACATATTTATCTATATAATATGAATGGACGAATGTTGGCATTATTGTGAAAGTACTATATTGCGATATGATTACAATGTATTTTATAAAATAAGAGTGCGGAGGTGTTAATTTTAATTGTTAGAGATGCTAATTGCCGTCTCATTAAAAAATAATTTATTTATTAATAAAAAAATTATTTCTAAATTTAATATTTCTTTTGAAGAAAAAAAAAAGATTTATTGTGGATATTTTCGAATATCGATTATCGAACATGTAAATTGATGTCAGAGTAATTTCTATTTATGACGCTTCATTCAATCATTTAAAGGGGTAGACTCCCTATCCAAGTATTAGTAACATTGAACGTGTCTTTGTCGCAAGAGACCATAACGATTATCGAGTCTGAAACTTATCATCGCACTATAATCTTTAACCACTTCAGCAGTCACTCAATTGTTTTTCAAAAAAAAAATGCGAGCATAGAGAGTTGAATTCGGATTACAAGTATAAAACGCACGTTAATTTACTACTGAATTATCACTTCAAGTGGTGTTTCTAAATTTAATATAATTGTAGAAATAAGACTGTTGTTACATAATTTATATTTAAATTTCAAAATACAGGAGAGGCAGTTTATTTTATACGGTGGTGAGACTATCGTACAAATTATTTGGCCAATGATATACGACCATTAGGGGAAAAGTTAAACTGCAAATAGAAAGAAAAATGCCTGATAATCTTTTGTAAGTAAGATTAAAATAAAATAAAAGTAATATGAGTTTGAATTTAAAAAATAAATTATTAAATGTTATTAGAATGATAAGATTATCGTACAAATTATTTGGCCAATGATATACTAACATTAGGAAAAAAGTTAAACTGAAAATTTAAAGAAAAAAATTGATAAGATTTTTTTAAGTAAGATTAAAATAGAATAAAAGTAATATGAGTTTGAATTTTAAAAAGAAAAGATAAATTATTATATACTGTTAAATAAATTATATAATTATTTTTATAGTAAAATAAGATAAAAAATAAAATAAAAAAAAGAAGGAAAATAGATATTATCCAAGATTAATATATATATATATTTTTTGGGTAACAAGAATAATATTGATTTATTTTGAAATTTTTGTATTTTAAAGGACGGCGGGATTCAAATTTTAGAAGCAAGAACCAAAACGAAAAACGACAGCGCTTACAAGTTGCAATCCTGACACGAGGCTGACTACGTAGGAACAGGCACGACAACAACGTTTCCACAAAGTCCCAACGGAAAATTATTTCCTTCCCCAAGTTACCCATAAAAATCATTATATTTTTTTGGTTGAAAGGCAACCAATGGAATGCCCTCAAAACAAAAAAAAAATGTCTATTTTTCTTAGCAAGTAAAAATTCTTGTCCTGCAATTTCGAGTTGTTAACATGATATTTCACTATTATGATTTCTCATTTATAAAAATAATAAGTATTTTGTAGAATTCAAATAAAAGAATTATGCATTTAACTTACATAATATCTAACTCTGCCTTACATTAGGCTAATTTTTTCTTATCAGGTTTTTACCTATTTAAACAAAAATTAACAAAAAACAAAAAAACAAAAATTCACAAAAAAAAAAAATCCAATAAACAAAGAGAAACAAGATGGGAAGGGAAAGTGTGCTGTTGAATTATATTGGTGGTTGAATGGCAGAGGGCAAAGGGGAGCGGGCAAAAGAAATTGAAAAAGTTAAAAGGAAAAATTTTCGTAAATATATAATAATAAACATAAAATTTACATGAAAAGATTTAAATTATTAAATTATAAAAAATATTTTAAATTTTAAAAAATAAATAAGTCTTTGTATGTTGTATATTACAGATTACGTGATTGTATAATAGTATCAGAAGATAAAATTTTTTTTATTTTTTAAAAAATCTTTTGCTTCAATTGAAAGATTCTTCCCTTGATGTCAAGTTTCTGCAATTTACTAGTCAATGTCACATTAACTCTATCCTTCGTTTATCCTTTAAATTTTCTGGGGTCTCTCTCTCTCTCTCTATCTCTCTCACCATCAGTCCTTTTTGAAACTCTAACTGATCTTCAATGGCACTAGAATAGATTTAAAAGTACAGAAACGTCGTCATATAGCTGACCCATGAAGCAGAACTGGCCATTGCTTTGTTTATTGGTAGGTGAAGGGACAAGTCTACTGTTCTCAATTTTGCCTTTTTCAGTTGTTCAAGTCTTTGGCAGTGGAATTCAGTTTATGCACTTCATGAACTACTTCAGGTGCCTCTGTCTTTCTTTCTGTGATCTAGATGACAAAGGGTTTTGTAAAGGTTGAATCTTTTTTTTTTTTTTTTATTTGATAGGAGTAAAGGTTGAATCTTTAACAGAATGTTGTTTTTGTTCTTGCCATGAAGTGGGGTTAAAAAAGGTTTCTTTCTTTAGTTTAACTTCTTTTTTTTTTACTAAATTTGCTAGAAACTCGATGGAAATCATCAAAGTTATGCGTGAAGAAGACTTTAAATGTTCAAGGTTGTTGTGTTTTCCCAAATTGGATGGTGAGGAGATTTAGTATTGGCCTACAATTCTGCAAAAAAAAAACTTCAAATTTTTGGTGTTTTTGCCCTTTTTTTCCCCCTCCATTTCAATCAATTGTCGAAGAAAATGCTAATTAGTAACAATTGTCGAGTTTCTGTTTTTTTTTCACTGATGAGCTTTGTCCTTGCTCAGGAATGATGCAATAACATTGGTGAGAGTGTAGTTTGGTTATATATTCATAATGGAAAGGAGATCACCCAAAAGTCCATTTCCAAAGAGCCCCATTCCAAAAAGTCCTGTACTTTATGAAAAGTACAAATCAAGATGTGCATATGGTTTAATCAATTTCTTCCATTTCCGGCGAAGTAATTCAAAGAAGCTTATTTCTAATAGGAGACATTTGAGCACAGATGCCATTGGTACGATTTCCTCGCTTTTTTATTTTTATTTTCATTTTCAATCTTATATGCATATTTGCCCATTTTTTCTTTTGCCTAGGTATGCAAAACTATGTTGTGCAAGCGTTGATCTTGAAAATTATTGAGAAATATAAAAGCTCTCCTATCTAACTGATGCATCAATTTTGTTTGTTCACTGTTCATTATGAATTGCCATCCTATGGTTGTTGCATTTTTCGGGGTTTTGGACTTACCAGTTCCATTGATTTTTCATTTGCAGAGGATGAAGGTGTAAGAATTAAGTCTCATTTGCTTTCAGATGTTGATGAAAAATGTCAATCCATTAATGTAAGTTCCAAAACCTGGTCGTTTAATTGTCATGTCTGCTTGTTGCACTTGACCTGTTAAATGTGCCTGTTTGTGATTTTGATTGCTTGTTTGCATTAAATGTAGAAGTTTTGCTGAAGGGGCAAAAAAATGCAGTACTTTGATGAAGATTTGTTGTTTCAGGATGAAGCAGACCACTATGTGGCGGCTGATTCCGGTGATATGGAAGTAAGGAAACTAATAGGGGAATCCATTGAGCAGCAGATAAGTTCCAAAATTAATGCTGCTAAAGTGGAACATGTTAACTCTAGTTCTGAGCTTCTTGATGAAACACGGAGGAGCCAGAGAAAAACAAAGAGGACTCGCAGGAGGTCTCGTCGTTTACCTATTTATGGTTGTCGTGATGTGGCAACTATGGGGCAGTGTAAACCAGTTCAGGAGAATTTGGTGGACAAATCTTCAAAGAAAGATTGCATAACGCCTGCAGAAGAGTCCTCCGATCAACTGCATCCGGAAAATAGAAGAGATGTGAGCCAGAAGCAACCTAATGAGATCAATCTCCAATTTCACATGAGTGACACAGCTGAAGCATTTATCAATCAGAAGCTGACTGATGGAGGAAACCTGACAAGAGATGGGCCAGGAAACCAGCCTAAACAATTCTTGGATGCATTAGAGGTACTGAATGCTAACAAGGACCTCTTCATTAAACTTCTACATGACCCTAATTCTCTACTGGCAAAGCACATAGAAGATTTGAGAGACTCCCAGTCCAAAAAGGGGGAGACCAAATGTTTCGGGCAGGTTGAACCACCAGAACATCAAAGAGGTAATTCAGGGGAATCTGAAGTCCCTGTTTGCACCCAGAGCATCAAATCCGGCAATAAATCCCTGTCTGAGGGAATTGGCGATCGGTTTAAATTAGAGGAAATAGTAGTTTTGAGGCCTGGTCGCACAAGCTTGCATAAGTGCACAGATAAGATTGGTCATGACTCTCCACAGCATCAGTTTAGCATTAGGAATGTCCAGCAAAGTATTAGACCTTCATTTTTCCCCTTTGAGCGAATGAAGAGGAAGCTGATGCGTGCCATGAGGGTAAGCAGAGAAGATCAGCAGTTGAAGCCAAATAGTGGTTTAGTGGAAAAGTCCACTAATGATTTTCAAGGCCTCAAGAGATGCAGTGAGAAAACAAGCTTTGAGGCATCTGAAAGACACTCAGCTGACACAAAATCTTCTGATATTGGAGGAATGATTGTCTCTTCCAAAGATGTCAAAAAGAAAGATCAGACAAACAAACTGAATGGCTTTGAACCAGGTGTTGGAAAGGAAGCTGCTTCAGCCTGTAAGAGCAATCATGAAAACACAAACGCAGAAAACGTCAAACATGCCAAGCAAAAGGAATATGAGGTGTACTTCGATAATAGGCTGCACCTCTCTGAGTTGTTGAACAATAGAAATGCAAATGTTAGGAGGAAGCAAAGACCTAAAACCTGGGATGGGATAAGTTCTGTTCCTGAATATGACTGCTTGTCTCTGATCAGTCTCAGTCCTAAAAATAAGAGGGAACTTGGTTATGTAACTCCACAGATGAATTTATCCCTCTGTAGCGATTATCAAACATCAGGAGAGAACAAGTGGAGGAATAAGGACATCTTATTAAGTCCATTGAGGCAGAATTTAGAGGCTTCCCTCATGGTCAATAACAAGAATTACCATGATCAAGTGCAACTGCCTGGAAAAAGGCCAAATGCAGCAGAAAGGGTTCTTCCAGATACGAAAGCGCACGAAAACATCTCTTCTTTTGATAGTGAACAGAGACTTAGAGGTAAAGTGTTTCAATTTTAATTTTGGTTGTGATTGTCTTCTTTTCTGTTCAAAGCAATAAGCATTTGATACTTTTTCTACAGAATCTATGAGGGTTGTGGACTCAAACTGTGCTGAAAATTCAGGACGAATAACTTCTTCTGAATTGTCCGTTGAACCAAACGCTTCACTTGATAATAATGCATGCCAAGACACCTATACAACCAATAAATGTGGAGAAAATGGATCAGTGGATTTCTCAAGACTGGTAATTTCCTCTCCTATGATATCCCAAGGTCTTCGGAAAGAGGCCTTTTCTAGTTTTGTCTGTGAGTAGGATTGCCTACATTTATTCTTATAATGTTAATGATTATAAACTTTAATCTAACATTCAACATTTTACCTTGCCACAAAAATCCCCTTATAAACTTCAGTGTGCGCAAGAGGAAAACCAGAATTCACCAACTTCAACAGATGATTATTGTTCAAGCCCTTCCAACACTCAGAGAGTCGAAGAATTTGACGGTGCCAAAGATTGTACAGAGCAGCCAAGTCCGGTATCTGTACTAGGGCAGTTTTTTGTGGAAGACGTACCCAGTCCTGTAAACACTGAGTGGCAACCTGGTAAGCTCTTCCATTAGGAAAATTCTAAACTAATTGCATGCTACTAGTGCTGTGAATTCTGTAGTGTTAAGTAACTTATACAGCTGAACCTTCAGGCTTACAACTACGGTATGGTACTGAAGAAGATGTCTTAGCGGCTGATCGATCTGTGTTCGAATACGTAAGCACGCTCTTACATGCTTCTGGCTTGACCTGGGATGAACTGTCATCGAAGTATCATTTTGCTGATCAACTTCTTGACCAATCCTTAGTTAATGAAGTGATGTGTTCTGACCGAAGCTGTAGTGATCGGAGGCTCCTCTTTGACTACATCAATGAAGTCCTTTTAGAGGTGTGCCAATGCCATCTTATACCTTACCCCCGGGTTTCATTTATCAAGCCAAGAATTTTTCCTGTCAAGAGGCTGCAAAACATTATTCCCGAAGTAATGAAGCATGTCCACCGGAGCCTCCTATTGCCGCCTCCATCACAAACATTGCAGCAACTCGTCGAAAGAGACTTGAGTAGGTCTGGAACTTGGATGGATACCAGAGCAGACACTGAAGATATCGTTGGTGATGTGGTAGAAAGTATCATAGCAGAACTGATAATAGAGACTGCGATTGACTAGACAACCAAAAAGAATTTTTCTGTTTCTTACATCTTCTTGGCCCTAGATTGCTCCCAAAATTCTGGACAGTCAGCTCAATCGCGGCAAAAGAATTGGGTCATTTTGCTTTCTATATTGTGCAGGCACATGCAGAACTCATGTGCTAGCTGACCAAAAGTTGGTCAGACTCAACAGGGCTGATGAACCCAATGCACCTGAGCTTCACGCATAATCTACACACCTCCTTCCATTTCATGTTGCTGTAAAAAGATTATTCTTACACGATTACTTTCCAATCATACAGGTCTTGATTGATTAAGACCCATAATATGACTACCATTTTTCTCTGCTTTTTTCTTGTACAGTTTAATAGTTGTGCCTTAAAATCCTTGATTGAACTGGTTTTGTTCAATTATATTTGTCTTAAGTTGTGAGCAATCTTGAACTGCATTGTTCTTGATCTTTGTTCTTTTGGATGCAAGGCAGATATATAATTTCTTCACTCCACAGATTGTTTGTGTTCATTTCCAGTCACAGCACATCTGGGTCCTAAATTTATCAGGGCCATTGATATGATTCCCTTAATTAGAAGATTATTATTAATTATATTATTCAATATTTAATTTTCATTTTCCTCTTCATCAAGTCATACTCTTAAACCTATAATTGTGTGGTACACGTAGCCAATTACCTCCAACAGATTAGTGTTGCAATTTTCAACCTTGTTTTTCCGTCTAAAATGAGAAGGTAACGGTCATGCTCACATTTGGAAAACGTATATTTAGTTTTACTGAACTTGAACTTCGAGGACGTACGTTCAGTTGTACGAAACATCTCAGTGAAATACGAACTTATGACCTACCATATGAAAAGAAAATAATTTGTTTACTGCTAGACGGCAATGTTGAGTGCTGCAATTCTCAACCCTTGATTCCTGGTCTCGTCCCCATAAGTGCATCGCTGATTAGCTCGAAATAGACATGTTCAATTGTCCAAATCCGACCAAACTCAACAATTCAGTTCAACATTTCACAAACCATTGTAAGTATCAAAACTTAACCCAATCCGATAACACAATCCAACACCCCCCCCCCCCCCCCCCAAAAAAAATCAATCCACTCCAATCTGACATGAAAATAATTGGAGTCCGAAATAATCCGATCCGAACTGTGAATTTGGAGTCCGAAATAATTGGAACGGCCACTTGATCTGAGAATTTCTCGTTTAAGGTACATTGAGTAAGTAAAAAAGTGTTTTAGTTTTTTCAAAAATAAACTTTAAATTCATTTAATATTATTTTAAGAATATTTAGTATTAATTTAAATATATTTTAAAAAATATTTCAAAAAAAAAAAATTATTCTAATGAGTCGGTCCGACAGGGCGCGGGATCCGAGACACCGAACTTTTCCATTTTCGAAAAACAAAAGACTTAAGTGTAAAAAAAAAAAAAAGAAAAGAAAAACAAAAGACTAAGCCCCCCCCCCGGCAAATAATTGTGGGCCCCACCGGTTCCCGCCAAACTTTCAACCTACTAAAACCCTAATTGCTCCTCTTAAGACAACCTTTAAACCCCCGCCCCACGGAAAAACCGCTGCAATCGGCCGACCATTCCGAAACCTGAGGAAGCCTCAGCCATGGATCCCAAGGAAGTGAAAACGGACCTAGTCTTAATCCTGGACTACGGTTCCCAGTACACCCATCTCATAACTCGCCGAATCCGCTCGCTCAACGTCTTCTCTCTCTGCATCTCCGGCACTTCCTCCCTGGAAACCATCGCCGGCCACCGTCCCAAGGTGGTCATCCTCTCCGGCGGGCCCCACTCGGTCCACTCCCCTGACTCCCCCACCTTCCCTTCCGGGTTCTTGGAGTGGGTCCAGTCGAGTGGGTGCTTTGTTCTTGGGATTTGCTATGGGCTGCAGCTGTTGGTTCAGAGGCTGGGAGGGGAAGTCCGGGTTGGGGAGAAGCAGGAGTACGGGAGGATGGAGATTGAGGTGGAGAGGAGTTTGGGGATTTTCGGCGGAAAGAGAATTGGGGATCGGCAGGTTGTTTGGATGAGCCATGGGGACGAGGCGGCGCGGTTGCCTGAAGGGTTTGAAGTGGTGGCTAGGAGCCAACAAGGGGCGGTTGCTGCGGTGGAGAATCGGGAGAGGAGGTTTTACGGCCTGCAGTACCACCCTGAGGTAATTGAATTTCTGGGTTCCTTTTGTTTTACTTTTGTAGCTGTTGGTCCATTTGGTTGTCGAAGCTGTAGTTAGGATACAGTTTCAGTTAAAATTCCAGGTTTCATTGAGTTTCTGGCCGGTGGTAGTTTGTGCTTTACGTTACGGTGTAGAAAAATGTATAATTTACTGAGTGAGTTTGCTCACATTTCACAACAAGCTTTGCTTAGATAATTGGCTTTGTACGTAATAGATGTTTTTGGAATAATTGTGGAATTTGCTCAGTCAAACGTAAGAAAAAGTAATATAGGAATAGGGATGTTCCCTCCTTTTCTTCTTGAAATATGTTTCCGACTAGTACAGTATACTGGCAGCTGAAGCTTTGCTGTACAACTTATGTAGTGACATGATGAATCTTTTGTAGGTAACTCATTCACCGGAGGGCATGGACACTCTACGTTATTTCCTCTTTGATGTTTGTGGGGTCACTGCAGGTTGGAAGATGGAAAATGTATTGGATGAAGAAATCAAGGTGATCAAGGACACAGTTGCACCTGAAGATCATGTCATTTGTGCACTGTCTGGGGGTGTGGATTCCACAGTTGCTGCAACTCTAGTACATAAGGCAATTGGAGACAGGCTTCATTGTGTTTTTGTTGACAATGGTTTATTGAGGTGGGACAAAGTGTTTTCATTGTGCACTGTAAGTTGGACTGATTATGGTCTCCCACGTGGGATTTCGTTTTACTTTATCATATTTTCTTTTCCGTGCAGGTATAAGGAGAAAGAACGTGTAATGGAAACTTTTGAAAGCGATCTACATCTACCTGTTACATGTGTTGATGCATCAGAACAATTTCTTAGCAAGCTGAAGGGTGTCGTAGATCCTGAGATGAAAAGGAAGATAATAGGAAACGAGTTCATTAGCATCTTTGATACCTTTGCCCTTGAACTGGAGCAGAAATTGGGAAAGAAACATGTTTACTTGGTCCAAGGAACCTTGTATCCAGATGTGATTGAATCTTGCCCACCTCCTGGATCTGGAAGAAACCACTCCCACACTATCAAGAGCCATCATAATGTTGGAGGGCTGCCAAAGGACATGAAATTGAAGCTCATAGAACCACTTAAACTTTTGTTTAAAGATGAGGTGTCTGATTCAACTTTTGCTCTCTCTCTCTCTCTCTCTAATGTGCATATGTTTTTCTACAGATGAATAGTAATTGATTCGTTTTGTTCTATTTTTTTTTTCTCAAAGGTTCGCCAACTAGGAAGGATTTTGAATGTTCCTGAAGCATTTCTGAAACGCCATCCATTCCCTGGGCCTGGTCTTGCGGTGAGAGTCTTGGGTGACGTAACTGAAGGCAATGCTTTGGATATCCTTCGCCAGGTATGAGTAACATTCACTTATGGAACTACAACATAATCTATCCTTATCCATCCTTAACAAAGTTACTATTTTGCTTTCCTTTTTAGGTTGATGAGATTTTCATTCAGTCCATTAAGGAAGCTGGGCTCTATGACTTGATTTGGCAAGCTTTTGCAGTGTTTTTGCCTGTAAGATCAGTTGGAGTCCAAGGTGATCAACGGACGCATTCACATGTTGTTGCTCTTAGAGCTGTTACAAGTCAAGATGGCATGACAGCTGATTGGTAATTCATGTGCTCTTAACAATTTTTGCTGTCTAGTTTCTTTACTGTCTTACAAACTTTCAATTACCACATATGTTGCAAAATTTACTGCATATATGGTCTTAAATTCACTGAGAAAGTTCAGATTCTATCTTGTGTAGCCTTGTATTTTTTCATGCTAATGGTATTAACTCTTGAAATTCAATATATTGCCGTTGATTTTTGGTACTGTTGCTTTCATGCAGGGAGCTTTTACTTCCATTAGATTTTTATCCAACTTTTGTTGTGAGATGACGTTGCACATAAATTTGTTTTTGTTTTTCTTTTTTTACAAGTTAAAACCTTTGATTGTTATTTTTTTCATTTACAAGGTTTGATTGTGCTTTTCAGTTGCATAGAAGTGGAGTAGAAGTCCTTTTTCTATTCTTCAAGTTATATATCATCTGTGTGTTTGGTAGGCATGTAGGTATGTCTAATCTTTGGGGATGTACAGGCAGCTCCAAGCACCTTTTTTTTTTTTCTTTTCTGCCTGAGGGTGGACAGTTCGTAATTTGGGCTTTTTCTTAATGATAATTAAAGAATTGAATTGCATAGCTTCCCACCTCAAATTGATGGCTGAGATGGCAGTAGCCATAAAGCTTATGGTAGGACACTTTTTTTCTTGGGGATACATGGGCTTGATTCCTATTAATTACTGTGTTTACTTTATTATTGCATGAAAAATAACATATCCTTATGCTGTTATCACAATGTTGCCTTTTTGTTGTCATTTGATTAGTGCACTCACAAAGTAATATTGTGCTTCTGTTATACTTTTGAAATTTTAGGTACTATTTTGAACACAAGTTCCTCGATGATGTGGCACGAAAAATTTGCAACAGTGTGAGGGGTGTAAACCGAGTTGTTCAAGATATTACTTCGAAGCCTCCATCAACCATTGAGTGGGAGTGATGCTAACTTGATGCTGAAGGAGTTATGGAAACTGAGGAACACATTCAATGTTGTGTGGAGTTCAAATTGTGTATGCATCCAGTCATTGTTTGCCCTATATCTGAACTTAGTGAGATTGATAAGGGACGATAATGGGTTAGGCGAGTCTACACGATTATTCTTGTGGTTCTTGATGTTTGCACTGGAATCTATATTACCTAATTCTTCCAAGGTATTATTTTTTGGTTGAACATTATAATTGAACATTTTTGGAAGATTTATGGATTGAATTAAATATTATACTAGTTTTATCCGTACTGCTCTCTCTGCCTCCACCCTTTGTGGGTGCCTTCTTGCTCACATGAATTACATTGCTGATTTGGTATATTTCTGTTGGTGACTTGGGCATTGAAGTTTTGTTTGCGAGAGCTTGGTGATGAATGATGATGAAACTTGTATGCCACATTCCCCCTTTGTTTAAGGCTGGGTGCTATTTGTCTTTTGTTATCTGCGACAAAATTTTGTGTTTTCATTGTGAATGATATGGTGTGTGACTAGTGTAATCTTTCGCAGTGCATTGTGGTAGTTGTTAAATGTTTCTTATCTTTATTAGGACTCTGCAGTATTAATAAGATTATTTGCAGAGGATATTTGCCAGTTGCCCCAGCCAACATGGTGATTACGTTACAATTAATTATTTTTTACTTACAAAAATGTTTTATTTGGACGGCACCAATGCTCTCTTTTCATATCCTGCACTTGACGCCAAACCAATACAGAAGTGATGGGATTTGGATCTCCATCACTTGGTGGCGACAAAATGATTAAGGGCCTGAAAGTATCTTTGGCATTTCTGGAAGTGGTGAGAGTTTTCTACCCCTCCATATATTTAGCCAACCCTCTAGAATCTAGTGCAGAATTTCCACCCTACTGAGGCAACGTTTGCACTTTCTCATTTGTAATGTCTAGGCTGCCTGTTTCTGTAGACCTTCCTGTGTTAGATTTGTCCCAGCCTGTTGAGCTCTCATTTTTATCTTCTCTTTCTCAAGCTTGTCAAGATTGTGGCTTCTTTTATGTTACTTGCCATGGTATCACAAAAAAAGTGTTCGCTGAAGCTCGAAGGCAATCAAAGCTTATCTTTAGCCTTCGTCTAGATTCCAAGCTCAAGCTCGGCCCATGCTCGTGTTTAAAAACCTACACCCCTAGATTTATCGCTTCTCCTTATTTTGAAAGCCTGCGAGTGTCCGGACCAAATTTCTTTGCTTCTGAAAAGAGTTATGCTGGCGAAATATTTGGCCAGCAATGTCTCAAATTCAGGTAACTTTTTTCTGAGTTTTAGTGGTTTGTAATTGTGATATGTCTTGCTGCCCCCGTTTTATCTAATGGTACTTCTCTTTGATTGCACAGTGAAGTAATACATGAGTTTGGAGGCAAGATGGTGGAGTTGTCTAAGAGACTAACAGAGATTCTATAAATGAGTATGGGGGATGACTGTGAAAGAAAGTTTTACATATCAAACTCAGCAACTGTCATGGATATCTGAGGATTATAAATTATTAACCTCCAAAGAATGTGGAAGAAAAGGAGGTTGAAAGACTTGGAACGCACACTGATATGAGTTGCATAACAATCCTCTATCAAGACGAGCTTGGAGCAATGGCCGGTTAAGGTCATCTGAGCACTGGGTTTTAGGTCATCTCGCAGATCATATATCTCTTGCACTCTCTTGGTGCTTTGAGGACAAGAAGGTGATCTCAGCACCACATGAAGTTGTGGAAGAAGGAAACTCAAGGATTTACAAAGTCATTTGTTTGCTCAGATTATCTGAAGTTTCCGGGGAATGATGAGGAAGGTAGGTTTGAGAAAATTGGCTACACTGTTAAGGATTTTGCGGGCCTGAAACTTCCCAAGTAACTGTCTGCTCTATAGTTTTAAATTTTTTTTTTTTTACTGTTAATGATGCTCGAGAGGATACCAATCCTACATTTTTGGTCCATATTTCTGCTGTTGTTAACTGTGATTGCATGGGATTTTTGTGCTACATCTTGTAAATTGAGAGAAGGTATAGATTTTGCAACCAGGTGGTTTTCCTGGCAAGAAAGGATTTATGTCTTTCTCCAACTTTTGACCATGCCATGTAGGCTTAGTAACAGATGGGTGTTCATAGTGAAAACAGTCTGTGTAAAAATAAAGATAAAGATTGTTAATATTTGACTCTTTCTTAGATTCCATGATATGGACGTGTTGCGCACAAAGAACGCCTTTTGTTTTGTTTTTTGTTTTTGGTTTTTTTGACATATGGGTCTTCATTGATAATGCCCCAAGTGTGCCTCCCTGAGCAAAGTGGGCCTGGTGAAGGAAGACGATAGATTCCGCATGCATCTTGTTGAAAAAAGATTGATGAATACTTGACTGTAGCACACACAAAATCAACTCTATAATATAACAAACTTAGTAATTTTACTTATGTAAGTTTGGAGTAATTATAAGGTGATATGTATTATTGTATAATGAAATTTATAAAAAAATCAAAATATTAAATATTAAATATCATATAAAGAGATTGTATAATTATTTATTATTATTTATATAAAATTAGTTAGTATTTCTCTTCTATAATTTTGTGCTACCCATTTCTCTGTCCCTCGGCCTTCGCTTCGTGGTGTCTCGTGTGTGGCCACGTGGGATAACAACTGGTCCCCTTCCTATGTAGTTTTCCTCGTGAATGTGTGAATGATTGACGCACTTTAGGCTGTCTGGCACAGCACGTCCATCAATCAAACGTGTAGTCTGCTTCCAAACAGAAAAGTTTGGCACCGTCCAACTTTCGATCCAGAAGAATGTCAACTTAATCAAGTCTAACTAAAATTTTATGATACGGGAGTCTCGTACACTCAAATATCAGTAACTGAGTCTAAGGTCTGGTTGGTATCAGGTTGCCTTTTGCTAGTTGCCTTCTGTTACACTTTACAACATCATCAAATCAAAGTTGCTCTTTGCCACCCAATCATTTTTCCTATATCAAGATATGGCGGTTCAGCCAGCTGATTATGTCCAAGTAAGAAAGGCCAAAATGAAGATGGGTGATGTTTGAACGATTTGTAACTTCTTGTGCACTTTTTCACTGCATGATTAACGCTAGATATTCAGGTCATGATTGGAAATGATGGTGTGAACTCATTTATGAATTCATCAACTTCCATTCCACCCTTTTGTTGACCGACCAAATTGTATTGTTGATTTCGTATCATATTCATCTTGCAAGACAAAGAATACGGATTGCAGGCCTAAAAGTAGTCACTTTATGTGAAAATTCCAAATGGGGGTGCCCCATTTGGAATTTGTTTCCTTTAAGCTTTAAATTTTATTTTTTTATGTTTTTTAATTCTGGTCATAGAAGTTGTTACGTCAGCCATGAAGTAAAAATAAGTTTAGGTTGTAAAGTGTTGCAAGTGGGTGCCGCGGTGGTGGTGGGCTGCTCTGACAACGTAGATTTGCTCGAAAGAGACTTCTCGCCATGAAAAAAAAGGGTGTTGCAAGAATTAATCAATTGAGCACTGTTTGGTGCAGAACGCTAGATCATTAAACAAAATACAATATGTAGACTGCATTTCTGTTCATTTGGCTACTCTACATCAGGAAATTTTCCACGACACAGTGTTACAACTCAAGCAGTGAATTTTAATCTGCAAACCACTGCAAACTGGTGCAAAGTTGAAGGTTCAACATTTCCCTGCAACTCTTTGAAGTGCTTTCTTGATTGTCCCTGCTGATGCGGCAGACGAACCATTGTGCTGGAATTAATGTATAGACATCAGTAAGGAGTTATAGATTAATGCCACTAAGTCATTCTTCTAAATCGGAAAACATTTCATGTTAGACCATAAATTTTACTGTAACATGTTCATGGGTGTGTTGAAATGTGCTTGCAAGGCAGATAATATGATGATTTATGGTGATTCTGAAATCTGGAAATCATATATACCTTGGATTTGATGGTCAGAAAAAGAATACCATCAATGGTTGATGACTGAACTGAGTGAGAATCCAAATGAAGATGGCTTATTGCATCCATGATCTCAAGCAATAGTCCCTCCCTCCAACGACACTTGAACTCTAGTATCACTTCCTTCTCTTTCATAATGATATCAGCTGAACCATCTTTTGATACATTATCTGATTCATCAATGTCACAAGCCTTCCTTTTGTTTAGCAGCGGCTTTTTGCCAATACCAACTTTAATGTTTCCATAGTTATCACAAGTTCTCTCTGCAGTATCTCGGAGTTTCCTTTTTGTTCTCGCCTCTGATTCTGTCGGTTCCCTGCATGATTCCAGTTCTTCAACCTTTCTTTCAAGCTCTTGAATGTACTCTATTGTGTCATCTAGTATAGATAGTTTATCAACCTGCACAATGCACAAACAAGGCAACAATATAATTGTGTTTCCAGTTTACATCAGGATAATCATAGTGGGAATAGTTTTTACTACCTTGCTGACTGAAGGGATAAATGATTTGAGAATCATAAACCTTTCATTGAGCTTTTCTCGTCGTTTCCTCTCTGATAACATATGGCTTGTGCCAATTTCATCAGCCTCGGGTCGTAAAATCTCAAGGTCATTGCACTTGTCTTCTGGAAACTGGAGTAAGACATCAACGTACATGCGGGGAACTTCAAACAAAACCTTCTTTAGTAGCCTTTGTGAAATCCGACATTTCGACTCCATAGAATCCTCTGACCCTTTCCTTTTCCACCTGACAAAGCTTGATTTCTGGTGACAATTTTGAGAATGTACACCCAGAACTAACGGATGGGAGGTTCTCAAGAGAGAAGAGAGAACGCTCTGGTAATGCAAGTCGTCACTTTGAAGGTCCAATGCTGTCAATTTCTTGTGATTATATTCCTGAATGTCGTGCACGCAATGGTTGTTTACCTTGTCATTGGTAGGAAGTGGAATAGCCTTTGCAGGGTCTACAATGATCTGAGATATAGAGTCACTAGAATTCAAGGAATGATGGACATAATTGCTCAAGTCATCATCAAGGAACTGCCAATTTTGCACTTGGGAAGCTTCCCCATTTATTCCTTCAACCATAAACGAATCCTCAGCCGGTTGGTAATTTGAACTGTTGTTGGGAGAATCAATATCCAGGTTCTCACATCCTTCAACTGCATTCAATTTGGTGTCAAATATCTCTTGATCAAAAGCAGCACAAGTAAGATCTTTGTCACTTGCTGTACTAGTCTTTTTGGTGACCACTGGGCATGGGGTCTCCAAGAATGAAGTTTTTATGTGGTGAATGAGACTTAGGTCCTCTGGAACCTACAAACAATGAATTACCAAATAAAGAAAGCTATGCGACTTGATCACATAACAGCAGTAAATTATACTAAGAATGAATCCCACAGAGGAAATACCAGCTCAGTAGCACCCAGTTCAACCACACCTTTCGCGAATGGAAAGCAGACTACCGTCTAAAAGTACAAAGAGAAGGAAATTCGGTAAGCTCCATTCTAAATGTGAAACGCGCTAAAAAAAAAAAAAAAAAACAAACAGAAAAAACAGAATTCAATTGGTACCTGAATAGATGCACTCTGAGAATTGTAATTGCCACAAGTCCAGTCATGGATGAAAAGCCAAATAGATAAGAAATCTTTAGTCTCTTTCCCATTTTGAGCACCACCAGGATAATAAACTAAGATCTCTAACCAATAACAAGCAATGTACCTTAGATAGCAGAGAGCGACTGAATATCTTGCTATCTGCACAATAAGCATTGCAGAGCCAAATCGGCTGACCATTTGCCAATGTCCTTCCTGGCAAACTATGAAGAATTCAGAGAAGGTACTAATGAGATTCGAGATTCACGAAGATACGTTGAGGAAAAGTTGAGACAACGTGCTAAAGCAAGTGTAGTTACCCCTGGCCAATGTCGAATATGAAGGACATGCAAACCAGGTAATACCACTCAGTATCAGTGAGATCTTCTGGGGATAAAGCTGCTGATGGTCTCCTAGCCTGTGGATTGGCTTCACCAGCCGAAAGGGACTCGTAAAGCTCCCTCAATTGCTCACTTCTCTGTAAGCTTAACTGATCCGGATTGAGCTCTATGGATTGAACTGTTTTTCTTGTCTTGATGTCTCCATTGTAGTATCCATCACCCCACTCCAACACCCTACACAATTCACAAGAATAGTAGTTCAAGTGGCTGTGCATAAAAGTATTGCAGTAAATGAACATAATCAAACGCCATAATGTGCATGGATGTAGATGGATTTCTTGAAGCTAAGGGACATATACAGTCAAGTCACGGTCAGTTTGAATTGGGAACATAAGATTAATCACTTTCTTTTTTTTTTGTTTTTTTTTTGGTCTACAAAAATGGAATTTGTGCTCTTGAACCCAATCCCAACAGGTGTCTGAATATTGAAACAAACTCCAGTAGCCTTTCCAAGACCAAATTCCAGAAACCCCAGCAGTCACTTGCAGGATCAATCCCAGTCAAAGATGAATAAAGATTTTATCCCCAGATTCTTGACAGATTTGGGTTACAAAAGGTCAACAACAAAAAATAGGAGGAAAATAAAAAGGAAACATTATAAGTAGTAGCAGTAGAAATGGAAGGTTTAGTACCCTGGTTGCGTAGCTGAAGTGGACCAGAAGATTGCATAGCTCCACTGAATGCTCTTCACTGCCAGAGCAAGCTGTTTCCTGAAGTTCTGCGGCAGCATTTCCTGGTTATGGTCCGCAGAAGCCAAGTCCAATGCTTCAAAGGACAACACTTACTGTCTGACTAGATCAGATTCAGATACAAATGGAGGAAATCTTGCATCAATCTTTATTCTGCACCTCTTCAGCACTCGAGCCTTTTGGTAATGGGATATTCAGTATCTAAAACATAATGTCCTGAGCTCAAAATCTTGATTCTTGTCTCCCAGAAGAGGAAAACCATGTGGGGTTTTTACAAAAACTAAGCTCAAAGCCTCAAAGGAACAGTCTTGCAAGAAAAAGGCTAAAACTTTGCACTATCTACAACTCAAGATGAGAACTTTTGACTAGTTATGAATGTTGGGAACCATTAAAGGAAGAAGCTCATCATTCACAATCAAAGTAACTGCAAGACTTAGTTTAGAGACTTGCTTTAATCACTGGATTGGAGGTTATGAATCTTCTGTATCTGTCAGAACCAAAACACTCACTTTGATCAAGTAGATATAGAACAATATTGTTACCCTTTCCGTGGACTTGGCACAAAATATTTAAAAAGAACCACACATTATCTCATTTTAGTTTGGAGCACTTGCACACACAAAAATCAGACATATGGACCCCGAAAGATGGTACACAAAACCAGTTACTTCCATTTTTAGTGGGTGGTAATCAGTTTCACTCAGAAAACCATACAACTCGAAACCCATAAGTTCTTAATGGCCAACAAGCAGAGAGAGGGCAAAGAGAGAGAGGGAGAGAGAGAGTACAGTTGCTTTTGAGAGAAACAGCTTTAAATCATACGATAAACGAAGGAATACAATAATACGTCATCCATAAAGTGCTGTTGTCTTTTTTTGCTTCTGCCTTCATGGGCATTTGAGCTTTAATAATAAAAAGACTCACTGCAAACAAACTGTAGCAGAAAAACTTGAAAAAAAACTAGAAAAATGGTCTAGTCTTGGCTAGATTTCAGCTGCCTTGATCCAAGGCTTTGTACAGTCAGAGAAGAGAAAGACAGGACAGGCAGAACAGAGGAAGAAGGGGGAAGTGGCCACATAGACTATTGATCACGTGAAACACTCTAATGCAGAGTATGGTGGTGATAATGGAACTTCTTTTTCTTTTCTTTTTTTTTTTTATAACTAAAAAAAATTTAGGTGAGGGTAGTTTACTTTAATCCAGTGTCAGACAAGCCGCATGCCTTAAAAAAAGAGCTTACATAAAATTTATATATCACCCATTAAAAAAATTTATTAGTAAAACTGGAATCTTAAATCTTTCCGAACAAAGGATGAAAGTTTTATCAACTGAACCTACCTTCGTAAACTTCTTCTTTGCTTTAATTATGAGGGGATTTGGACAGAAATAATAAGGAACCAAAAACCAAGTGCAGTTACTATGTTCATATCATCCTGTCATTCATCATTGTGCATTGTTTTCAGCTTACTATAGTTATCTTATTTAGAAAACTAAAGAGCAAGTCTTTTACTAGCATTGCTGTAGTATTGATGGACACATGGAAAGTCGTGGATTTTATATCAGGAAAGATACTGCCATCTTTGCAATATTGATTAATCTAGTGTAGGTAGTTCAAATGGCCAATTATTGGATTTGAAACGATAATACTAAAGATTTTGTTCCTCTCCCTCTCTCTCTCTCAAGACACTTCAGTATTTAGACTTTATTTTAAAGATCTTAGGTGAGATTTAAGAGTATGAGAGTTCAGGATTTAATAAAACTCTTAATAGAAAAAAAATAAAAAATTTGATCCTCACATTTTCTTCATCTTGAGAGCAAACACTTACGAATTTATCGCACCATGACAAGGTACTTATTGTAGGATTTTTTTTTTCTAGATTATCTTAAGTAGGAGTAATTGAGATTCAATCTGTAAATCTATCTAGTTGTGATTGTATTTTTCAACGAGCTTTACTTCCATGATACGAAAATTGTTTCAATGACTGAAAATTATAAATTTAGGTTCATTACTAATTGAAAAAAAAACAAGTGTGAATGGTAACATATTGCCCAAAAAAAAAAAAAGAAGAATCGTTGAAAACAGATTAATTTGTAGAGACTATTTGACTTGCATGGGGTGCATGAAGCAAATAATGGAGTGGATAAAAAAAACAAAAAAAAAAAACTTAGTTAGAAAAGGAAACATTGACGAGTGGTTGTTTTCTATTGATCTCCTTTTTCCTTTTACAGTTTGTTAGACATCTGCGGTTGTTGTTTTCTGTGTATTTCGTTTTGAACAGTTAAGTTTGTAGTGTAATTGGGCTAATAGAATCGGACGGCTTCACCACCCAAAGTTGTCGTACAGTGGTACAGGAATTCGTTTTTTATTATGTTAATAGGGTGTTTAGTGAAATTAAACGTAAGTTTTCAAAAACAAAAAAAAAAAAAACTGTGGAGTACTGATTATATTTTTTTATATTATTTTAAAAAAAAAAAAAAACAGACAGCTTCAATCTATGACCATTCATGCAGGAAATCATAATAAGTTCACACCATGGCTTAGTGTTGATACCACAGGTGATAGAGTCAATGAAAGTGCGTCATTGCCGCTTACATTGAGTTCAACCACAGCCAGAAGTAAACAAAACAAACCAAGTGTTCTTGCGAAGAGATTTTTTTTTCTTTTTTTTGAGCTTAGTGAGTTTTACATGTTTCACAGTCACATTATATTATTATAATTATTGGGTGTATATTTATAATTATTGTTGTTAATAGTGATTATGCATAAAAAAATTTGACAATACACAATCAATAATTATAAATGAGAGTTTAAAATGCGTCAAATTGACTGTTAAAATAAAGATATCAACCCATAAGTATACATGCAAATAAAATAACAAACTTTTTTGTAATCATCAAATAAAACCCAAGTTCCAAAAGACGTTTCACTTTCATTTTTCTTTTAAAATGAACCCAACATCATATGCCATTATGCCCATCATTCAATTTTGACTCCAAATCGGGTTTATTTCTCCTTTTTTTTGGGGGGGGGGGGGGTGGGAGGGAGTTTATCGAAAAAGGCTAATTTAAAAAAAAAAAAAGAAATTGAAGATACAAAAGATACAAAAATTCGATCTAGAACTAAAAATCTTCAATTCAAATTCTAATAAGAACCAATTAACTAAAAAAAAAAAAATCAGCTTCCAATCTCATTTCCCATCCACGATGGAATAAAAAAATAACAAATATGGTAAAAATATTTCAAAAATAGGCTGAGAGAAGTTGAGTGTGGTCCTGGTCTGAGTGGCCTCCTAGACTCCATTGCGACTGGCACTGTAAGATATGGCATATTTGTTGGGCGTTGAGCATATTTAAGGATCTATTCATTTTTGAACCGAATATTTAAGGATCTATTCACAAATTATGATTGGTGAATTTACACAACTCATCTAAGTAGACAAGATGTACTTATATTCATTTATTAGCTTGTGAGGTAAGCAACATAAATTTTTTTTCTTAAAAATAAGATATGAGATCTTTAATGTAAATGCTTAGATAGGATACACAACAAAATTAGTCATAAACCTTTTAAAATTTTATAATTAAATTTTAAATGTTTTTGAGTTTTTATATTAGTCCTAAACATTTAAAATTCTTTCCCAACAAACACTTTTTTTTTTTTGGACGAAAAGCAGTTAAACCGTTAAATATAAAACCGTTAAATATTTATATTGACTAGCTGGAATTCATTAACAGTTCGATTGCTTAATTTACATCCTAAAAAAAGCAATCATTTGAAAAGGATTTTAAACGTTCAGGAGTAATATGAAAATTTCTATAGGTTTATTAATATAAAAGTACTTAACCCAATTGTAAAAATTTATATAGCTTTAAGATTAATTTTTGCATATCTCATATTTAGAGTCTAAATGCTAGAGTGTTTGTAATGACATATATAGTTTAACTGATACCAAGATTTAAACATTGATTATTGAAAGTAAGAATTTAATTATTTTATTACTAGATTAGTAGATTACGAGGTTAATATTTACCATTTTTTTTTTATGGTGAGGCTTATTCTTTATGCTCAAACACGAGCTCCAAGACATTGACCATATAAAATCCAGAAACCAAAAACTTAAGAATGACAAAAACAGGCAAAAGACAATATGAGTTATTGAAAAAACAAATGCAATGCAGAAGCCTCTTCGGTGATAACTTTTTGGAGCTTTGCAACTCCAACAGTGGGGTGTGGGTTAGACGACAGAGGCTTGCAGTGGACGACAATGGACCAGGAAACAGTAAAACAAAAAAAAAAAAACGTTTCGTTTGCGCACATGACATGTATCTTTCAGCGTTGTCATCATCATGGATCGATCGCCTCCTTGCAAGATCCTCCTTTTTTTTAAAAAAAAAAAAAATACAATCAATCACTAATTTAATACAATTACGTTAAATAAATTATAAAACAATAATTATAAAATTAAAAAATAAAATTAAATGTATGTTATTGTAAAAGTTAAAAGTGTAAATTTTACGTGATATATATCAAATTTTTTTTCTTCTTAAAAAACTCAATACCATTAAACTAAATCGACAATCGATTGCACTTGGTGCATTACATATGACTACAAAGTGCGGCATCGTTTGAGTATTGAACTTTTTTCCTTTTTTCAATGATCGGATGCAGGAGCATAAGACTCCTCTTTTTCCACATGAATTGGTGGGTGTCCTTTTTTTTGTATGGATTAATTTATGCAAAAAAAAAAAAAAGACTTATATATTACATAATTACGGTAGTTAATTGTATATTTTTAATTTTTTAATGTATGATAAATATTAATAACAAGAGAAATTATGAATATGCATTCAACGATCATAATAATGTAACGTAAGTTTTGTAAAATGTGTGAAATTGATTGAATATATGATTTATGTAACTTAACAAATCTCTTTATTTATTTACTTATTTTATTTTCGTGCACATTAGACAAGAATAACAGAGAAAAGCCCAAATTTTGCGATCTGGGTTTTAGCTTTGTTTTCTATGCACAAACGACTGATTTCACCTTCCTGTCCTTTCCAAAAGAAACAAGTGTAATAATTGTTAGGCGTGCATACTACTTGCAGATACTGCCATATATGTTACAAACAATTGAACAAGTAATAATATCATGTCCCATATAATCTCAAAAAACTTGTCACATTATAGATTTTTTATACACAGTCATAGAGATCCACTGGTAGAAGCCAAAATGACAGACAATTTCTAAGCGATCAGCCCCAAATAACTGATAATGATGCCACATTGGAGGATTCACATGCGTAAGCTAACTAGCCACAAGTTTTGTCATTACTTATTGCCTTCACAATCTTCAACTAGAGACCCTAACGTTGTTTATATATCTATATATAATGCATGTGTAGATGTATGTGCATGCATGCATTACTCATGGAGCTCACTGTGATTCCGGTCTAATAAATTTTAGGAAAAATGTGGACATTGTTGTGCTGACATTTTTTTTTTTAAGAGTTTCATTAGACCGTGAGTTACACGATAAGGCAGCTCTTTTCATTCCTATAATTCTCGTATCCTCTTATCAGTATCAGAACATAAGTTCTCCAAAATAAAAGTCTTAAACCTTAATCGCCAGAGTATCCGAGTTCATACAATGATTCTCCAAATTTTAACAATATACTTGTATCACTCGTCCCACAAAAAAAGAAAAGAAAAGAAATTGTTAATCTAAATGAAACACATTAATTAATGATCTAACTTCTAATGTCGATTACTATCCAGGAATAATAATGCTTCCCTGTTGCATTTCTACTCTCTCCTAACTGTTATGTTAATCAATGCCAATTAATTAAGTTCTGATCATTAGTCAATTTTTTTGATCATTGGTCAATTATATCTACAATATCGTCAAAGTTTTAATCATGGTTGCCTGCCATGTTACCTTGAATTAAAAAGACAGCCTGGGAGGTCAATTTTGATAAAGGGTACAACTGGATATGCATTATTTAATGCAAGAAATTTTTTTTTTTCTTTTTTATAATGCAAGATCTTTCCTGTAACTTTTTCCTCTATATTTGCAAGGCACATGCTGGCCCATGGTCCTGCATTGACAGTTGCTTAGCGAGCCCTGCATGATCTTTCATTCATTTTTTTTCTTTTTCAGGGAGGATGGAGAGGGGGACGGAATGGGAACGGGGAAGGATATACTGAGTATTAAAACAGAGCTTTTACGTACGGTCTAGTGGTAGGGCAGCTTGATTTTTACTTCTATCAGGATTCAAATCCTAATGGGGACCGACATAAAAAATAGCATGTATGATTGGACTAAGCATGCCCATTTCTTACTGAACGAGAGAGGTAGAAAGATGTGAATGTTATCTGCCACCAGAAACATATATTAATTGGATCCCAGTAATATGGGGCTTGGAGTTGACATATCATAGCCTTTTAAGAAACGATGTCAAATAAAAATACCTTAAGTAACGTACGTGCCTAGAATTGGCATTAGAATTGAAGTTTTTATTTGCTGACAAATTTTGGGCGACTGATCGATTTGATCTATCTAGAAATGATGATAGTTTTCGTAAGAAATCAAGGAATTTACCCCAGATGTTGAAAAAAAAAAAAAAGAATTAGAGGAAGATTCGTGGGTAGATAGTGAAAATCTGGCCTCTACATTGAAATTCAACTACGGAAATGACATGTATAGCTAGAAGATTTGAACCAAAAAAGAATAAATGCAATTTGAAAGTATATTAATGTCTTTTTATTTAAAAAAAAAACTTCACCACAAAACTTAATTTTATGTAATAATAAAATAACAACGTTGACATCTAACAATTTAAGAAAATGAGGAGGGGCAGCTATTTATTGGTGCCTTTGCTGCCATCTGTTTCCACGTAATAAGGACAGCTCTACGAGGGTTTGCTCTTCCATGTTATTATATATCCTTCAAAAAATAAAATTAGGTGGCACTGCAAATTGGCATAAGAATGACGCAGATTACGTGATAATACCTAGGCAATAATGATAAATATCTCGTAAATTGGCAGATGGCTTTATGTATTCTCTGGCTTTTATTCTCTAGGACCACAATGACCATTGGAGCGGAACTGGTGGAAACAAATTTCATTTTGGCAATCCAAAAAATTCCAAGGATAGTTGGGAGCTTGATTTGTATCGTTTAGTAATAGTTAAGCATTCGAGATTACTAAGTCAAGATTGGAATTGCCATCTACGATATGTTTTGCGTGAAGGAAACTGTTGTGTTGACTATCTTGTTAATCTTGGCGTAACGAGCACTGATCCAAGTCCTGTCTGGAAAAGCCTTCCTCCTAGTATTAGAGCTCTTCTTCAAATGGACATCACTAATGTGGCCATTTGCAAAGGAGCAGTTACATAGTTTTTATTCTGCTGTTTTCTATGTCTTGCTTTAATTTTCTTTACAGTTTATCTGTTTTTTCTCTTTTCAAATTCAATATATCTTTTTATATCTAATAGTCTGCATCATTGTATATCTACGACGTTCCCACAGTTACGTTGTAAAAAATTTTTTCTGTATGTTATAATGAATATAAATGTAAACTAATTGTCTCGGGAGTATAACGTATCAATCCATGCGCATAATATCTCAATACGGACAAATGACGTTGGGATTAAAGGGTTTTGAACTTGTAATGGCAATTAAAAAAATGAGGTGTTTCTCAGGGCACACAACTCCATTTTTTTACGTAACGTTTGTGTTTATGCTTGTATGTAGTTAGGTTTGAGAAAAATCTTCTCAATAACGAAAAATCTCTTTCAACCAAACTTCGAATTGTTATTACAGTCCTCTGCTCCATGTCTTCCACTTGAAACAAAGAATATGCTTATTTTCAAATTTAAGCCAGTGCGTTTGATCTGCACACACCAAGTTCATAAGTTCAGAGTGATGCTGACTAATATAATACAATTTCTTGAAACACATGTGCCATAGTCAGCTAATTGCTTCTAGTCTATTTATTGGACTAGGACTATGTTCACACGGTCACCCCATTGGTTGGGTATTCTTTTGCGATCTTTTGTCCTATGTTCGAGTCTTAATAACTCGGTTCTCATTTTTCAACTTCTTTTGTGGCCAACGAAAAAAACAAAAAGAAAAGAAAAGTGAAAGAAAGAAGAAAGGTAGAGGGAGAGAGTAAGAATTGTGTTAAAAGAGATATGTAGCTTCCTAAATTGCTAGTTTTCCTTATTGTTGGACGTATTACCACTATTCCCAAAAATTAAGCCCCTAAAGAGTCCAAATATATTATGCTATTTTTAGTCCAATTTTAGTGCATGGCATTTTTTTTTTTTTTGTCTTACTAAAGATGATCCATCATTGTGAAAAAGAAGCAGATGAGGCGGAGAACTGATAATCGAACACTAAATCTTTTAATTAAAAACTTCAACTGCCTATCAACTCGTCTAAGACAGGTCCTCAATCTATGGCATGTTGCTTGTGGCACATGAGACGGGACAAAATTTCTACTAGGTTTATTGGGTAATGACCAATTTCCAACTCCGTCATCACTTGTTTACATATTCAGTTACTTTTGCTCCAATTCGTTTAAAAATTATTTAAAACTTGTTTTACAAAATCGTGAAAGTGAAGGTTTTTAATCCATTTTTCAGGGCTATATATGATTATTTTCCTCGGTTGTGAAACTTTCTAATATCCTAAGCCATTTTCTTATAAGAATTAAGCCATTTTCTTATAAGAATGAAATAGGATGAATAGAGACTGTATTTTATAAACACATAATTATTTTGAATATATTACCAATTAAAGTCAAGTTTTATCCACTTTTTTGTCCTAAACCCATAATTATCTTTTGGCGTTTTGAAGACACAACCTAGCAATTCTAACAGCCAACTACTTCCGCCGCCAGTCATCACCAAACAAAGCATTAAACGCCGACCAGCACCACCGTTGAAAAACTGCTTCTCCTCCGTCGAATATTCCAAACAAACCAAGAAAATGTGAAGAGGAAAATGACAGTCTTCAAAATTTTACTTGTACGTAAGAGCAAAATGAGAATATTGAAACTTCTCATGGATGAAACACATATTTAGACAAATATGCTCAAGCTCAAATCAAAACGACCATGATCTCCCAACTGCCACCATCCGCCGCCGAAATCAGCAACCAAACATTTGTAATATAGCAAACGGTCAGCTTACACTAGGGTGTAAGCGGCTCAATTTTTCACACATGTTCAAACCAAATTGTTACTAATTTGTTAATTAATCTTAAAACCGCAATTATTCGTGAGAAAAATAAAATGAGTTAATTAGTATAGCTGGTTGGAATTCAAATTAATCGATTTGATAGTGTTGGAAGGTTTGATTCTAACCATATTGAGTTCATAGATAAAAAAAACTTACGAGAATATTTATATTAAAGTAAACAAATATAAAATAATTAGCGAATTGCAAGGGTACAAGTACAACATCATTATCCAATACCATTCATTTTGTCTCTAAAACGACACAGTAAATAAATATTAACGGTGACTCGGTTCGGTTTGGTTGCAGATTTTAATTTTCAAACTGGCAATCAAACGCCAATCATGGTTTTCTCAAATTACCATTTTCATCCGATATATTTTTCGATATTTTGACAATTTCACTTTCAATTAAGTCAATCGCAACATTTTATTTATTTATTTATGTCGCGCAGGCAAAATTGTCTCTGGTAACTCTGGGGTCCCAGATTCCGCCACTGTATGCAGAGCAAGTGGTTGCTAGTACGTACCATGCAAAATTAATGGTGTGGCATGCATTCGAAAATGGTACACCTGCCGAGAAATGAAGACCCTGTCTTCTCAAAATTAAAAAAAAAAAAAAAAAAAAAAAAACCTTCGTTTAATTTAAAAAATAAAATTATATAACTGCACTTATATAATAATAAATAACAATATAAATTTATTTATTAATATCTAATAATTTATTTACTTTTTATATATAAATTCAATCATTTAAACATTCTTATTACTTTTTTATTATTTTAAATTTACTCATGTGAAGTCAAAGATTTTTTTTTTTTTCATAATTTAAAAAGAGAAATGGCGTGCTTGGTTATTTGTTGCCAACTAAAGCATTGCACCTTGAAGAGAAAACTGGAATCCTCGTGGAAGTCAGAAGAAGGCGACGAAAGAAGAAATTCAGGCCTTGCCTGTGCCATTTTATTTGTCCTCTCACAATTAATATTTGACCAATTATTGCATTGACATTGTTGTGAATTATTTGAAAAGAAAGTGTCCACAAAGAAATAACGACCCTTCATGATCACCACAGTGGGAAACGTCATCAGTTTTCGTGGTCCAATACATAATTAACTAATTTAACTTTGTCCTTTTGGACAACAGCTGACTTGCAGAAGCCTTATTATTTTTGGGTTGTAAATTATTTCTTGAACAAGCTCATGTTTGCTTCTTCTTCTCCTTTTTTACTTCCATCATGTCAAGCAAGTTGCTTTTATTAAAAAAATAATAATTATTATTATGGGCTGAGGAGATTTTCACAAAAAGTTATATAGGGCCAAAGGGAATATAAATTGAAGAGTAGGGTTAAGAAAAATGTTTTTAAAGTATAATGGTCGAATGAAAAAATAATTTAATGTCTTTTCAAATTTTAAAAAAGTATCTAGTCTCTTTTAATTTTATTGAAGTCCTAGAATAAATTGTGTAAATTTTTTTTTTTTTTGTGTCCTTTCAGATATTTGGTGTTTATGATGATGGGGTTGCTGGACAGCACTTGGTTCTGACTTGGGTTTCATGACCTGTTCTGATTGGCGGTATTGACGTCTCTGGACCATTTTTCTTTTAATATTCTCTTTTCCTTTCATAGATAGAAGATTGAATGGCAAATACGTGCAAGCCTATCTTGTGACAGAAATTATTGTTGGCTCAAACGCATGTCCAGAAATCAAGTTTATCAACAGTTACAATGAAACGAAAAAAAATTAATAAAAGGCATCAATAAATTATAATTTAATTAGTATTAAAATTATCTTTAAAGTTAAATGTTTTCGAATCTTAGTTACAGTCAATTAAGTAAAAAATAATAAAAAAAGAGGCTTCCACGGATGATGTGGCCATATAGAAGCAAACTTCGGCCATGATTATGTTTAAACCAGGAATTGGTCCTAGAAATGAGCCGACGCATTGTGAGTCTATTCTCATTTGAGTTGAAGTCTACCGTTCTAACTAGTAAAAGCTCGTGAACTCTCGATGGTAATAATGTTAACTGGAAAATTTTCTATTTTGTTTGACTATATTACGATGTCTTTAGAACTATGAGTTACACAAAAGTGAAATTTTCTTTAAATTCTCTATTCTTATAAGAATTCGAACTTGAGTTGTCGGAGATGAATGCCTAAACTTACACTCACTTTAAAATTTGTAGTAAACCCAGAAGGATTGCATTGTTCGCCAATTGTCGTTTTGGTGGGCTAAGGACCATTTTTTGCTTAGTTGTGGGGTATCAAGACGGGCAGAGAAATCTATTAATAAGAAGCAAACTAAGAATTATTAAGAGTAAGAAACATCACATCGCATTGCTTATCTAAGCTACCCAAAAGAAGAGTTCTCAGTGTTTTAGCTGCAAAACCCAATTTTCTATTGACACATTGTTGGCAAGTGCATCAGCCACTTGGTTGGCTCCTTATAATATGATTACGATTAAAGATGGGGTACTTGCACCAAGCAAATGCTTGGTGCATGTACGGAGACCATTATTATATTATTATTATATTTTAACAAAATTAAAATTTTAGATATGAATGAATATTGTTCTAAAATTTAAAATATAAATGTTAAATAGTATGTACTAAAAAATATATTATTATATCAGTAAGTACATACATTGAGCACGAAACTTGATACCCTGATATTTTACCCTTATGATTGATCCCTTGGTTTATGCCTTTCAGGCTCAATTTATGCTTTTGTCAGGGTTTTATTTTGGTGTATGATTACTTGTATATGACCAACATTTTGGTCACATTCAATTAGATAGCTAACAGACTTTTGGAGCCCCAATAAAATCAATGCCTCTATCACTTTGCAATCACATTTTGGATCTATATGTCATTATTATCCCAAAAGCAAAAATATCACTTCATATATTTTTATTTTTTGGAGCAAATATCCCTTCATATATTAAAGAGACATAAAAAGAAAACAACAAGAATCAACCATGGAAATTGTAATCCGCTAAGGAGGAAGCCAAGAAATTGATCATGAAGTTTTTCTATGAACCCTTTGTTTCCTATTCCTAGCTCTCAGGTGTTAAGTAGCAGTCAATTCTAGGCACTTGCCCCATTTTCTTTTCTTTTTCTTTCTCTCGCAAATCAACAAGCAATGTGAGCTAAGTGGTTTTTTTCTAGCTGGTGACATGAATGATATATGCGTGGGTTGTGATGTCAATTGTCATTCAAAGAAGTTAGTAGGCTTTATCATCGGTTGTGTAATTCACAGATTTAAGAGGTTAGATTTTGAAAAAAAAAAAATCTTAAAATCCAATCATGTAAACGTTAAATAATGAGACTAAATTTACGGCTCACTGCTAACGCAAAAAATATTATAATCATCTGATTGTTACGTATTTTACCTAGATACAGAGTCGTAATACTTTTTGGTGAACTATGAACTATGAAGCAATACTCTTGCTTTCTTATTTCTAACCCCAAAAAAAAAAAAAGTGAGTAAGCTTGAAGGAACCAGTCTTATTTCTTGATTTCGTGTACTTTTGGATAATCCCACATCCTAATTTCTTTGGAATGAACCACCACTTGGTTAACCCAAATATGAAGTAGCCAATGAGACTTGTCGAAGGATACACGACCAAATCTCCATATCCCCCAAAACTTTTTCATGAAGTAAGATTTAATTACGGTGCTCAGCACTTGTAATGCGTAAATTTCGAGTCTAAAACAATTAAACTCGAAAATACAAAAATAAATTACAAATAAAATTGTAAAGTAAAAGAAAATTTACGTGGGGTCGATCTCCGTAGATCCTCCGATTAGTGTTCCTTTTTTGACTCCGTCAAGGGCTGCACGAGCTTGATCCTGACAGAAATAATTTCCACTGCTTTTTCTTGAACTGGGTAGACTGAAACCGGATCTGATTTGGACGTTTTGACTACGGTTAAGAACCGCAGAGACCTGATCTGAGCCGATCTGGCTTAATTTCACCGAGGGTCGAAGAGACTTGTTCTCGGATGAGCTGCCTGGATTTTGCTGAGGGCCGTATGAGGCTTAATCCCAGCCGGATTTGTAGTAATTTGATATTTTTAGATATATATTCTCAGAAATTCAGATCTAGGGCGATCCGAGAATATAAACCTAAAAATAACTTTAGAAATGGAAACAGCAAATTTTTTGGGGCTTACCCCTGAAATATCTCTCAAAAAGGAGTTAGGAGAGTATACTGCAGAGTAACAGCACGTAAGAAAAGGAGAAATTTTCTTGAGAGATTTTCAAAATTTTCTTTTTCTCTCAAATTCTCTGGATTTTTCTGTTTACAGATTTGCTGAATGTGTTTTGAACTGAGGGGAATGGGCCTATTTATAGGGTTTCCCCTCTCGTGTGAAAGCACGCGTGTGAAAGGCATAAGTCGACTTTTCCGTGTGAAAGGCATAAGTCGACTTTTCCGTGTGAAAGCACGCGTGAGAAAGGAATAAGTCGACTTTTCTGACTTTTCCGTGTGAAAGCATGCGTGAGAAAGGAATAAGTCGACTTTTCCGTGTGAAAGCACACATGCGAAAGGAATAAGTCGACTATTGACTTTTTTTTTTTTTTTTTTTTTTTTTTTTTTTTTCTTTTTTTTTTTTAATGTTTACAAATGCCCCCACTTCAGGGGTCGGTAAGGAAGAACTTTGCAGACGTGATCCGCACCGAGTCTTGAAGTCCAGTTTGAAACTTGGAAACGTCCTGATGAACATTGAATCTTGGAGTCTTCTATCTTTGACCATGCCTGCTGTTGTTGGATCACAATAGGAACCCGATACGATCTTGAGAAAGTTAGCACCTCAGCCAATATAAAAATTGATATTCTGGTTCCAGGTGCGTTCGAGCTTCCATAGCCCGCAAAGGATTTTTTATATCTCTTAAAGTTCCAGAGCTCTGGTGAGGATGATCCAGTAGGCAAAGAACTTCAACCTCCCCAAGAGAAAGGCTCAGGACCTTGGAACTTCAAGACCGGCTCACAGAGAGACTGACTGTAGTGATGATTTCCAAGTCTGCTTTGACGTAAGGAGAGTAGTTGGAACTTCCCTGTACGTCGCTGCATCCAAAGAAAGATTAGGATAATTGCAGCTTCTCATCCCTCTGTGGTAGATGTGAACTAAGGAGAGTAGTTGGAACTCCATGACACCGATGGCGTTGGAGATTGAGTTTCGAGGGCTTTTAGGGATCCCTCGAAGAAGACTACTCCTTCTTTTCTTAGCTCGTGCGCCTCCAACTTCTTGATCGAAGAACTTCCTGAGACAAGTGCAGAGACTAGCCATTTTCTTTTGAGAAAGAAGAGCTGAGGGGTGAATATTACGACTCGGGCATGCAGGATATATATACAAATAATAAAGAGTTTTTTTTTTTTTTTTTTTTTTTTTTTTTTTTTTGAAAAGTCAAAAAGGGTATGCAGAATCGGGTAGGGCCATCCACGTCCCTTTCCTGCATAAGAGACAAAAGAGGCAGCGGCTGACGCGTGTCACGAAAGTCGTTACCGTGTGTGGCAGAAGTCGTTGCCGTGTGCTGCGGAAGTCGTTGCAGAAGTCGTTGCACCTTATCTTGTCGGCCGTCCTAGCGGGGCCCGAGGTGCAACTCCAAGTCAAGCTCGACCTCGTCTTGTGGGCCGATGATGTTGATGTCAACGTCGACGTCGCTTTCCGGCTGGTTGATGCTGCCGGAATATTCTGGAAAGAGAGGCAAAGTTTCGCTGGAATGACTCCTTTCGGCTAGAAAATGTCCTCCTAGGAGGGATGAACCCTTGGCTGACTCCGTAAGACCACCAGGACCAGCGTGCATGCTCCCATGGGCTACGGCCTTGATGAACATACCGTGGAGAGACTATTGCGGTGGAAGAACTCGGACCTGCTTCATTTGACGGCGAAGTTGTACTGGTGGGATCTACCATCGGAACAGCAGACTGTTCTTTGGAAAAATCAGCTCTCAGTGCTGGTTTCTTCCTGCTTCTCCGATTCTGGAACCAATAAAACACATTTTTTCCTTCGATTGCCCCGAGTGGGCGCAATCGTGAGACAAGTTGGTAAATCTGAGATGCATTAGGCATAATACCTCCATTGTTGTGGAAGACTTCCTCTAGAATTTGCAGTTGCGCCATGGTTGGTTGCCACCTTGTGCGGGGTGACCTTTCTTCTCCCTTGTCTTGAGGTTCTGCAACTGGTTCCATCTTTCTTGTGGTAGAGGAGCAAAGGTTTGGTGTGTGGTGAAGATCGATTGAGACTGATGCTGAGTTTCAGACTCAAACCCTCCGTCGCTTTTATATTTTTGGGCCGTTCACAGTTTATACTCATGCGGGCCAGGAGTTGGATTGGATTTTGAACCTGGTTTCTGGACTGTGTTTAGAACTTGGAATTTTTTTGGGTTTTGGGCTTTGAATTGAATTTGGGTTGATTTGGATTTGGGTTTTTGGATCGAATGTTTGGGTTTGGACTTTTGGATTTGAATTGAGTGTTTGGGTTTTGGACTTAGGTTTTGTGTTTTCTGAATTGGGCTCAAGTGTTTGGGTTTGGATTTTTGGGTTTGGATTTTCGCTTGGACTTTCAGATCGGGACTTCCGATTTTTTTTTTTTTTTTTTTTTTTTTTTTTTGATTTTTTGATTTTTTTTTTCTTCTCTTCTTTTTTTTTTTTTTTGATTTTTTTTTTTTGATTTTTTTTTTTTGATTTTTTTTTTCAAACATATTTACACATAATATTGTTTCAGAAATTTACCATTGATTGGGCCGATTCGGACGCCTTCTTGGTCTGACAGCATGTAAGCGTTGTGAGTGTAGGCCTCCTGCACTAAGTATGGCCCGTCCCATTTGGAAGTAAGCTTGTCACCAGGCCGATGCTTCATGTTGATGGGCCGTCGCACTGCAAGAACAAGATCTCCAACTTGAAAAGATCGAAGACGGACCCTGCGGTTGAACGTGTTGGTGAGCCGGGCTTGGTAGCACTCAAGTTGCTGTTGTGCTTCGAGCCTCCTTTCATCGAGAGCTTCTAACTCATCCAGACGTAGGCGAGCATTCTCCTCCTGTGTGAGTCCTTCCAGAACAGCCATGCGCAGGGATGGAATCTGTGTTTCCAACGGCAGTATTGCTTCGACACCGTAGACAAGTGAGTATGGCGTCGCCTGTGTTGGAGTCCGGTAAGTTGTACGATACGCCCATAATGCCTCCGGAATTCTGTCATGCCAATCTCTTTTGGATTTAGAGACTACCTTTCGCAACAGGTTGCATAAGGTCTTGTTGAATGCTTCAGCCAAGCCATTTGCTGGGGCATTGTACATGGATGACTTGTACTGCTTGAACTTGAATTTCTCGCAGAGCTTGTCAATTAAGCTGTTATAGAACTGCTTACCATTATCAGTGATGATGAATCGAGGGACTCCATAGCGATAGATCAGCTGAGTCCGGATGAAATTGGCAACATGCTCCTTCTTTACCTCTCTAAGTGGAATGGCTTCAGCCCATTTTGAGAAGTAATCGGTTGCTGCGAGGATGTACAGGTGACCTAGGGATGACTTTGGCAAGGGCCCCACTAAGTCGAGACCCCAAGCTTCAAAGGGCCAGGATGAGACAGTTGGATGCAGTGGCTCCGGTGGTTGATGTATGTAATTCGCATGAAATTGACAAGCTTGACAGGTTTTAGCAAACTCAATTGAATCACGTACCATAGTTGGCCAGTAGTATCCCATCCTTCTAAGTTGGAAGTGCAACTTAGGCCCTGATTGATGTCCGCCACAAACACCAGAATGTGCTTCAGTGAGAGCCTGTTTTGCCTCTTCATTGGCTAGGCAGCGAAGTAGAACTCCATCAAAAGACCTTCGATACAGAGCATCCTTGAGATATATGAAGCGGGGAGCTCGTCGTTGAATTTCTGTCTTATGACGACGATCTTCGGGCAGCTTCCCGTGCTGTAGGTAGTCAATGATTGGTTGACGCCAGTCCTCGTCCTCCGCGAGACGTACAGATACAGTGTTGGCTGCTGTAGTTTCTTCATCATCCTTTTGTGGCACTATCCATTTCTGGCATACGGCAACAACTGTAGCCTGGATTTCTGACTTTGCAAGAGAAGTGGCCAGGTTAGCCAACGCGTCTGCCTGAGTGTTTTCTCGTCGAGGCACATGCTCCAAGGTGATGTTTTCAAATTCATCCATTAGCTGTCGAGCAAGTTGATGGTAAGGTGCAAGGTCCTCTTTCTTCACATCATACAATCCTGTAAGTTGGTTGATGACGAGCTGGGAATCTCCATGTACTTCTATAGTTGGAATCTTCATATCGACAGCCATTTGAAGACCAATGATCAAAGCCTGGTATTCAGCAACATTATTTGAACATAACTCACCGAGTATGATAGCATATGGTAGTATTTGTCGCTGAGGAGTGACAAACACTATACCGGCACCAGCACCATCACGCCTTGCTGCACCATCAAAGAACATCGTCCATGGTGGCAGTGTCTCAATGTAAAAGACCTCTTCATCTGGAAGATCATCTGTGAACTCCTAATCGGATGGGATAGGGTGATCTGCAAGGAAGTCTGCTAGAGCTTGTCCTTTGACTGCTTTTTGAGGCACGTAGACAATGTCGTAGCTTTGTAGGATTACTGCCCACTTGGCAAGTCGTCCTGACAAGATTGGTCTAGATAAGATATATTTGACAGGATCAGCTCTGGCAATGAGACGTATCGTGTGAGCCTGCATGTAGTGCCTCAGCTTGTCAATGGCAAAGAACAGTGCTAGACATGTCTTTTCAATGGGCGAATAACTCAGTTCCGGACCGTTTAGTGTTCTGCTCAAGTAATACAGGGCAACTTCCTTTCCCTGCTCGTTTTCCTGTGCAAGCAAGGCTCCCAAAGATCTTTCCTGCGCTGCAATGTAGAGAATCAACGACTTTCCTTGAATTGGAGCTCCCAGGACTGGTGGATTGGAAAGGTACTTCTTTATGCTCTCAAAGGCTTTGCTGCAAGCTTCGTCCCACTCGAAGTTGACATCCTTCTTCATCAACCGATGGAAAGGTTGACATCTACCAGCTAAATTGGAGATGAAACGGCGAATGTAAGCCAGCTTTCCTTGTAGACTTCGCAGCTCGTGCAGGTTTTTAGGTTCAGGCATCTTTTGAATTGCCTCAACCTTTGACTGATCAACTTCGATTCCACGATGGCGCACCACGAACCCAAGAAACTTTCCTGATGTGACACCGAATGCGCACTTGAGAGGGTTCATTTTGAGCTGATGCCTCCGAAGTCTTTCGAACACTGTCTTGAGATCCTCGAGGTGGTCTTTGCGCTTCTTAGTCTTTACAACTAAGTCATCAACATAACATTCTACAATCTTGTGCAGCATGTCATCAAAAATTTTTTGCATAGCACGTTGATAAGTGGCGCCAGCATTTTTTAATCCAAACGGCATAACTTTATAGCAGTATATACCTTTTGGGGTGCGGAATGCTGTCAACTCCTCGTCTTCTGGTGCCATTCTGATTTGGTTATGGCCTGAAGAACCATCCATGAAGGACAATGCTTCGTGACCCGTTGTTGCATCGACTGTGATCTCCGTTATGGGCAATGGAAAGTCATCTTTCGGGCAGGCCTTGTTAAGATCTCGAAAATCAACACATACCCTCAACTGTCCATTCTTCTTTCTTACTGGGACAATGTTGGCAATCCACGTTGGGTAGGTGACCTCTCGGATGAAGCCGGCATTGATCAGCTTGTTCACCTCCTCCTCGATTTGTGGAATGAGTTCCGGGCGGAACCGTCGTTGTGGCTGCTTGACAGAACGGACACCCTTCTTTACTGCTAGACGATGCACCGCAATTTTTGGGTCAAGTCCAGGCATTTCTTTGTAACTCCATGCGAACACGTCCCTGTATTGACTTAATACCTGAACATATTCTTGCTCTTCTTCTGCAGTAAGTAAAGCACTTACAAATGTAGGTCGAGGATCTTCCGGAGAGCCAAGATTGACCTCCTTGAGTTCATCAACAGTTGCTTGGCCACCATCTTCAAGTTCCGGGGGAGCCTCCTTCACTTCACCGTCTGATGAGTCAGACTCAGCCTCCTCGCTAATTGTGACATGAAATGTAGAGCCTCTTACTTCACCTTCTTTGTTTGATTGGATAAGCCTGTCTTCGAAGCACTTTTGACTCGGGTTGGGTATGTCCTTCCTACTATTTAAGATTAGTACAATAATAAAAAAAAAGGGCAAAGGGGGCTAACCTTCTAGACGTCGTGACTTCGACACATAGTGTAGGAATAGGATGGTGCTTGCAGATGGAGCCTCCTACAGGCAAAGTTCGGCAGGCTGTGGCTGCTTCTCACCTGTTAAGCTCTGCATTGTTGTATTATCGCCTTTTATACTCGTGCGAGGTAGGAGTGTTGAATTGTGGTGTCGCCTTTTATGCTCGTGCGAGGCAGGAGCGTTGAACTGTGATGTCGCCTTTTATACTCGTGCGAGACAGGAGTGTTGAACTGTGATGGATTGATTATCGCCTTTTATACTCGTGCGAGGCAGGAGTGTTGAATTGTGGAGCTGTTCGCCTTTTATACTCGTGCGAGACAGGAGTATTTTGTTGAACTGGTGAGCTGTGGAGCCGGAGAGTTGGTGAGCTGCTGAGCTGTTGAGCTGCTGAGTTGTTTGGCTGTTGAGTTGCTGAGCTATTTGGTGAGCTGCTGAACTGTTAAGCTACTGAACTGTTTGGTGAGCTATTGAGCTGCTGAGCTGGACTTTGATTCAGGGTTTAAGTTTTACCCTCGAATCTGGATTTGGATTTGGAGTTTAGATTTGGGTTTTGAGCCCGAGTTTAGCCGAGTTTATGTTTGGCTTTGAATTTGAGTCGGGATTTGAGATTTGCCCCCGAATCTAAATTTGAATTTTTGATGAAGGGTTCTGACAATGCACAAGAACTTTAGACATTTTTTTTTTGGCCTTTTTGTGCTTCTCTTTTTTTTTTTTTTTTTTTTTACCTTTTTTTTTTCTTTTTTTGAATTTTTGGCCCCTTTTTTTTTTTGTTTTTTTTTTCTTTTTTGTTTTTTTTTTTGAGAATTTTTTTTTTTTTTCTCTTTTTTTTTTTGTATTTTTTTAATCTTTTTTTATTTTTTGGGATTTTTTTTTTTTTTTGCTTTTTAATTTTTCTTTTTTTTTTGAATTTTTTTTTTCTCTTTTTTTTTTTGAGAATTTTTTTTTTTAACATAACAGTAATTTCGAAATTTACCTGCTTTATTGGGTCAGGTCGAAATACATTTCTGACCTGAAAATATGAAAGCATTTTTTTTTTGAGCTAGACAGGACCCATTCCACTTGGAAATGAGCTTGTGGCTGAGTCGGTACTCTCGTCCTTCTGTTGGTCCGATTGGCTAAAAATTGTGCCCCCAAATCGAGATGATTGAGGACGATTTTCGCGGTTGACTGCATCAGCGGGTTGGGCTTGGTGAAGCCCTTTGTTGACGTCATCTATTTGCTGTCTTAATTCCTTCATATTTTCAATCAACTGTGCATATCCGCTAATCAGCTGTGAATATCCGCGGTTTAAATCTGCAAACATTTTTTCTATTCTGGTGATGTTGGTCAGCCTGACATCAGCAGCGGTAGATGGTTCTCCACGGAAGACTGTTGTAGAGGGCCCGTCGGATCTTTCCTGACTTGTTTCAGCACAACGCGTTGGATTTTACTGTTCAGCAGAATTTGATGCTCTATAGAAGACTGGAGTAGAGGGATCTTCTTCTTCCTCTGTGTTTGTTTGTGCAGAATAGGTCGGATTCTGTTGTTGGGCAGAATTTGATGCTCTACCCCTAACTTCGGTAGGGGTAGGTGATCGACTCCTCTGTTTAGTGACAGAGTCACGTGAGAAATCTAACTGCTGTGTGAGCTGCAAGTCCTCAATTTTAACTTTGTTGGTGGCGAGGAACTTTGTTCTTGCGCGAGTCTGTGGACTCAATTGAGTGGCAAGAAACTGTGTCCGTCCGCGGGTTTGTGGTCCTGCGTACCCAGGTAGGGTAGTTGATGCAGGCAATGGAGCCGTTGCCTTCTTTTTTGTGGCAGCAGTTGTACTCCTTTTCGGTGCCATTTAATGTGCTGAACACCTTGTTAAATTTTTTTTTTTTTTCACTTTTTTTTTTTTTTTTAACTTTTTTACCTTTTTCGTCTTTTTCTCTATTTTGTCTTTTTCTCTTTTTCTTTTTCTTTTTTTCTTTTTCTTTTTTTTTTTTCCTTTTCTTCGGCTCTTTTCTTTTTTCCTTTTTTTTTTCTTTTTTTTTCTTTTCTTTTTTCTCGGCTCTTTTCTTTTACTTTTTTTTTTTTTTTTTTTTTAAGGAACAAGAGATGGGAGGTGAAGTTGTCCCACCGAGCGTGCCAAAAATTTGTAATGCGTAAATTTCGAGTCTAAAACAATTAAACTCGAAAATACAAAAATAAATTACAAATAAAATTGTAAAGTAAAAGAAAATTTACGTGGGGTCGATCTCCGTAGATCCTCCGATTAGTGTTCCTTTTTTGACTCCGTCAAGGGCTGCACGAGCTTGATCCTGACAGAAATAATTTCCACTGCTTTTTCTTGAACTGGGTAGACTGAAACCGGATCTGATTTGGACGTTTTGACTACGGTTAAGAACCGCAGAGACCTGATCTGAGCCGATCTGGCTTAATTTCACCGAGGGTCGAAGAGACTTGTTCTCGGATGAGCTGCCTGGATTTTGCTGAGGGCCGTATGAGGCTTAATCCCAGCCGGATTTGTAGTAATTTGATATTTTTAGATATATATTCTCAGAAATTCAGATCTAGGGCGATCCGAGAATATAAACCTAAAAATAACTTTAGAAATGGAAACAGTAAATTTTTTGGGGCTTACCCCTGAAATATCTCTCAAAAAGGAGTTAGGAGAGTATACTGCAGAGTAACAGCACGTAAGAAAAGGAGAAATTTTCTTGAGAGATTTTTAAAATTTTCTTTTTCTCTCAAATTCTCTGGATTTTTCTGTTTACAGATTTGCTGAATGTGTTTTGAACTGAGGGGAATGGGCCTATTTATAGGGTTTCCCCTCTCGTGTGAAAGCACGCGTGTGAAAGGCATAAGTCGACTTTTCCGTGTGAAAGGCATAAGTCGACTTTTCCGTGTGAAAGCACGCGTGAGAAAGGAATAAGTCGACTTTTCTGACTTTTCCGTGTGAAAGCATGCGTGAGAAAGGAATAAGTCGACTTTTCCGTGTGAAAGCACACATGCGAAAGGAATAAGTCGACTATTGACTTTTTTTTTTTTTTTTTTTTTTTTTTTCTTTTTTTTTTTTAATGTTTACAGCACTATCTTATAATGTTTTTTGAATTTGCATTTCCTCCTCCTCACAAATAACTAATAATCATGTTTTTTGAATTTGCAGTTCAAAAAAATTGTTTGAAATGGAAATCAAAGATTCATAGTAACAGTCGTTTTGCATAGCAATTTATAAAATGGTCTTGCCTAATTAAGACCCTATCTTTCGGTGTACCCAAAAAAAAAATTAATCAAAATATTTATCTTTCGGTGTCTATAAATTAGATGTTTTCATTTCATGCTAGATAATATATGTCCGCCTGAAATTAAGCGAGTAGATTTTTTTTTTTTTTTCGAGGAAATTAAACAAGTAGATCTATCAAAACTGACTTCTGATATTTTTCTAGTTCCAATATTGGAAAAAAAAAACTCTTTCAGAGCTCTAATTTTTCAAGCTCCCACTCTGAATAATTAATTAATTAGAGAAATGATAGGTGGGCATGGGTGGTGGCTGGTGAGTGGTGGCTGGTGGGCGTGGAGTGCACGATCAACTGCAATATCGCTTTAAGAAAAAGAAAAAATTTGATGAGCATACGATTTTCTTTTATTATATTTATATGTATTTTTTTAATAATTATGAATATTTTTTATATAGTCGTAACGATAAAAAATAATACAAAAAATATTATTATTTTAATAAAATACAATGCATTTCTAATTAACTCTAATATTTCAACATTGTTTTGGTACGGCTACAATAATGACCGAGTGGACAATTACAGAAAAAAGTTTGTAATTTTTAGTCAACATTTTTCCTAAAAATTATTATTTATGGGATTCAAATGCTTATTCATTGCAAGTAAAGTCCACTCAGGTTGATTTATAGCCACCTTAGTATTTGTGAAAAAAAAAAGTTTCACTCCCTGAAAAAAAACATATATATATATATATATATATACTGTATTCACCAACAACACCTTTATCTTCTTGCAAAAAAAGCTAAAAAAAAGGCACTTCAAGTTCATTTCTAGTAAAATATACTATAATTTTTTTAAAAAAAAAAAAAAGAAAGTGCTGCGCCTCTAATTGCGTAGTCTCCCTACTAATCAGTGCATGATTCACGTTGGACTTAGTTAAAGGTTACAGTGTGCTCCACAATCCATTGATTATATTATTATTGAACTTTTCTTTTGAACTACCATTAGTACATAAAAACAATTATTAAGAGTACGGCAGCTGAGACAGAGAAATTGAGAACAGGAGAGAGAGATAGGATTGCTCTTTAATATATTTTTTATAATTTTATTGTATAATAATTTTAAAAATTTTATTCATCATAAATTATTATACAAAAATAAAATATGTAAAAATTTATAAAATTTATAATTAAAATTTATGTATAAAAAATTATTAATAATACGTACCACAATTAATTCAGCAGTCACTCTATCCGTCCTAACCACGTCCATTTATCATTTTCCTAATATTATATATGGATTGATGGAATTTAGATAAAAAAATAAAAAGAAAATTAAAATTTAAAAAATATCATTGTTATTGTACTGTTTTCTTACAAATTTTTTTATTCATTTCTTATTAATTTAAATAATTAACTTTTATTTTTATTCTCACAAATTACTATTTATTTTTTCTCATAATTTTTTAATTATTTTTTTTCTCACAATTTTTTATTAACCATAATATTATCATAATTATATTATTTTTTATTATTTTTTACCAATCTACACATACTTGAGAGAAGGGAGTATTGCCTCGTGGCTAGAGATTTGTAAGTTTGAATAAGTCCTCGCAATAGCGGGGGTCCTAAATTGCTTGCTACTACGGTTGTGTGCACGCCTTTTAAAAAAGGACCACGCGGGGACTGTAGGCACCATAATTTTCACCTAAAACTTTTGACTACATCAATTATTGCTTGATTAGGTGCCCACTTTATTAGGTTCAAGACAAATGAATTCAATTAGTATAATCCTTTGATATCATTCAAGTCTTACGCCAAGTGATGTACCCTTGACGGATCTCAGAAAGTTAAAATTATCATCCATTTCCCAGGTGAGAAGGAGAAATTTAGGAAAATAGATTGAATTTGAGGGTGTTAATAAGACTTTTCTGTGGACAAAATAGAAAGAGTGGATGATAATGAGTCTACATGTTGTGTTTATTGTTAGATAGGTTGATTATATCACCGCCATGGACTCTATATTTCTAACTATTGTTGTGGTTTGCTTAAAATAACATCGACTTTTCTTAATACATGAGCATCAAATATGGAAAACACATGAAAGTTGTTCTTTTTTGTTAAAAAATAGCAAAACATATTTTTACATAATCAAAATGAATTAATTTGTCTCTGTCTTGGCCTTGCATACTATTGAATTTATATAAACATTTCTTAATTAAAATTAAAACAATATCAAGCATTGCTATTAATAAGATTCTTTTTTTTTTTTTTTGGCGTGAGAAATTCTGTTACTATATAGGAATGCTTATTGAGTTAATTTGTACAAGAAGTCAATAAAATAATTTTTTTACATTCAATTTCATTTATTTGTAGAATCGAGTGAAATATAATTACCTTATGTACTTTGTTATTCTCATATTGTTCCTTAAGTATTCTACTTTGCTTTTCTCTTTTTATTTTCAATTTTATTTATTTATTGCAACAAATGAAATTTAAGTGGTCCATATCTCTTTTTTATTTGCATATGCTTCAATAAGTATTGAACCACCCGAAGTAATAATTCAGTGGCAAATCGGTATTCTTCCGAATTACAAGTCCTAAATTCGACTCTTCACGTTTGCGCTTCTCCTGACCGAATTATGCTGGGGACCCCTTTGGATATAAGTCGTGATGCACAGTGTTAAACTCAAAGTCACCCGCTAAAACTCTAGTAGCAAAATTACACTCGACCTCATTAATGTTTGAGAAGTAGATCAGTCTCTTTAAGGTTGTTGAACGGAATTCAAATAAATAAAAATTACTCTAATCCCATTTTAAGAATCCAGTGACTAACATATCTAATAAAATCTTTTTTTTGGTAAAAGAAAAAAAGTATTGTCAACAATATTTCCCTCAAAAATATTTTCCTTTTCACAAAACATATTACTTTTTTTTTAATTTTATTAACTTTTGTTTTATTGTTAATTATTTCTTCCGAGATGCCTTAATATTAATTATATACAGAGACCAATTATGGATATTATTTTAGTTCGTAATTACATAGATCACTTATAAATTTTAAAATCATTGTTAAATATTAAATTTTATAATGAGGGTTGATTCTCTTTCGTCTTCAGATAAATTCCGGTATTAATTATTAGTTTCAGGTAGATTCTGGCTGTTGTTTCTTTCTTTCTTGTTTATCCTACATCCACAATTCTTTTAAAAACCAAATAAAAAATGGAGTAAATGATGACCAACTGGCGCAATTCATGTGAATTGCTCGAGTATATACATTCTACAGGTTGGATGCTTTTCGATATGCCCTTAAACAAAAAATCTTCCACGAGACGAATGGGAACCAAATAACCATCACAAGAATCATGGAAACCAAGCAAAGGTAAAATTAGAATCATAGCCCAAGTCAAATCGCCGTTATATTAATCCGTCTAAAATGGCCTTCAAATGTTAGTGCCATCGTTTTGGTGGCTTGGCTGCAGAGGAGCTGCCACTTCCACTCGTAAATTTCCTAGGCGCTGACATGCCTTCACCGAGGAGAGCGCCCAAAAAACAAAACCCCAAAAGAGGAAAGTGAGTGAGACGTAAATAATTGAAGCGAAAGACTGATAATTAGCTAAGAAATAATGTTTAAAACTACTTACTTGACAAAGCCTTTGTATTAGAACTCCTAGTCAATGACAAGCGAGATAATCTTGCTTGCGCTGATGCCGATGCTTCCGGGGGCTTTGGAAGCTTAGATGCAAAAGTCGATCTGCAAAGCATCCAAAAAATCATAGCATATCAGATTCTTTGATGAGGGTTGTTTGAATGTTTCTGTTGACATTAAAAGGAACCATGCATTGCATTAGTTTTTTCCGTGTGAGGGGTGGTCTTACAGACCCAAACCAAAAATTGCAGGATAGTTAAAAATGGAATAACAAAAGAAAGGGGAAAAAAAAAATTGCAGCATTTAGTGAAACCCACCTCTCTAACTTCCCAACCTTCTCAGCGGGTTTTGAGCCTTTAGCTGCATTTGCAGACCCGCTAGGCTTTGAAGCTCCAGACGGCTTTGCAGACTCGGGGAATAGAGTGAACTCCACCGCACTGCTCAATGAACCATCCGTTTCAGTTCCCATTGAAAGACAACTATCAGATATGTCGCTTAATCTCTCTTCTGAATCCCCATCTCCAAAGCCTAAGAGTTCAATGTCGTCTTTAGAACTCTGGCCTAAATCTGTTCCAGCAAGTTTTGACTGGGGGGCCGATTCCTCTTGAGTCAATAAGTCAACCATTGACTTTGATTGTGGCAGCAATTTCTTTTGATGCCTTAACTCATCCACTGACTGCAGAGAACCAGCCTCAGAACGTTTTTCACTGGAATCAGAACAATTATCCATATCAGAATAGACTTTCTCAACATGTCCTGAGCTTGTCCCTCTTCGTATCTTGGGGCTTTGCCGTGGAGTCCTCACTGAATGCCTCCTTGGAGAGGCGCTAGCACACCTGATTGAGTTACCACACTTCACACCGTTGCCATTAGCCTTAAGAAACTGCAGCCGCTCAATCTCTTCATCTTTCTTTGCAATTGTGTCCTTCAGGGATGCAACCTGCAAGATTATAAATGAATGAAAACAAATGGGATTGATACATCTCATATGACAAGCAAACTGCTCCGAGTGCGGACATTTTCCTTCCTGAATCTGTTCCATGCCCCCTCCCAGAATGATTATCCAGCCCTAGGAAACCAGGAAAGAACTTAACCAAAAACTAATTTGTCAGGTTGTGGAATATTGAATGTCAGGCAAAGGGATAAGGCTGAGTTTACTATTGAAAGTGGCATGTGCATAGTAACATGGATGGACATTACACATTCATTGGTTTCCCTAGCCTCAGATATATATGAACAGTGGTGATCAGATAGAGGACTGTTCTACTGATGATGCCGCCCTGATAGCAGGAGAAAAAAGACAAGGAAAAGAAAAGCCTCAAAACCTGCTCCATGAGCTCTCTAATATCTCTTCCCTCTTTCTGGCTCCTTGCAGCACCCAACTCGACACCAGAAACCCTTTCAGCAAACTTCAAGGTACTTAGTGTTTCAGAATAGGAATCTACATCAGGGTTAAGCTGCACAAACATGAGGGTCTTTGCTTGACCACCTGAAATGTGAAAATTAAACAAAAAAAGAACAAAGCAACCATTGAACCAATGGCACAAATCAAAAGCAACACAACGTCTCATGATGTAATGAGATTGAAAACAAAAAAGAATACCTAGGGAACTCTGTAGTACTTGGGTTAATTTGCTATTTCTGTATGGCACGTGAGGACTCTTCTGTGCTAAAGCAAAAATTACATCTCCAAGGGCTGATAGAGACTTGTTTATATGTTGTGCCTCCCTCAGCCTGTCTCCAGTTGCTTCAGATCGGTCAACCCTTTCGCTGCCAGCGAGATCCACCAGGTGTAGACTACCACGCAAAATAGCACCAGTCTCCAAGTCCACGCCATAAACATGAACAGTGAGAATACTGCAAAGTGTAATTTGATGAATATCCACAAAGATAGTTGTATTGAACTCAAGTATTAGAAAGAGCCACCATCAGAGAGAGGACCTGTGGGATCTGCTGCTTCTTTCATTTAGGGCAGTTGCACCGACTGCACGATTCATTAACCCAATATTCATAAATTCTAACACATCTGCAGTAGATGTAACAGAATGCATGCTTGCCTCCGGAACAGCTAACCCATTTGGTTGGGCCGTACTCCAAATCCCAAGTGTGTGCAAGTTAAAGGAAAAGCAGAAACTAAATATCAAGATCAAGCTAAGGTGAAGCAGTAATTAAATGCTGAGAAGCGGATCAGAAGGATTATGCATTCCTAAACCAGTAATTAAAAACCAGAGACTACCATAAGGGATTCAAATATCGCTAACATGCCACAAAGTAGCAATGCAAACAATGGGGGAAAAAAATCAAAAGAAGGATATCTTTTCTGAGAGCCATCACTTGTAAGTAGGTCACGAACTTGTTCATTATATATCTCAACCATTTGAACTCCAACTTCATATTTTATGGAACCTTTCCTGCTCTGCGATATTTGAAAAAGATCATGCAGCGCACGATAATTGACTCCCCAGTCTTCTTGTGACAACATATTAGGCCCACTCTAGGAAAGAAACACCCAAACACAGAAATTGCATGAGAGCAGCTTTCACATAATTAATTTGTAGGAAATACAGGCAAGTTCCCTACCATTGTATATGTCTTCCCCGAGCCAGTTTGACCATAGGCAAATATACAGACATTGTATCCATCAAGAACTGACCGGATTAATGGTTGGGTGTCAACAAATACCTCCTCTGCCAGCATATGATATCAATGAGGTATGAGAAACATTCTTTCTTCCGATAAGAACAGTTTGCAGTTAAACGCATACACATGAAAACTAAATAAAGGAGGAAAAAATTTAGAAAAAAATATTTTAAAAAAGGGACAATCAGCCATTATTCTTGACAGAGGACAGAAAGATAACCTTGAGTGGCTGCTGGACCAAAAACTTTGTTGAATTTGAAGAGCCTATGGCTGTCCTTTGCCTGTTTAGAGGGATTTGAAACAACTAATTCACCATTTTCACCGATATATTCTATTGTTGTTTGCTTCTGGCATTGCCCTGGAAGGAAAGGTCTTATCCGACAATACACTCTGATATTTCCTATGATCAGGAAAAAAAAAAATGCATAAGCAACAAATACAAGAAAACCAAACAAAACTTCATATAGCAATGTACCTTTCAAATCCTGAACCTCATTGTACAGTTTCCGATTTTCAGCAAGAACCACATGATAACTTTTTGCAGCATCTACCAGTCCTTTGAGTTTCATTCCTGGTCAAGAGAAAATGTATATATGGATGAGGAAATGAAAAAACAATTTACACAAAGCACACATTGGTAATAAAGCAAACTCAGCAGCAGCAAAAAAAAAAAATCCTACCCAAGAAATAGAATTCCTCAGAATAACTCCTTTTCGTCTTCAAGATTTCATGTTTCACAGACTCAAAATCTGCCCTTAATTCCTAAACATAGTAGCGTCATGAATATATATTATTTCTCTAACATCAACACAATTACAAATTAAGAACAATATCGAAGAAAAAGCTGACCTGTAAAGCTCTAGATTGATAATCTATAAAGCTCTTACATGTAACCTCTTTCTTTCTCCATCTCTGAGATTTTGATTCTGAAAATGATTCAAGGTCTTTCACCTTCTTTCTTGACTCTTTCAAAAAGCACTCAAGTTCCTTTAACTTCTTCTCCAATGCAAGTTTATTTTCCTCAGTTTGCGATTCCAATAGCAAGCAATGCTCTTCATGCATCCTTTTAGATTCTCCTAGTTCCTGTCTCAATTTTGAGTTTTCAATATCACTATGATTTTTCTCTTCCTTTAACCTAATTAAATCCTGCTCTTCAAGTTTTCCTCTCTCCTCTAATTCCGTCTTCTCAATCTGAAGCAGAAGAAAAAATAGACAAATAGAAAAACAGAATTGGATAAAGTAACAACAAAAATGAATGCTTTTAACAATAAATGCTATAAGACACACCTTTATCTGTTGTAACTTTGCCGATAGAACCTATAAAACCATAAAAAGATACAAAAATCAATTGTGTGCATCAACTTTTGAAAAGAAGACACTTCAGAACATCAATTGAAGCTGAAGTACCTCAATTTCTTCTGTAGCGCCAGCAGCAAGGGTTTCAAGTACTCTTATTCTTGATTGGTATTTATCGGTTTGAACTTTGAAAAGATTGTTTTGCTACAAGAACGCAAGATTTCAAGCATCAACATGCATTAATGATGTACAAGAAGTTACACATAGGTGTAGTCATATAACATACACAAATAGTATGCATGTAATGGATAAAATATCACCAGGAAATATACCTTTTTCAAGTTCTCTGCTTGAGTTGAGACCCGATGTTGAATAATTTGCACTACTTTCCTCAAAATACGTGCCATCTGTTGCTGATGGAAATAAATTTTTATGGAAAAAAGAGGAAAAAAAAAAAGAAGAAGAAGAAGAGTTGTCAGTTTAAGAATTTTTGTTTACTAAAAAGTTGCATGCACCAGAAAACAAATAAGAAATGATCAAAAATGGTAATTAATAAAATTACGCATGCATCAAATATAACATCTATGCATCCTCTCTCTGCCATACGTGATGCACGTGCCCGTTCTTCCTTTCGATGCTTTCATCCAAAATACTATCCAGTAAACTAAATAATGTTTGAGTAGACGCGTTCTGCAAACACAAGTTGCAGAAGAAGCATCAGAGAAGCATCCAAGCCAGTTTCCAGTTCGAAAATGCATTGATTTTTGTGTTTCACAACTTCAAACACATACAAGATTGTAGAAACTTACACCCAAACCATTTTTCATCAAGTCCAAAATATTAGCATCTGAAAGATCAGCATAGCATCTTTGCTTTAATAGGAGAGCATCAGAAAACTTGTGTCCATCATGGATGCTCTCTTTTTCATCATCATCATCAAAATGCGTTCGAAGAGTCCAAAGGCACTGCAAAACTGGGACCATATATCCCTGCAACATATCTATTGCAATAAGCTTGCAGAAAACAACAACATAGAGCAGTTAAAAGCATTCGAGTGCATGAGGCTCCCACACTAACAAGAGGCAGCAGAAACTTTAAGTAAAACTGAATTAAATGCAGCATTTACGGACAATATAACTTGGCTCTTTTCCTTCGGGAAAATGTACCCAATATTCAACCCATTGCTTGCAGTCTGTACGAAGCTTATCAAGCATACCAAGTCAAGTTCACTGTATGCGCTGGAGTATGAAGTAACCCACGCTTATACCAGCTAAATCTAGATCAGACCCATATTGAAACCTTTTTATTGGTACATTGGAATCAAAGCCCACATTTTGTGGGAATTTGTGGGAGGTGAGATATGAACCCCACGACATCCCCCAAAAGTTCTTGCTCTTGTCCTACCAGGCTGTCATGGTTGGTAATTTAAGCTTTACTTGGCAAGTAATATTTTCATACCTGCTGCATGTCTGCAAGTACAAACCTAGTCAACCCCATTTCATCCATTGCAGCCAGAAACTTTCCCAAAGTTGCTGGACCTGGCTCGCAATTGTCTCCCTAACCAAGGTTTAGCCAGGAAACAAGTAAAACAAAACGATTTCAGTTTCTCTTTGCAAATTCATGATCAAACAGCAAGAGCATAGAATGAGTGAAGAAATCCAACCATTTCAATAGAACCGGGACTCAGATTGTTCAAGAGGCTACACAAAACAGTGCCATCCATCAAGCAAGCCCTCAATTCTTCCTCTGTGGCTTCTAATGGCAATGTCAAGTGCGGAACCATACAATTCAGCCACTCGACCAGCGATTGCATATTACCTAGTATCAATATAAAGTTCCACATAATTTGAAAAGATAGATGAAAATAGGAAAATCTTGTTGAGTTTGTCTGTGTGTGCGTGTGTACGAACGAGTGTATTTGTTCTCTGTGCTGGCACGTGAGTGTGTGCGAGTGTGTGTGTGTGTGTGTGTGAAAGACAAACACACAGAGAGAGAGAGAGAGAGAGAGAGAGAGAGAGGAGAAAAATTCTGTTACCATCAACCATGCTTTCAAGTGTTCCTCTTTGTTCAGCATCCAAATTATCATTTACATTTGAGCTGTCATATACCCCATTTTCATCAACATTCTTATATAATTGAATATTCATCCTGGGATGATCCAAACTTTGTCCTTCTCAAGCAAATCACAGACACAGTCCTACAAGTGAAAACCATTCTTATTAATAACGAAACAGCTTTTCCCCAAAGAAACAGGACAAAAATTCTGCCAGTCAGTTGTCCTTTTCCCTACAAAGAACCATTACAAACGCTATGCTGTACCACTTAAAACCCAACAAAACATGAGTCAAGTAGCTTGATTATCCACAACACATATCGGTAAAAAAACAACAACATCGGCGCTCAATTGCATCAGCAGTTGACAAAATCTATTACAATTAGAATCCATAATTTGGCTGCTAATCACTCCTAACCCCAGTAAAAATTTCTCCACTCACGCACCTATCAGTACATTTACAATAATAGGAGGAACAATTACCTAACAAAATCAGCAATTCCATTGGTTCTTTTCATTCCCAGAATTCCCCCCAACAAAATTAAGATTATTTAAAAAAAAAAAAAAAGCCAAAAGCAACTACTTTTCTCCAATAATGAACACAAAAATAAAAGCATTGTTCTTAATAAAAATTAGAACAATTTCAAAATTTCTCTTCAAAATGGAATGCAAAAAAAAAAAAAACTACCAAAATATTCCAAACAGCCAATCCAATTTCTGCAGGTACCAAGAAAAACAAAAATCATATACCAGAAACTTCTAGATTCTTCTAAATTCCAAACTTGCACTCCTCAATGTGCATTCCAAACAACAACAAACCACATGAGTCAGACAACCACAAACCCTAAATTCCGCAAACACCAAAAAAAAAAAAAAAAAACAAAAAAAGCAAAACTGTACGCACGGAATGTAGACGGAGAAAACGGAAAATGCACGATTCCTGACAGATCGTAAACGGAGGCGGACGCCGAGAGATCGGCGAGACGAGAAAATCACGGAAGAACAACCATTCCTGAAGTTTTCTTTTTGAAGATCAAGAAAATGCAGAAAGAAACCGCCAAGAAAGAGATCTGTGCCCCCCAAGAGAAAAATACTACTACCAGTAGTGTGGGACCGAAATTTCAAATTAAATTCGCATTATTAAAAAAAAATAAAAGAAAATTTCAAAATAAATCTTCTTCTTGAATTAAAATATATTTATAATTACATATATGTGTGTGTTTTTTTTTTTAAAAAATATTTGAAGTTTTGGTTTCTTTCTCTGTGGTGTGCCTTCCAAGAAACGATGTCAGGAGAAGTACAATAGAAAATTATAAAAGAGAAGGGCAAGGAAAAGGAAAAGAGAGAAAAACAAATTATTTTTTTTTAGTTTAATTTTCCCTCTCTGTTATTTGGACTATTGGGACTGGTCCCACCCACCCCTGGATTTGGAGGAATGCTTGTGCAGCTTTTTGCCATATCAGCATTTTTTGTTTTTTCATAAGTTTCCTTAACAAACAAACAAACAAACAGACAAATGCATTTTTTTTTCTTTTTTTTAGATATTAGGAAAAGTAATTGAAAGAGTTAAAAATATTTGAGATATAAACTCGCCGGCAAATGCCTTTTTGTTTTTTTGAAATTCCCCTCTCTGATGTAAAATCTTTTCCCATTGGACCTTGGAGGCAGAAATTTTTAGTATTAAAGACGAAATTAGAGAAGTTTGAAACCCTCCTCTCTAAAAATGGCCCAGTAATTTTAGCATTTGGATATAGGCCATTTTGGGCTTTCATGACCATTTTGTACTTTCATGATCATCTGTGTACATTTTCTTACGTTAATGTTAGAATATGACACTGATGAGAATAGTTTATTATTGTTTAATTAGAGATTTTAAGTTCGATTTTAAAAAATATAATTACGTTGAATATTTGTTACAAAATCTTTACCATCCACGTGATCCCACTAAGATCTGTCTGAATTAGTCAACTTTTAAATTGAATACCAAGCAGTTCTAAACAAAAAAAAATGTTAGCATACGAAATCACCAAAAGTTGTGGCCTAACGGTAATAGTATTTTTCGTTGTCAGGCCAAGTCTTGAGTTTAATGTTTATCGAGACAATCGGTGAGGTTAAACTTACATTCGAGTCTGGTATAAGTCATACCATAATTATTTGTATTGTCCACATCCACTTTAGACTATAGTACAATACTCTCTAACAGGATAAATTTGAATATCATTCTCGCTTTCTTATTTTATTTACCCAAAAAAAAGAAAAAAAAGGTTTGCATACGCTTAACACGGTGAAGAGATAAATAATTCTGTAAGCTCTCGTTCATGCGTAAGCTAGAGAGAGCAGGTTAGAGAGCGACTGAAAGACGGAGAGAGACAGAGATAGAGAAAGGGATATAAACAAATCCACAAGAGAAGGATTTAAAAAAGATCTTCCTTAATTAATGGATTCATAGGTAACGGGTTAAATAAAAACTTTTGAATTAACAGCCAATTAAATTATACATCAAATTTAATAGTTATAATTTAATAGATATAAGTATAAAAATTTTATTTCTGCATTATAGTTTTATCCTTTCGATAATATTAAAATAATTATACAATATATTTTATGGTATTTAATATCTTTTATATTTTTAAAAAATTTTAATTATCCAACAATCATAAGATATATGATATATTTAATATTTCAATATATCTCATATATTTAACATCTTATGGTATATTTTTTTCTTATAATTATTTAATCTTATTTAAAAAATTTCAATGACCATTTCTCTTACATTAAAATGTGTCGATGCTAAAACCTTCCTTGCAGTTTTTCTCACAAACACATGCATTCCAAACGTCTATATTTACAAACGGAGAAAGTGGAGGAATCCATATAAGCACCTGACATGGTGTGTTGCTCAAAGTCTCATTCTCAGCCGGCGATCATCGCTCAGGTCTAAAGCTGAACAAGTCGTCCTCTCCATTGTCCGCAGTGCCACCTGCACGATGTGCCTCATCATCACCCTTTTTTTTATTATTAATTAATTAATTACAATTAAAATTTAAAATGAAAAATTTTAACGTAGAGATAATTTTAATACTAATTAAGTGTGTGATTATTATTAAGATATTATATGTGATTTGTTGTATTCAATATTTTATGTTAAAAAAATAAAAGAGTAAATAACTTATAAAAAAAAATGACTCATAATCTTAATATTTTAAAATTTTAAGTTAAGGTATACTGTTAAACTTATAAATCTATTATTTATTCAAATTCTGGTCCTATTTCTCACCGTTTTAAACTCTCGCGTTTCCTTATAAGTAATATTAAAGCCTACAGTGATGAGTATGACGACTCAAGGTAATTCTTATAATGCTGCCCCGTGTATTTTCTTACAAATAGTATTAGAGTTGATAGTTTGACAAGGACGAGTAAGACAGTGCAGCCTCTGCGTAGCCAAGATTAATTCTTGAAATATTTTGCAACAGGCTCTAGATTTGTCCTCGATTTAAACTCCCGCATTTTCGTACAATTATACTTTTGCTTCAAAAGATACTACACTAGCATGCCGGGAGAGTGGTAAATTTAGTCAACCATAAATCATGTGGGTAAACTTCATACAAAGCCAACTATTAAAGTCAATCAAGATATGAGTCCCTTGGAGTAAATAGAAAAGTGAGGAAATGAGAAGAAAAGAAAATAAAATAAAGAGAAAATAAAGTTAGTTAGAGTTGTAGAAAAAGTGAAGAGAATGAAAGTACGATGAAAGAAAAAGTAAATAGTAATTTGTGAGAAAAAAAATGAAAAGAAAATAAAATTGTTTGAAGTGATAAAAAATAAAAAGAAATAAAGTATGGTGAAAGAAAAAATGAATAGTAATTTGTGAGAGAAAAAATAAAAAGAAAATAAAATTGTTTAGAATAGTGTAGAAAGTGAGAAAAAAGAAATATAAGAAAGAAAAATACATTATAATAATTATTTTTTTTTTTCTCTCATCTCCTTTTTCTCGCACAACAAACACACCCTTACTGCTAGCCCGTCTAATTTGTTAGTTGACCATGAAAATTCCAAGTATCCACATGCATGCGTGGTGAAAGATATTTCGTAAGTAGAGAACAATTATACTTGCTTTGATTTGCAAGAATAAGAGTAATATTTGAGGACTAAGTTTTGTCCATATGGCACTGATGCGCGTGTCCCTTTGTAATTGACGAAAGTTTTTACTCCATGTAGGCTTCATCTCACTCCCTTCTCACAGGGGGCTTTGCCTACCCTTCTACAAACTAAAGATTAAAAAAAAAAAAAAAACAGTAATATCTAACATTGCCTTTTTTATCACGACAAATGAAAAACAATAAAATAGTTTCACTGCAAGTAATTAATGAAATTTGTTACATAGATATAGCCTTTTTGACACATAAAGAATATATATATTTTTTTAAATTGAGAGATTGTCGAGAAGGTCTTGCTCCATCAAAATAAATTGAGACATGACTTTCTAATTGAGAGCCTGTCCCTCCATCTTTTCTTTAATTAATGTTCTTTTTAAGTTTAAAATATGAATCACATAATGTTAAGTTCACGAAAAAAAATATTTGTAAATAAACCAGTATAATCAAAATCGAACCAGACCAGTCGGTTCAACCGGTTGGACCGGTGACCGGTCCTAGGTTCGGTCCGGTTTAGGCATAAAAAGGGAGGGCTGACCGGACCGGTCAAAACCGGTCAAAAATCGGTCAAAAACCGAACCGGTCGGACCGGTTTAGAATTGAATCAAAAATTTTTAAATTATAATTTGACATCATTGTTTACTTAAATTATAATTTGACCTTTAACTATACTTAAAATTTCAATTTAGTCCAAAATTTAATCAAATTTTTCAATTTAATCGTTAAAACTAAAAAAATGAATATTTAATCATTATTTATAAATATTATTTTTTTAATTACATTTATAAATATATATATTATTAAATACCAGTTTAACCGGTTGAACCGGTTGAATCTTTACTCACTAATATTTTCAGTTCAATAACCAGTCCAGTTCTGACAACCTTAAAATAAACAGGAATATCGAACTAAGGAAATCTAATGCGGTAAAACTAAAACAGTGTCTAAGAACTTGCTTGGATTGATGGAAGGTAGAGAGAGGAAAAAGATTTTGGGCTGGAAGTGGAAGGGAGAGCGGCTTGAGAATGGGGATTGTAAGAAAATAAATGTGGGATAACAAAAATAAATAAATGAAAATAAATGTGGAACCCAGAAAATTTTTTCTTTGGACCTAATAATTCCCCTAAAAATGGTGGGAAGGTTATGCCAACTGCCTCTTTTTTCTTATATTTTTAGATTTTAAACTTCGGAAATGAGTCTAATGACTAAATTATCTTTATTCTAATTTTTTTAATTATTTTTATAAAAATAAATTTAATATCATAATACATATTTTTTTTTATTTTTTTATTTAGTTATAAAATTTATAAAATTTCTTCCTCACATTACTCTTTCCTTTTTAATAAAAAAAATTTCACCTCTAATTTTTCTCACCCAATTTTTGGTTTTTCCCTCATTTTTCTCTTTTTTTCTTTAATTCAAGCAGGGTGTGTGCTCTCTGGTTTTTTTTTTTCGGAACGGCGAAAACGAAAACGGCAGATCAAGAGGATAATACGCCGTCGGATCCGATCACAATATAATTGATAATGAACCACAAAAATCAAACAGTTTCAAATCGGGTCAGACCCACCGGTGAAGACAGCAACGCCGAATAGTCAAAGCATTTTCCGGCGAAGTCTTACGCTCACTATTGGACAGTGGGCTATAAAGGGACCAATTTGAATTGAATATATTCCCAAGAAGCTTATTCTCTATTTAAAAACCCTAACTTTCCATCATAAAATTTTCGCGAGAAAATGAACTGCCAAACGCCACAATTGCTTCTCTCTGCTGGGGTTCAACCTGCTTGATTGAGGTATCATTCAAGCTTTCAAATTTCCTGTTTTTGTATGGGTCTTTATGCACTGTTTGGATGCTAAGAAAACTAGGAAAGGAGAGAAAGTTTGGATTTTTACTTGATGGGTAGTGCTTATTTGCTGTCAGTAATGCATGTTGGGCTCAGATAAGTTCACCCATTAGCAATGTTGAATTGTTTGGGTTGGGTTTTAGATTGAACAGTTCATTGATTTCTCCTTTTCTTAAATAATGGTTTGATGGCCAGCCCTTCCTGTTATCCTTCCTGTTATCTTTGATTGTATGTGGGAAGAGGTTTGTGTTTGTTTTTCTATGTTTTTGTTATCATTATTTCTGGAATTTAATTCAGTGATGCTTAGTTTTTTGTGTTGTTTGATGGGTTTTATTTGCATGTTTGTTTGAGTGAGTCTTTAGAGTTGGTTACCATTTGATGTTTTAAACTTCTAATGCTCTGAGAATCTCTTGCATTTCGAGGGTTTTGCATTATTGGTAAGCTTGTTGCATCACGGTTTTATTGAATGGCTGCATATACAAGCATCAGAGTCTGTCCGTGTGAAATTCTGATGGGAATAAATTAGTCGGTAAGTACATGTATTTAGAATCTTTCTCTCTATTTTTTCTCTTTGATGTGTTTGAAGTAACTGAATTCTGTGTGAGTTTATGGTATCAAGTAGTGAGATTTTGCATTTTATTTTAGCCTGACAATTGGCCTAAGAGTCTTCTGTTTTTTATATGGTTTTTACTTTTCAGAGAAGATCCTTGGATTTTGTTTTAAATATGTCCGGTACAATTGCTTTTCACAGTGAAGTAATCCATCTTTAGTTTGCAGCTATTTCCCCCTATGCCTGGCTTTTCCAGGAAAATCCCGAATGATACAAGAAAATGTCTGGACACAAAAAGCCTCCCAGAAGCGGTCAATCGTCAATTACATACACGCAGAACAGATTTGATCGGGCAACGTTTTCTCAAGCAGATTTTTACCACGAAAGACATCATCCAAGCATCTCTGGCGGCAAAAAGGAAAGTTGCAAATATTTTGAACCAAAGTCCCCTAAGATACTGAGTACAACAGAACTTATTTCAGCAGTAGGGAAGATATGGGATCTTGTAAATCCTCCTGCTGTTTTTAAAACCAACGCAAAACTGAACCAAAATGATTGTGGTTGCCAGAAGAATTGTCTCTTGGGTAATCTTTGTAGGGAAGAAGTTGGTGGGATACTTACTTTAAACTCTGCTTGTGAAGATTACTCCATTGATGCAAGGACCTCTAGCCCAACTCCACCAGCAATGCAGAACAAGTTTGAGCTTCTTAAAATAAGCCAGAAAATGCCCTCATTTGAACCTTGTGGTGAAAATTATGTTCGTTCATTATTCAGGCAGTTTTCCAAAGGAGCCGTTAACTTGCCAAAAGAATCCTGGAAGGAAAGGAGGCTTGAAAGCATAGGAATCCTAAATGAATTAGAAAAGACAGGTAGATGGGTGAAAGAAAGAATTCCTGCTAAATCTCAACATTTGGTTCCTGAGGTTGAGAAAGCGAATTTCAGCAAAAACTGTACTCCAGAGGTTGTAACTAGTGGTGCGAGTGACTGCAATTCTGGATACACAGCCAACCTTCCACATCCAGACAGTTCATTGAAATCAAAAGAAGCATTGGTATGCACCATGACTTGCGCGGGAATTGAGAATGCGATGACCAGCTCTTTGTGCTTTGACTACTTCCTTGGGGATCTCCAAGAAAGTAATGTAAACAATAGCATTTCACCGGCATCATCTTCTAGTCTTTGTGTGGATTACCATATTGAATATTTAGGTCCATGTAGGAGCACATATGAAAGCTTCCAATGTGAAGCCAATGATTACAAAGTACGTGACGCCAATGATTACAAAGTATCAAAAAGCACAAGAGGACAACTTCAGGACACTATTAGTCAGGATAGAAATCGATTGGAGATCCACACATCAGCGTGTGAAAGACCTCATCATGCCCTTGCTAAGCAGGAGCATGCTTTTGCAGGTGCATTAGCTGGAGTTTTTGTAAGCCTTTGTTTACATCCTGTTGATACTCTAAAGACGGTCATTCAATCATGTCATGCGGGGCAGAGGTCTATCTTCTGCATTGGAAAATCGATTGTTTCTGAAAGAGGTAAGATCTGGAATTTGAAACTGAAGATTGTGCTGGCAGTAGTCTATAAAGCTTGTTCTCCTAGATGGACTGCTGCAATGGTTTAATGTAGATTGACCAAGATGCAATTTTCAGGTATAACTGGGCTTTATCGTGGTATTGCTAGCAATATTGCTTCTTCAGCTCCAATTTCTGCCATTTACACTTTCACCTATGAATCAGTCAAAGGATCATTGCTTCCTCTTTTCCCTAAGGTAGCACATATTTCACTCTATCAAACTCTCTTGTTCTTTTTACCTTGTTTTTGCTCTCTCTGTTGTGTAGGGCATAATTGGACAGGTGTTGGAATCGGTTGCTTTTTTTTACAGCTTTTTGCCCTTTGAATGACATAATGACTTCAATTTTGCAGGACTATTGTTTTTTGGCCCATTGCATTGCAGGTGGCTGTGCAAGCATTGCAACATCCACTGTTTTCACTCCCAGTGAACGTGTGAAGCAGCAGATGCAAATTGGTTCCCGCTATCGTAATTGCTGGTATACTTTTGAGATCCTGATTCAATCTGAAGTAACCATGTTCTCTGTTCTTTGCTTTATATGGGGCCTTGTTAGGTCTTTGCAGTTGGAGTAGTGGTGCCTGTCCCTTTTCTCAGAGGGTGTAATCTGTTTATTCTTCTAGCTGCTTGTTTTTCTTCTGGGTTGTTGATCTTAATAATATCGTTCCTTTGTTAATTGCATGTCCTTTAAGGAAGGCACTTATTGGAATAATTGCCCATGGTGGCCTCCCATCACTATATGCTGGCTGGGGAGCTGTTCTTTGTCGAAATGTTCCACACTCGATCATCAAGGTTAGCTCTTTCTATATATGCCACGCTGTACTGTTGTGTATTTTATACATATACGGACATGGCATATTTCATTGGAAATTTTAAAAATTAGATCGAACTTTTTGGAGCTTAAGATTGATTATTATTTAGCCTGCCGAGAAGAAAGTCGCTAATATGGCAAACAATGTAGAAGGAAATGTTATATTTAGCAGCTTTACGCCTTAAATTTAGTGCCTAAAATATTTTATTCTCTGACCCATCTGTCGTTTGTTCTGCTTCCTGATTCAACATGTGATTTTGAGTATACGCATGTTATTGATATTGCAGTTTTACACTTATGAAAGCTTGAAGCCATTGATGTTGTCCCCACAGAGTTCCACTGCTGCACCCAATGCTGTACAAACGGTTTGTCCATCTTCATTCTCACTTTTTACCTCATGGTTTGATGTTTTAGCTTTCACCTTGATCTGGCTGCTTGGCAGCTTGCTTGTGCAGATATCTTAGGTTATCTGATTCCTTCAGGAAGGTTATGCTAAGTTGATTTTCCTTTGCTGCAGTTATTCTGTGGAGGATTAGCGGGATCCACTGCCGCTTTATTTACAACGCCTTTTGATGTGGTCAAAACAAGGCTCCAGACACAGGTTCGTAAGCTCATCACATTTTTCTCATGGAGACTTTGCATAATCCTTAAATTTATAGATGAATACCATCTAGCCATATCATGATATCTCAGTAAAATGTACATATCATGTCCCTGTTTATCCTATTATCCATTCATGAACGATTAAGTTGAAGCTTTGTCTATTCTCGGGATCCAGAATAGACGAATAGTTTGTTAAAAAAGCCTGATGCTTGCCATGATTAAGTTTAATTGTATGGAATTTTCGTCGTAACAAAAAAGAACCAACATTAAGAGGTGAGATATTATTTTGCAGATCCCTGGATCCACAAGCAAGTATAGAGGTGCATTTCATGCCCTTGAAGATATAGGCAAGAATGAAGGTTTGAAGGGCCTTTACAGGTATAGGCTACTTTGGATGTGTTTTTTCATTTATTAGAAAGAATAAATTTTCTGTGAGTCGATTTTTTCATTTAGTTTATTCTGCCAGCCAATGAAACTTGAAAGAAGCCATCTTGATAGATAATAAATTAAATAAGTAACTTTGTGTTGGCTGAAGCTGCATGATGTCGCAAAGTATTAGAAGAGTGCATTTCTTAATTTTGTTACTATTTTTATCATTTTAGTATTTAAAGGCCTGATAAATTTGACAATTGAGAATTTTTAACTAGCAAGTAATTTTACCATGTGGAATTGATTGAGATACTTCGAGTGGTTATTTATGAATTTTGTTTTGATGCACTGAAGCTTGTAATTGGCAAGCATTTTCGCTATCCATGACAAGTGTTAAACTTATCTCCGTGACCAGGGGATTGGTACCCAGATTGATTATGTACATGTCTCAAGGAGCACTGTTTTTCGCGTCATACGAAACCTTCAAAAGATTATTTTCTCTGGATGTGCTGTAACTTTGATATTATTCACTAATTCAGCACATAGAAAACTTGGAAGACCGTCTGACAGCGACAATTGCCAACAAAATAAGGAACATTGATGCCCTCATCCTCATCACAGACGTCCATTTGCCATGCCTTTGTGATTATTCTGCAACACATGCACGAAGAATGAATTCACCTCCATAAGGCTGACCAGTGATTGGTAGCAATTCCGGCCCCTCAAATCACAACTCGTGGTATTTAGTTTGGTATTGCTACTGCACACGGACTCATAGGGTCATGATGATCTAGAGGAGGAATGTCTCTGGTCCGTGTCTCAATCCCAAAGTGACTTATCATCAACGCACCTTTGCATCTTCTTCACCTGAAATGACTGGAATGAAATGGAAAAGACAAATAATTGTATGAATTGTTGATACCTTGTAGAATGCGCGTGCTTGTAACGGACAACTTACCAACCAAGAGGGAGTTAGTGTTCAATTGAAATTGAAAATGTACTTCAACAAGATTCATTGAGTGTAAAAACGCTTCCCTTGAAGTGTTTATTGATTATATCCGATGGAGTGCAAGTTTTATGGCTGATGCACTGGCTATAAGAGCAACTCAAGGAGACAACGACTTGATTGTGTGGTTTTGAGACTTTTAAGTCATGTTTTAGTTGACTCATTGGCTTACTAGTGGATTTCCTCACTAATGAATGAAGACATTTTCCTTTCTACATACACACACAAACGCGCACACACCAAGAGAGCTGTAATTGGAAATGGATGAGTTTGTAGCGGTGGCTAAACCATACGATGAAGATTTAAGGACAAAGATTTTTATGCTTTTTAGTAGTCGTGGAACGTGGGGCTGTTTTTTTTTTTTTGACAGTCTCCCAAATATGTTAGTTATAATTCTTGTGGTGGAGATTGGTTTTTTTTACTATTGACGTTTTCTTTTAATCATTTTTATAACGTAAACTCACCACTCAAATGCTGTCAAAACTGATCGAGTCTTCTCCATAACTAGTTTCATTGTTAACAAGTTTGAAATTTAATATCATATACTCTACGTAAATTCTCTTTTATTAAGGGGCAGATAGTAGTGAGGATATTCAAATTTTAGTCATATAGAAGAAAATACACTAAATCAACAAACAAACTACACCTTTGGATGGTACGGAGGGTCGTGTTTAACAATGTTTTTTTTTTTTTTTTTTTTGTGGTATTGTCATTTAAGAGAATATTTATCCCAGATAGAGACGAGGAGGCTGAAGTTTGGCAAGATGGCCGCTTAGACAACCCGAGTGGTTTGTCATTCCATAGGTCACAGAAACATAATACAGTGTCATGCGTGCGGGTAGGATTTAAGGTCGATTGTAAATAATTTAATTAATATCAAATTACCACGGGTTAACATCCACGTCGTTGTAGTATAGTGGTGAGTATTCCCGCCTGTCACGCGGGCGACCCGGGTTCGATCCCCGGCAACGGCGTTCTTTTGTGCACAATTTTTCTTTACATGAGATCAGGCGAACGTCTTAAATTACGGTTTCACCCTTCTCCTTTAAACCTTGGCAAATTCAACCATGCAAAAACTATAATCTCACTCAACTCAAACCTAATAACAATAAGTCAAATTGAACATTTGTAGAAAGAATTTTTAAACCCTTACATCTCCTATTAAATTCAACTTTATTTAAATTTTAATTTAAATTTAAGATTAAATCTTTATTATTGTTATACTAGTATGTGTCGTGATTTTATACTTATATTTTTATTTTGGGTTTTCATAGAGACTATGGGCATAGATGTGGCCATTGTCCTGGCCTCACAAGAAAAAATTAATAAATTTTTTTTTATTTTATACAAAAATTAAATTTTAAATGTATTTAGTATTATATTAAACATATCTAATATTATCATAAACCTTAATTTTAAAAAAATTAAAAAAAATTATCGGCCTATAATACTGCTAAGACCATTCCGCTTTTTTTTTTTTTTGGTAGTTGTTATAAAATCTGTTGGGAAAGTCGTGGTTGGTTGCTATTTCATTGTCATCGTGGAACGGAAAATTTAGGAAATGGTGTCAGTGAACTGTACATAATTAGACAACTCAACTTTTTGATGGAAACTGGAGCACTCTTGTGCAATCCCATCGCCCTAATTGTGTGACAAACCAACATACATTTCCGAAATTTATAGGCTTAGTTCATAAATGTAATGCAAGCAAAAAAGGAAGATAATGTATTAGGCAAATCCAAAAGATGGAGCACGCTTCCCAGCACAATGTAAATGGTAAATGCATGTACCAAATTTTTGTGGGAGAGAAAAGAGATTCGACTTGTTACTCGTTTAATTTCGAGTTCGAATCCTGCGGCCTAATATTAGAACTGGTTTCGACTTTGGTTTTTATTGAGAGTGTTTCAAAACAAACTGGCTTTCTACATCAAAGCAGATCTAAAACAACGTAGAGTTGTTACAATGGACCCGTACCCACTTAGTTTTTAGGCAAAGTAATGTCCACATTTTCTCCTCGATCATCACTGCCTAAAAACATTTAGGAAGTAACATAATCGCAGCATAAAGAGAGTAAAGTAGTTTTCTTACTCAATTTCATTTATTTGTAAGAGATGCAATTGGTCCATATTTTTTTGTTACCATCATATTACTCCAAACAATACTGCTATCTAGTTTTTATCTTTTTGTTATTGTGGTACGTTGGATACAAATATTTAAGATCGTTAAAAAGTTTCAGTTTTGGTCCTAAGGTATCCGGGCCAGAAGAGAAGAATGGTCCAATTCGATTCCGGTTGGAACTCTTTTCCCGAAATTTGATAGAGCACGTTTTTCTTTCAAATTAAACAAAACAGCATAAATAATTTGATCTTAAATTTTTTTAGAAATAACCTTTTTGTTAAGTATGAAAGTTTTATCTAATAAACATATGATATTTATTAAGAAAAAGTAATTAATATCAGGATATATTCTAGTTCCAATTTTTTGAAAGCCCACGGAATCCACTTACGGTCGAATCTCATACTCAAATAGTAACATTTCTTTCTACCTCACAGGAAATTCATAATAAGATGCTAAATATTAAAATAAATCTATTTTAATACTACATAACATATTATTATTATTATTATCATTTTTAACAATAAAAAAATTTATTACAGATATATCGGTCATCGAATCTACAAACCAAAATAAAGACTCTCTACCCGAACATTGTTAGGCTCAAGCGAACCTCCCCCAAACTGACCATAAAAATTTCTGGGTCTAAAATTAACACTATACAACTACAGTTTAACTGACAGTCAAAAGAGGAAATTTGCTTTCAAACGCAGCCACTAGTACTCTAACCCGAGTGGTGTTAAAGAAATACCGGATTACCATCAAGCTACTAGCTCGAGTGATATATAACATATAATTAGGTAAGTATATAATATATAATATAAAATCTTTTTGAGTATTCGGTCCGTTTCGGTACCTTTCTTCAAAAGCAACAGTAGAGAACAAAGCCCCAACAATAATTCCCGCTGTTTGTCAGCATGGTGAAAGTCTTGGCTGATGAGTCTTCTCAAATCTCAACTATGGCCTGTACACGGATTTGGCTATTCATATAATACTATCTACAACTAAACATGAAATCAACTCAAGAGACATAATAACATGCTAGCTAACTCAAAAGATTGCTCGTCACTCGCGATACCAACAAGGAAGTACAACAAGACTATCCTGCTCCTGTCTAATAACCACAATTCACTGCGCCACTCAAAAAAGGACTGGCTTCAGGAAACCTACCATGGTCTATTTTCAACCGAACGTGGCAGGCAGTAAGCCCGTCAGTGATCTTTTTCATTTTCCGTATTCTCTTCATTCTTCGACTTGCCAAATGATTTCTGGGATTCCAAGACAGGTATGAATGGTTCGCTTGTTTTCTTGAAGACTTCCGCTTTCTCAGGTTCACGGGGACTGACCAATTTCTTAGCCTCTTCAAACTTGGCAGTTGCCCAGGGAGCAGCGCCTACACTTCTTGCAGAACTTGGCCCATCTATTGTCAGCATAGACACCTCGTCCCTGGAAGCATACCAAGAATTGCCGCATGCAGTACACTCCAGCTGAAATGGCGAGGGAGAACTCTATCAAATATGAAAAAGAAAATGAAAACCCCAAGGGAAAAGTAAAAAAAAAAGCAAGAACCTGATAGCGGTCTCCATGTCCTGCTTGGATGATGTCCCTCACCCCAACTTTGAACTCGCTGCATCTTCTGCAACGTGCATCTGTCATCTGTTACAACAGAGAAGGCTAAACAATAAGTAAAAGGGCATAAATAAACGTACAAAATGTAATATCTGATACTGCAAATCAATGTTGTGAAAGAGAAGTGACCTGCATACGCTCTGATTCCTCGGGCTCCTTTTTTGCTGTTTCCTCCGCGGTCAATCCCTCCTGCACTCCATTTAATTAGATCCAGCACTTTTCATATTTTTAATTCAGAATAGCAATGGCACAATCTAAAAGAAATGTTACACCTTAAACTCATAAAAACATACCTTCAGCTCATTTGGTGACATACTAAGTATTTTTGCTGGTTCCAAGTCTCCACTTAGAAGACGCTGAGATAGCAGCGCATTATTCTATAAGGAAGAAAGGAGACATCTTTAGGGTAATACGAATATTACATCAACAACATTTGCTGACATTTTGAAAACCCAACAAGAATATTGGCAGCTTTCTATTATATCAATCCTTCCAAATACAATTTGTTCCTTCCTTTTCTATCTTCTTTCTTCGGGTGAGCATCAAACTAATGTTTAAATAACAATGAAAATTTATGCATACACCAAATTGAAAAGAAAAAGTAATTAAACTAAATTGATGAAGACAATGGGAAATTCCTCTAAAGTGCATCCAACATAAGAGACCATTTCCTCTCAGAAGTGACATGTTTTTCAAATCCAAAACAAGACCATCAGGCTTCCATCCCTAGAAATGTTGGATTCAGAAAATTGATATTTTGACCACAATGAACATCTCTGAGGCTATGCAAACCAAAAAAAAAAAAGAATCTAGCGACAACAGTAAAGCGTAAACAAATGGGTTGAGAGAAGAGCTATTCCTGGTTCTGTGCCTCAGGCCTGATGGCCCTCCTTATGGAGCAAATTAAAAAGGGAAAATAGTAACGAGTAACTCAACAGTGACGAAACTTGAAAGGCACATAAACCAGTAGACTAACCTTGAGATTGAACACTAGCTGACGCAACTTCTGGTTATATTTCTGAGAATCAGAGGAAAGAGCATCATGGGAGGCCTTCTCAAGAGCACTTACAGCACGAACAGCAGCTTCTGGCCAAGTAAAAGACTTGCTACCCTAACAAATAAAAACAAAAATACATCAGCTCTGAGAATGCCCAATGTAATTAAAAAACAGTGTACAATTGCTGTTATCATAAATCAATGACAGAAGCAGCAGTCTCTGTGATATATCAACTACCCACTGCATACCTTTGAGCTCTTTTCTTGAGATCCATTTTCAGTACCTAGGGAATTGTGCTCTTTTTCAACTCTATCAGAACTATCTTTTACTTTCTGGCCTTGTGCATTATTAGGAGGTTTGCAAATATACTCAACGCATTGAAGAAGCCTCTCCAAGCATTTGTCACGATGGGTATCTCCCGTTAGTGCATCAAACGATACCAAAATATTATAATACTCCGATGCATTGCCAGTACAGCTCCCTGGTGTTTCAGCTTTTAAATTATCAGGCCTTGCAGTTGCTTCTTCATCTCTTGAAACATCAAGAGGTGATATAGTTTTTTTCCTTAGAGTTCTTTTCCCCTTGGACTGTTCTTCCTGATCAACAGCAGTATCTTCAGTTTCAATATCAGGAAGATCCCCCAAACGTGAGAGAGTTTTCTGAACAAGAAGATCAATCTCATGCTGCTTATTATCTTCATAATCTTTATCCGTTAGTTTCCAAAGCTTTCGTTCAACAGTGTCATACACTTTCTGGACAATAAAGCCAGGATGCTGTTTACGATTTGGAAGCTGCTTGTGTATTGGGACAAAATGCACCAGGCACTTGTGCATTACAGATTCTGCAGGAACATCATCGCGATGGAAACTATAAAAAAGCTCCCGAGTATCACGTGACTGCCAGCTTCCGCCACCTTTTTTCTCTGCCTCTTCAGGCCGATAAAACCATTGTCCAGTCACCATCATGGTTCCATCATTGGTCTGAGTTATATCCTACCAACAAAACAAAACTTTAATCACTTATGAAAAAAAGAAATACATGTGTACCAATAACATAGCCAAAATAGAAAAAAAAAAAAAAACATATTGAATTCATGACAAGAAGAGTTGGGAACATTATGCGCTAGAAACTAAACAAATGATCTAGGATTCAGACGACAATTTCTAGAATCATAACCTCAAATCCAACAAAGAGGCAGAAGAACAGATCCTAAGAATCTTTAACTAAAGTACATACATGTAGCCTCCACAAAAAAATTCATACGGAGATGGCAGCTTGTTGAAAGCCTTTGCCAATACCAGCAGGAACTAAAAATACATAGATTCGTATCACTGCAAGGGACTTAGCACACAAAATGAAATAACAGAATGCTATGGGACAGCACAATGTAATTCAATCCAATTACCTTAATAATGGCTACGTAAGGCTTTTGCGTTTTATCCTCAGGAACTAAAAGTACAGGATCCTCCTGCAGTAAAGCCACATAAAACAATAAAATATTTACAATGATGGCCAAGATGATATGAAAAAATTTGGAGGCAAAAGTGAACTCATATCTTATAGAACAAATGACTATAGCCTATCATAAAAAAGCGAGAGTCTCCAACATAGTGAATTCACATATCAAATATTGGTATCGAACAATAAAATGTACAACCACGCTATTCAATGATTTCAAGAATTAGGAAACAACAGCCAAGCAACTGATTTGAAGCAGTCCATGTCCTAACAAAAGAGTAGTAACTCCGAATATGAGACCCTCACATACAGCCAGCCAAAACAACAGAGAACAAACTTTCATAAAGCCACTGAAAGCACTATTGCCTTTGCTCTTGAAAGACTGGTCACAGCCACGTGGGAAGGAGGGCAAGTGAGGAGTGGACAGGAGTTCAAACCTCCGTTCACTGCAACGAGACACACACCTCCTAACTACTAAAAGTTAGAAGAAGTAATCAACAAACAGATGCACAACCAACACAAATTCATCAAATGACACTCACTATTTCAAAACCTATAAATTTCACAATTCTCAATTGATCAACAAAATAAAGAAAATGCCAATATTTTTTTATTAAAAAAAAGTAACTCAGAAACCCTAGCAGAGCTTCAACAATTAAATGAAAGATTAACCAACCAACTCACAAGATCGTATCGGTTTCCGTCATAATCGAAGGCATCAAAATGTTTCCTCCGCCCCCTTCCTTTGCCCGACAACCTAACCACGTCGCCCACCGGCTTCGGCGGCGGCGCCTCTTCCTCTTCTTCCTCCTCCTTCTCCTCCTCCTCCTCTTCCTCCTCCTCCTCCACCACTACCGGCTCCTTCTTCTTCTCCTCTCTTCCTCTTTTCTTCGCTTTCCCTCCTCTCTCCCTCTCCGCCTGTTCTTCGTCCTCCTCTTCCTGGAGCTTCACTCTCTTCCTCTTCCTCTCGTTCTCCTCCGACTTCGACGCCGACCGCGTCTTCGGCGGAGGAGGCGGCGGCCCGTCGTCCTCGTCGTCGCTAGTCGTGACCTGAGTAAACCTCCGGTTTCCCATTTCCGCTCTGTTCGATTTGGAATGAACCGCCAAGTCGGTTCGTGCATTCATATAAACAATGAAAAAATTTTTTTAAAAAAAAGGCAAATATATCCACGTGTTGCTCACACGTGTTGCTCACACGTGTTGCTGTGGTGTATCTCCATCCAGTCAAAACTTTTATAATAAGAATTTATTACCGCTAATTATATATTTTGAATTTAAATTTTGAAAATATACTCATATTAAATATATGTTTAAAAATTTTTATTATTTTTTAAAATTTTACTTGAATCGATTTAAATTAATCAATTCGATAAATTAAATATTAAATAATTTCAGACTTAAAAAAAAATATTTTTCCGTTACAAAAAATTATAAAAAAATTTTTTTGTTGATGATGTAAACACATTATCTCGTAAAAAATTAATGGTCAGCATAGAACTCGAGCACATAGACTTTTCAAATTGAAGTCTCATCCGTTAATCACCGAGCTAATCCTAGGACAATCAATCATAATTAAATTGAGAGATTAAAAATGTAGAAACCATTAGATCCACGTGATGTGTAGGGCGGATTAACTTTACAGCATTCATGATATTTTTAATTATGGAGGCAACAAGTTATTAAATTATCATAGAAATAGGTATTATGGTTTGTGTTCTTTCCATGGCATTTTCATTTGCCAGTTCTATAGTTGATATCTTATATTGTATATGGGTTTGGTTTAGGAGCCACACAACATTACCCTCAAATTTTGTCTCGATATGTATAAAAAAATAAATAATTTATTGATAAAAAGAGTAATAAAAAAATTGAAACATATATTATTACTTTATTTTTTGTTACTTTTTTATCACAACAGTTACAAAAAATTAATAATTAATTACTCTTTTTATATATATCGGAACAAATTTCAAGATAATTTTCTTGTACTCTCAAACATTTTTGATTGTATATCAGGCAAATACCCACCATTTTGTTTTTAAACTAATTTTGAGGAGAATTATGAAACAATGGATAAAATTTTATGCAACAACTGCTGTTTTTAAAATTAATTTTCAAGTATACTATATGGCTGGATGCAACAGTTGACAAATCATTCAATTGCTTCCAAAGCTGCAAAATTTTGGTTTAAGTTTTCACACGGGACCTTGGTAAGTGGTGAAAGTTTCGGTTAAAATATATCTACAATTTTTTTTTATTTTTTTGGTTACAAGGGAAACTAATAAACAAGAAAAACTCTAACACAACCTGAAGATATCTCAACAGAGTATTTCAACAAATTGTGCTAGAAGCACGGAACAACATATCAGGATTTTGCAGCTTATGAGCACCCCATGTGCAAGAGGAAGAAAAAAATTTGACCCACCATAATCAGGAAAACCCCTAATCCCTAAAAATAAAAATGCCACTTATAAAAGAAACGGAATTGTCAAATTAGCAATGTTTCTACTGCCCTCACGCTCATTGCTGGCAGCAATTTCCTTCAGTGTTGTCCAGGATTTTCTGTTTCTTTTGCTTGATGCATTGACCCTTCCTTCAACAGCAGGTGGAACAGAATCGCGGTTAGATTCCTCTGGTTTTTTGGAACCTGACCTATTTCTCTCTCTCTTTTTGCCATCCAGCAAGGTGGATCCACTTCCCACTGATGGAGTTGCAGGAGTGTTAAAGATAAAACCATCCCCAGATAACATTACTGGCAAGACCATCTCATCTTGCTTAGCTATCTCAACTTTGCTATTTAAGCCTTTCACTGATGCAGCAGACTCTTCTACTTTGGCCAATGGTTTCACCTTTGGTGGGCATATCTCTTTGATATGGCCTTTTGGAGTTCCCCTCTTCCGATTCTGGTATGAACACAAGTGGCACTTATAAAGCACACAGTTCTGCATCAAAACATTAGGCCTCTTGCGTTCGCGCCTTCTCTTTGCTCCAGTCTTTTCAATCCGTATCGTGCAGTTAAAACCAGGCTGAAAAATTGTCTCGCATCTGCGCAATAACTTTCAAAGAAGATGCCAATCGATTCATACAAAGTTACAACTCAAGCATGTGGCAAACGTTAAAATGTGGATGTCAATCTTCCTGCAAAGACCGTATTCCCGTTCCGGTGTAAAACTAATGTGCACAAACTGATCAATTCAAGGCTAAAGCATGTTTCAGCCTCTTGCTTCTATAATAATGCACACTTTTCCACGACTCAAATCTTGTAGGTCAAAAATATCCTTAAACCAAGTTCGCCCTTCTATAATGTGTCAAATATAATAAAAAGGGCGTCTAATGTACGAGACTCATATTATTGCAGCCTAAGAAAAGTTAGATATAGACATCTTTAACTTTTGTTTTTCACAAAAAGGCTGTTTATGCTACAATACTATACCGTAACTTTTCTTACCACAAAGCTCGCTGTTTTTCTTGTTCAAAAAAAAGCTCGCTGTTTTTCTACAATGCGTCAAATATTAACCAGTATTTATAAGGGAAAATGTTTATGGCCAAACAAATTTTCCCTATTATCTCCACACGCAATTTTTTTTGTGCAACCATAAGGGTATTTTGTGCAACCACAATGATAAAAAGTGATACAAAAAATATTACTATTTTTTTGTTGCACATTTTCTGTTCTTAGTTACACAAAAAATACTTCTAGTTGCACAAAAAAAATTCGTGTGGACACAGTAAAGAAAATCTGTTTGGCCATGTAATGGAGCCCTATTTATAAAGATTAAATTAGTGGCCCAATGCCTCCACGAAATAAATATAAAGAATTAAGACTGAAGATAAGCTTCAAGTTAAAGAAAGACATACCTTTCGCAGAGAACAAGAGAAGGGCCCGGTGGGACCCCTAAGGCCTCTGCGGTGGCGGCGCACTGGCGTCCAAAGACGGCAGGGAGAGAGGGGATTGAAGCTTCGCCGCTGGCCCAGAGTGCTAGCTTTTGCAAGTGCTCGAGTTTTAGGACGGATTTGGGGTTACGAGAGCTGCTTTTGGGTTGGATTTTGCCGGTTGCTTCTTCTCGCAGAGTTAGCGAGTGGCTGCGAGAACCCCCCACCGCCGCAGGGCTTGGTGGCTTTTTCGACTTGGTGCCTCCTCCTTTCTGATTCCGAACCATGCTATTATTTTCGTGTGGGTTGAGTTTCTCTCTTGGGAATTTAGTCGAGCAGTTGGTGCATCGAATTTAAGTGATTTTAATTCAAATTAGTTTACCCATCCTATATTATTTTACTAAAATAGTTTAAAATAACTAAAAATTTAAGTAATTTTTTTTTGAAATACAGTAATAGCCATTGATAATTTATTACAGATTAGCAGAAAAAAGGAAAATGGATCTAAAAACACGCAATGATGCATTTCACCCAAAGGAGACGAGGCCCCCAAATGCCACATGTATTTAGAGGGAGCAAGGGTTAGAACTCCCTTTTACTTCCTTGCGGACGTAGCCGCAAAGGCTAGTAAAAAAAAATGGATTCAATATGACCCAAAACTTTAATGGTTATGTTTTTTTTATCAAATATTGGAATTCAAATAACTCACGATCTCAAGTAAATTTATCCATAGAATAACTTAAAATCGGACTTAAATCTGCTTGTTTGTTACATAAAATTAAATATTACATACTCTTATTATATGTTTATAGATTTAAATTTTCGTTAAAATATTCAATAGGTTTAAACATATGTTGGACTGCACAATTATAATAGAGATTGACAATTTTTCTTAAAAATTACAGAAGAGTTTATTTTTTAATAAATTTGATATAAAAAACTCAACTTATTATGCAGTACAATTAATAAAACCCTTCAAAGCGAGACGGAAAATACCAAATTCCAAATGATTCGTGGTTTCTAAACGGCGGACATGTGGAAAGAACTCTCACAATATTTCAAAAGCATGAATGCATTTTAATAATTGATTGATGTTTCTTGATTCCATGTGAATGTGTAATTCACCCCTCGTGGTTTCTAGACGGTGGACATGTGGAAAGAACTCCACAATTTTTCAAAAGCATGAATGGATATTAATAATTGATTGATGTTTCTTGATTGCATGTGTAATTCACCAACCATGCAGATGGAAGAAAAAACAGTGGTTGATCAAAAAAAAAGAAAAAAAGTGGTTGGTCAACTAAAATGTTAAAAGAAAAAAAGAAAATTTTATTTTTAATTTACTAAAAATTTAAAAAACAATAAAGAACATCATTCCGAGATCAATTTCTTTGATCCAATATTTTATATTTTTATATATATATTTTTAAATAACATTATACAAGATTCTGATGGCATTGGTTTCTACACGACCGAGAAGGACCCCTTGAGACTGCAATTGGAACAATTGGAATTGAAGGGTATTTCGATGCTAACGTGGGCGGCTGAAGATGTTCGCAGGGTTAAACCTGATACGGAGACGTTTGTCTACGCTGCACAGCTGCTAAAATTCATTCCAGAACGTTGTATAGTTTCTGGGAACTCCAAGCAGACAGTGGAAGCTGCACATGATGCGCAGATGAAGTGTGTGGCTGTTGCTAGTCAACATCCTGTGTAAGAGCTTTGTGCCGCAGGCTTGGTGGTGAGGCATCTAAATGGGCTTTCAATTGTTGATCTGAAGAACCTCGCTGATCTTGAATCAATAGAATTCGGGTCAATTGAGCCAGAGACGGCGCCAGAGGATGATATTTTCCGGTAACTCCTATGAAGTGGGCAGTTTCCTTTGTGCTTTATCCAATTCTTAAGCAACTATAATTGTGTAATATCACTTACCATGATTCCGTACTTATTAATCCCTTCATATGTGCAAGGGTTAAACAGTGGAACATAGGGAAAAAAACAGAGAAGAAAATGGCAGAAAAAGGAAAAGTCTACTTTGGACTACTTCAGTATTTGTATGTAATCATCAATCGTCTGTACAAAATTGCATCTTTCGACTTTCAATAATCTTTTTCGTGGTGATCCTGCTATTTGCTTTGTACTTTTAACTTTATTCCTCTGTTGATATGTTACGTTCCATTAACAGATTTCACTATAGAAATTCAATTAATTTAATGAGTTTCATCTACGAGTTTACATTATATTATTATAATTATTTAAGACATATTTGTGGTATAAAAAATCATGATTTATTATGCATGGACTTGCGTCTAGGATACATCAACTTGGTTGTATTTATCTAACATTTTCGTTACTATTATTCCTCAATCTGATTAAAGTTGGAGTTTAGAACAGCAATTGAGGAAACTTGATCTCCTTTCTTAAGAGTCTTTTTTCAAGCTAGCTTTTGCAAGTTGCAGACGCAAAATGCCATTCCTCTGGATTCCAGTGAAAATTGGACAAGACAAGGGCATGAATAGGGTTCGGTTGGGGTGGTCTCTAACTAGTCGGATCTAACTTGCCACAACGACAGAACGTGGGCATAATTCTATCACCATTAATTAGCGTTTCCATCCAAACAATACATGCAAAGGCAATTAAGCTCACAAAATCACCTCTCTTTTGGCGATTAATCATTTTTTCAAAAAATTTGCTTTTCATTTTGTCTCTCAATATATTACACTATTATGATGTTATAAAATATACTTTTGTAGTTTTTATTAGTAATTATAATTAAATATTTTTGTTGTCTTCTAAAGGGTTTATTTGTCCGTGAGTCAGTCTCTTCTATTTCATAAATATCATACTCTTATTCTTAAAATTGGAACTTAAAACGTTGAATATAAAAATCTAAGTTAATACTGAAATGTCCTTTGAAAAACAATTATAATTATTCATTGAAAAGTTAAGAATATACAACTAACAATTCCAATAATATATAACATATAAATTCGCTTCTAACTATTTCTTATATTGTAATAACCTTCAAATATATAATACAAAAATGAGAATAGGGAATTGAAATTCTAATCTCTCACAATCTGATTAGATAAATAATGATAAAAAATTTGGCCGTAACGGTTTTTCCAAGAAGTTTGTATTAACAGTTCACATGTAATACGTAATTACGGGAGTATGATAGATACATAATAATTTAAATTATTAAATTACAAAATATTTATTAAAATAAATAATTAATAAATAATTAATTATATATCTTTTATATATTTTATTAAATATATATACGTAATTTAATTAAATAGAATAATATGTGAATCAACGGATCTGCCTTTAAGTTTACCGAAAAAGCATGCAAAAAGCACAAAAGTAGTTGGTGGCTAGAGGGCGGAGAAGAGAATCTGCCAGGTTGCTGACGTGTATACTGCGATAGAGTGACGTGAACCACAACAGGAGTAGAACTGTAGAACACCGCCACCACACTATTTAACCACCACCTCCACTCCACGCTGGCCACCCACCAAGCTACAGTCAATATCTCATTCCATTTCAGAAAACATCGTAAAATTGGAAAAAAAAAATCTAAAAAGAAAGAAGAAATTTCCTCTCTTCTCTAAAAGTCCGTACGAAAAGTCAGATTCTAAAAAATATATTAATTATATATTTTTTTATATATTTTATTAAATATATTTACGTAATTTAATTAAATAGAATAATGCGTGGGTCGATGCATCTGCGTATAAGTTAACCGAAAAAGCTTGCAAAAAGCACAAAAAGAGTTGGTGGCTAAAGGGCGGAGAAGGGAATCTACCCGGTTGCTGACGTGTATACTTCAATAGAGTGACGTGGACCACAACAGGACTACAACGCCGCCACCACACTATTTAATCACCACCTCCACGCTGGGAGCCCACCAAGCTACAGTCAATTTCTTATTCCATTTCAGAAAACATCGTAAAATTGAAAAAAAAAAATAAAAAAAGCCAAAAAGAAAGAAGAAATTTCCTCTCTTCTCCGGGCGTCCGTACGGAAAGCCAGAGCCAGAGCTGGATAAAAACGCAGCGTAGCGAGTAGAGAAAGCTTAATCGGACTCACTTCTCGCCGTCGCAAACCCTAGAACGCCACGTCCGTGCATATCTCTCTTGTTTTATTTTTGTGTTTTTTTTATTTCTTTTTATTTGGTTGAAATAATCTCTGTTGTTCCGTTTTATTTGTGGAGTGCTTTTATTGTGTGTGTGTGTTTTTATTTAATTTGAGAATTGCTGAAATTCTAATCTTGGAACTTTCTAGAAGTCCAGTGGAGCGAGTAAAATTTGTGTGTGAATTATTCTGTGGACGTAGGCAGGAATTTGCCGAATCACTGTGTACGTGTATTTATCTTTATTTTCGTTGATTTGTGTATGTGCCCGTTGTAATTGCATTCCGTGGCCGTGTGGGATCTGAAAAATCCCAGCATGAATATGATCTGAAATTGAAATGCTTGTGTAATTGTGCGTGTCCAGTTATCAGAACAATGCAGTTGTGGATAATTTTAGTTTAGTGGTATTAGCAAGGGATTAGGGTTTGTGTAATTGTGTGGATGTAAATCAACTCCGTTTCCAATTTTGAATATAGCTATCTGAATAAAACTGTCTTTTTGGAACCTTGCTGTTGGGTTAGTTGATGAGGTGAAACGTGATTCGGTCATTCATGATTTGGGTTCTTCAGATTGTAACTGAAAAGATTGTTTCGTGTTTATGCAGCCATGTCGATGGTTTCCCGGGCAAGTCGATTGGCTTGTGTCCCTACAGAGATAGCTCGGCCCAAAAGTGGACAAAATTTTGTTTTTGGTGCAGTCAATAGCTTAGATGTGGGTAAAATAAAGGGAACATGTACCAGATTCTCCTCATTGTCGTTTAGTTCTAGAGAGACAGCTCAGGTTCTGGGCCGAGATAGCTTCTTGGCACAAATGAAGAGAGGTGATCGAGTGATTGTTGCTGCAAGCCCTCCTACTGAGGATACTGCCGTGGCCACAGAACCACTTACAAAAGATGACCTTGTCGGGTATCTTGCATCTGGATGCAAGCAAAAAGAAAAATGGAGGTACAACTGTCAGTTCTACATTATAGCTTGATTAAACTTGTATCTTTGTCTATTTATATGATAACTTTTTAGATATGGATTAGGCCATTTTTGTCCTTAGAACACTGGTCATTATCAGATTTCGATTCTGCTTGCATCTCCCTTCAAGTAAAATATTATTTCGATTCCAGTTAATTTTGTGGTTCGATAGTCATAAGCTTGTAAACGGTCATTTTCCACTGACTTCACGAAATTTTAGTAAGCTAGTGACCTGTATTTTGGATACCCAGTTAAGGTATCCTCATCCATAGTTTCTACCCGTTTCCTGCTTTATTATTTGTTTGTGTGAAGTCTCCCTGTGCAGTGTATACTAAATAGTAAATTCTACAAGTTCTGTTTTTGTTAAATGTCAACTTATGAGCTGAAATGGTTTGGATATTGGACTTGTCTATGTCAATAAATGTACAATGCTGGGAGGAACTCTTTTCCTATCCTTACGGATCTTTCTTTAAACCACATACCTTTTGAAATCATCAAGTTGTATACCCAAGAGCCTTATGCCATCGAAGAGCTGCTTCCTAAATACAACTTGGTCGTAAAGCTGTTGATGTATAGTTTAATTTATTTGGGTAAATTGTTAAAGGTGGTATTTTTATGCTTGATGTAGGATTTGTTTTATATATTACTTATTGTTTGACCTCAATGGGTGATGTTTGCAGAATAGGCACAGAACACGAGAAGTTTGGTTTTGAGTTTGAAACTTTGCGGCCTATGAAGTATCCACAAATTGCAGAGCTGCTTAATAGTATTGCTGAGAGATTTGATTGGGACAAAATAATGGAAGGCCCCTATATTATTGGACTGAAGCAGGTGAAAATTGGATATTAGTGTCATTTCAGGTGCCTTTGCACTGCATCAGAAAGTGTATCTTACACTTGATGCTATGTTTATGTGGGTTCTTTGTACATGGCATTATTTAGGTGGAAATATTGATTATTCCGTTTGCTCTAGAATATCTGCAGCAGAATTGATTTTGATATTCAAGAACTTTGCATTGTTGTGAACCAGGGAAAGCAGAGCATATCGCTAGAGCCTGGGGGTCAGTTTGAGCTCAGCGGTGCACCTCTTGAAACATTGCATCAAACTTGTGCTGAAGTTAACTCTCATCTTTATCAAGTAAGTTCAACTTTTTAAGAGGACAGGCTACTAAATTTGAGCATAAGCATGAATTAGCAAGTTTGTTGTCTCAGCTCTTTTTCCATTGCTTTTCCCTCTACACAGCACCCTCTGAATATGCGCCCTAATATTTTTATAATCTACTCTGGAGGAGATCAGCCTCAGGAACTGCCAGTTGCATGATAGGTGTATTAATGGAACAGTCCATGAGCATTGTCCAAAAAATGATACTAACTGAGGCTAGCCGTGCTTTACAGTGATATCATTCTTTCCTATTCCTCTTTTTGCTTCATGAAAGACCTTCTCTCCAATCAATTTTAGTGTGTAGCAAGGCTAATTTCTGTTTGCATTGTTAATTTTGATGCATTTTGCCCATTTTCGTATTATCTTGATTCTATCCATTTTATAAGGTGAAAGCTGTTGCTGAGGAAATGGGAATTGGATTTCTCGGAATTGGTTTCCAGCCCAAATGGGGAATTAAAGACATACCAGTTATGCCCAAGGTATCACGAATCACCCTTTTCAGCCATTTATTCAGATATACATGAATTTGTCATTTGTTTTTGGGAGGAATATGACTTGGACGGCATGGCTTTTCTCTATATTGCTTTTTTTTTTCTTTGGGTTGTGTGTGGGGTGCGAAATAATACTCTTTTGCCTTCTGCCCCATGTTATTCACCAGTTTTTTGGGAATTGCATCATCTGCTTGTGTACTCTTTTTTGTGTCTGCTGCAGGGAAGATACGAGATCATGAGAAATTACATGCCTAAAGTTGGCTCCCTTGGGCTTGATATGATGTTTAGGACATGCACAGTTCAGGTTAGAGGCATTTGACACTTTCCCTGGTTTAGTCGTTCTAAGCAACCACTTCCTTTTGGGCTTATTCACTAGTTGAATCTTCCTTGCATTTATTTGGAAAAATTGGATTCCTGTTTTTTGAAATTAATAGCACAATGTTTAAATATCAACATTTGCTTAAAACAGGTTAATCTAGACTTCAGCTCTGAAGCTGATATGATAAGGAAATTTCGTGCTGGTCTTGCTTTGCAGCCGGTGAGAAATCATTTTGGATTATGTCTTTTTACTGCACATTCTTGGTATGCAATGATAACTCACTGACAGACATAAACAGATAGCGACAGCTATATTTGCAAATTCACCTTTCACTGAGGGAAAGCCAAATGGCTATCTCAGCATGAGAAGGTAATTAGCCATTTTTGCATAGTAATTTTTTTGTACTAGTACTGTCTGTTTTATGCGCTCAGCACACCTTAGCAACTTTTGCTTCCTTAAACAGCCAAATCTGGACTGACACAGATAGGAACCGCACTGGCATGCTTCCATTTGTTTTTGACAGCTCTTTTGGGTAAGTTTAACTTAGGTCACTTGCACATATTTTATTATTGCATAATATCGATCACAGGGTGGCAATTTTTTTGCAGGTTTGAACAATACGTTGATTATGCTCTTGATGTTCCAATGTATTTTGTTTACCGGAATAAGAAGTATATTGACTGTACGGGAATGTCATTCCGGGTTTCCATCTAACTGTCTTGTTTTTTAAAGACCTTCTCCTATCTAATATCGCTTCGTTTCCACGACTATCATAAATTCTTATAGAATAATGGTTGTCATCGGATCCTTTTGCAGGACTTCATGGCTGGAAAACTTCCTTGCATTCCTGGTGAATTGCCGAACCTTAATGACTGGGAAAACCATTTGACAACAATATTTCCTGAGGTTCATCTACGCATATTGGGCAAACATTCTTAAATTCATGTCATCCTGTTGCCCCAGCTTCCTTAAACCATACTATTAATCTTTTCAATCAGGTCAGGCTGAAGAGATACCTGGAGATGAGGGGTGCTGATGGAGGGCCGTGGAGGAGGCTATGTGCTTTGCCAGCATTTTGGGTATTTAGTACCTTTCATTTGTCTGTGGATAGCCGGTCTGTTTTTTCATACGATTTGTTGTACCCATCTGGTCTCAATGAGCATAGTTTTATGAGAACACAGTGGATCCTTAGGATACATTTTTAAGTGCTAAAATTTGTAGAAAATCTTGAGGGCATTGAATAGTAGCTTGTCACATAATGATGTAGTTGTATTTTCTTACCATAGGAGATGATGACATCTGTAAGGTAAAACTGTGGCGTGATTCCTTTCTTAGCTAACGGATCTCTTCTTTCTCCTCCCGAATACCAGGTTGGGATATTATATGACGATATCTCGCTTCAAACTGTTCTGGACATGACAGCTGATTGGACTCTTGAGGAAAGACAAATGTTAAGGAATAAGGTAACAAAAGCACTTTACATGAATGAGTTAATACTATTAATCTAGACTAACAATGCTTGATACAAGTGGAACATTTATTCAATTTCTAAATTTTAACTTTAGCAAACTCTTATTTACTAGGTTCCAAAGATGGGTCTAAAGACACCATTTAGGGACGGATTACTGAGGCACGTTGCTGAAGATATTGTGAAACTGGCTAAGGTAATTTGGTTACTACTGCTGTCGTTTTCTGGGCAACGGTTTCTTCAAAGTACCCCCCATTTTTTTGCAGGATGGTCTAGAAAGAAGAGGCTTCAAAGAAGTTGGGTTCTTGAATGAGGTTAATGACGTGGTTAGCACAGGTAACTTAGTCATATATCATGCGCCTCTTCTTCTTCTTCCTCTTCTTCTACTACTATTTTTCTCCCCAATTCTTTGGCATTTTCTTTCCCCTGGGTGATTAAGGTGCAATTAACACTCACAATATGAGCATGGAGACCCCCCCTTGTCAGATCCATGCTATGTATCATCGTTGCATGCATTTCATCGCTGTGTTCTATCTGCTCGATAGGCTTTGATCTTGTGAGGCTTTAGTATTCAGTCCTGGACATGTGTACGTGCGTAATATGTCTGATACATGCTTAAAGGTTTCTGAGTTGGAGAAACATACTTGATTTATAAGTTTGATTTTTCCTGATAAATTAATCTGCCGATGTCCTAGAAATTTAATTACAGGTTTTTGTGTATAAAGATGCTTGTTTTTCGATCTCATAATATTAGGGATGGCAATGCTACCTTGGTAGTCAAGTTTAAATTTGCAACCCAGGCGTTTGGTTCTATTGCAGGCGTGACACCTGCCGAGAAACTTTTAGAGCTGTACCATGGAAAGTGGGGACAATCTGTTAATCCTGTTTTTGAGGAGCTACTATACTAATATTACCAGATTTGCAGAATTTGAGGTGATCATTTTGTGTGTAATTTTTGTTACATTTTTAGATGTAAGCCTTTAATTCTCTTTTCTTCGCCCTCCTGTCGGTGTTCTGCCGCCATCTGTTGCAAGTTGTTAGACAATAGACGAATAATTTTCACAGGAATAATCTTTGTAAATCCTTTGGTTGGGGATTCTCAAAGGACCCTGTGTAACAAGATCAATCCCATTTTCTTTTGTTGCATTTGGAATGGACAAGGCATGTGGCCAGGAAGAAGCTAGCATGTGCTTCTTTTTCTGTGCACATCAAGCAATGGGTGTACATTTTACTGAAATTTAGTAATAAGCAAAGAATCAAATCAAAATTTATGATCATAACTAAGTTTATCAGGTAACTTGTTTTTGTAATAAATTTACCTGCATGTAAAACATTTTCCAATTCCAAAATTGGAAAATTTATTCATGAGAGACGAATACGTCGGTGAATTGTTAGATCAGTTGTTCACTGAATTGCTAATCCAATTGTGTGTGATTGCTTACATTTAATTGTTGGCCTTTCGAAAGAGTGAAAGTGATGAAAGAAAATTTTAACGCTCGAATTCAATGAGGTGATGGTAAGAATTGTGCAGTTTTAACGTAACGATAAGATTATTTTATTATAACTTATACGAGTTGCTGGCATTTTGCCTGATCTCACGGATATCGAAATGGGACTGCCACCCCACCCGTCAGGGTGGAGCCCTGCGTGTTTTCCATGCTAAGCTGCTCACAAACAGGTATTGAAAGAATTGAAAGCAACTCTCAACCAGCAAAGTTGAAGAACCATTATGTACGATTTATCTTTTTAAATCTTTTTGCCATCTCTCATCCGCCTTCCTGTCTATTCGTGAATTAACATATACACAGTGTTCATTGTTTTTTTCAAGAGAGAAATATACCATGCGCGATGATGCACATGCACTTTCAATCTTATTTTCTTGTTTAACATATAGCCCCTGTTGTTCAACATAGGATTCCAGCATCCAAGTAGCCAAACAGTCCTTGTGGGGTGCGTTGCTGGATGGAGAGGCCCAAAAGGAAACACTTATTTAAGAAGACACTGACAGGCTGACATGAAAAATCCATCGGCCCCTCCACCAATAATTGAATCTTCCTATTCCTCACCTCATACTTTATAGATTGTTTAACTTTTATAACACTAATTGAGCACCAAATTATGGCCAAAAAATTGAGCGCCAAATTGGATCCACATTGCATAATCGCTAATGCTACCAATTATCTTATTTTTATGGTGCAACCACCTTATCTTCTTCGTGGTACATGACCACAGTACCCCACCAACCTCTTCCTCTTTACATGTCTGTCTGTCTGTCAATTTCGTGACTTATTTGTCTGAATTCTGAAGCCATCCAATGAAAAGGTCACTTTGCCTCAAACTAGCATGAACCATGAAACTCGTTGTTGTTAAAACCAAATCAGTCATCAAATAAAAAAAAATTAGTAGTTCAAACTTCAATTAGTTCAATTAGTTTAACTAGTATTTGAACTAATATTTAATAATGAATATATGCTTATAAAATTAATTAAAAAAATAATACTTATAGATGGTAATTAGATATTAATTTCTTAGTTTTAAGGATTAATGTGAAAATGATGATCAAATTTAGGAGAAAATTGAAAATTTTAATTAAATTTAAGGTTTATATTATAATTTAAATAAAATTTGAGATCAAATTATAATTTTTTATATCCGGTTCAAAACTTTCAAAAACCAACCATCAACTAGACCAAAAAAGCTGGTCACCGATCAAACCGGTTGGATAAGTTGGTTCGGTCTGATTTTGTTAACATTGATCAAATTAGGTTGAGTTTGATTATACAGTTGTAAAAAAGTTCAGGGGAAACAAAGGAGATGGAAGAAAGAACCAAATTGTTAAATGGGATACTTTGGGAATTTTGTTTTTTGGGCATATTTTTAGAATCTTAATCGGTAGATGGAAAATCATTCTGAGGTTTGGTTGGTAATTTTGGTTAGAGTAAGGCCAGAGAAGCTTGGATGCATCTTGCTGTCTCCTTTCATGTCCAGCTCACAACCCTGGTTGGACTTTGACATTGCCTCCTCCAAACAAAGACACATGAAATTATTCATTGAGCCCTCTCTCTCATCAATTCCCACTACTTAATAGAGGAGGAGAAAAAAAATAAAATAAGATAAGGACAATATCAAAGTCACAATCTTTAATGATCCCATCTTTCTTACACCTACAAAAGGCTTACACCATATCCTTCACTGCTCCACCCCTCCTCTCTATACTTCTTCTGCACATATTGTTAATATTTTTGTAAGTTAAGAAAACCCATTTTGCCTTATCAAGAAAAAGTTACAATCATATCAAAATGAGAGAAATTCTCCATATCCAAGCAGGTCAATGTGGCAACCAAATTGGTGCCAAGTTCTGGGAGGTTGTGTGTGATGAACATGGAATTGATGTTGCAGGGAATTATGTTGGCAATACCCATGTCCAACTTGAGAGGGTTAATGTTTACTACAATGAGGCCAGTGGCGGCAGGTATGTTCCAAGAGCTGTGTTAATGGACCTTGAGCCAGGGACCATGGACAGCTTGAGGAGTGGTCCTTATGGGAAAATCTTCAGGCCTGATAATTTTGTCTATGGCCAAAATGGAGCTGGAAATAACTGGGCCAAGGGGCATTACACTGAAGGAGCTGAATTGATTGATTCTGTTCTTGATGTGGTTCGTAAGGAGGCTGAGAATTGTGACTGCTTACAAGGTACTTTACAGGTTTCACTTTGTCACTTACGCCTAATGGAGTAAGTTGGCCTAATTGGAATTAACATTTTTTTCTTAGATTGATCCTCTATAGCACTAGTAGAATGAAATGACGAGAAAAAAATCATGTATCCGACTTTTATTGCTGCCATAATTGATAGCACTGTATACTTTTTGTGTGATCAGGCTTTCAAATATGCCATTCACTGGGAGGTGGAACCGGATCAGGAATGGGGACCCTGTTGATATCAAAGATCAGGGAAGAATATCCTGATCGGATGATGCTGACATTCTCAGTCTTTCCTTCTCCAAAGGTGTCTGACACTGTGGTTGAACCCTACAATGCCACACTTTCTGTGCACCAGCTGGTGGAAAATGCAGATGAGTGCATGGTCCTCGACAATGAAGCACTATATGATATCTGCTTTCGAACTCTCAAGCTCACCAATCCAAGCTGTAAGTTAAGACATAGATGATCGTGATTTTGTACTCACTAATCGGGATGTGAACTATGTGGAGCCATAGCCAATATTACCTTAAATCCAATATTACAAAATTTTCCTTTAGTTCATAGACATAAACTTTACTTGGGAACTTGGGATTTCAACTACCTCAAATAGAAATCATTGACACATGTTGCTGTGTTATTACTCATTTGTTGCTATGATCTTAACTTGGGATTTCAACTACCTTAAATGGAAATCATTGACACATGTTGCTGTGTTATTACTCATTTGTTGCTATGATCTTACTCATTGAGAGGCCAAACTCGTTCAATTTGGATTGTAAAAAAGATTTTCTGAGTGCATAAGACCCTCACAATGTAGGATCTGCAGAAGGGTTACATGTATACAGTTTTGCATTTATTTTACAGGAAAGTTGTTTTCACCAAACTTCAGACCTAATATTTTTTATTTGAATCATAAGTTCTTATAAACTTAATCATGGAAATGTTCTCCTTTGAACAAAAAAATGTTTCTATTCTAACGTATCGTTGTCAAGTAATGTTATAAATCAGCTTAAGCTTTTGGCGGATTGGTAGTAATGTTTATCTATCCTATGTGTATGAATGCTACAGTTGGTGACCTCAACCATTTGATCTCAACGACGATGAGCGGAGTCACCTGTTGCCTCCGTTTCCCGGGACAACTCAACTCCGATCTTCGAAAACTAGCCGTAAACTTAATCCCCTTCCCACGTCTCCACTTCTTCATGGTTGGTTTTGCTCCGTTGACCTCCCGCGGCTCGCAGCAATACCGTGCCTTAACAATCCCTGAGCTGACACAACAAATGTGGGATGCCAAGAACATGATGTGCGCTGCTGACCCGCGGCACGGCAGGTACTTGACAGCCTCAGCAATGTTCCGTGGCAAAATGAGCACCAAGGAAGTGGATGAACAAATGATAAATGTACAGAACAAGAACTCTTCATATTTTGTTGAGTGGATACCAAACAATGTCAAGTCAAGTGTGTGTGACATACCCCCAACTGGTTTGGCAATGTCATCCACATTTATGGGGAATTCTACGTCTATACAAGAGATGTTCCGGCGGGTTTCGGAACAATTCACGGCCATGTTTAGGAGGAAGGCCTTCTTGCATTGGTACACTGGGGAAGGAATGGATGAAATGGAGTTCACTGAGGCTGAGAGCAACATGAATGACTTGGTATCGGAGTATCAACAATATCAGGATGCCTCGGCAGACAATGAGGAGGAACAGTATGATGAAGAGGCTGAGGAGAATAATTAAAGGCAAAGTTGGTGTTTTTTTTTTTTTTTTTTTGGATTGGCATATTTCGCTTATTTATTTGTTTCTTCGCTTGCTATTTTCTGTTTTGATTGTGGCCATTCAAAAAAAAAACAAAAAAAGAAAAACATATTCTGTTGTGTATTGGGGTTATTTCTGTTTGTTGTTTGATGATCAATAAGCTAAGCTTGTGAAATTATTATGAATAAATATACAAAATTTCCAGTTGGAAATTTCGACCTGATGCGCACAAGATCCCAACTAGAAACCAAAAATTCCTTCTTCTTTTTTTTTTTTTGTTTTTTTTTTTTTGTTTTTAACTTTATTACAATTAAATTTTGCATAACCCCTGCAAATGGGTTGTTGATGTTCACTAAAAATGAGACTTCAAACGAATTGATATATTCATTAAAAGTTTGATAGTTCGACTCGGTAAGCTCTTGACTTAGACTTGTTTATTTAGTTAAATGAGTAATACACGAGTTTAAAATTAAAACTCATTTAATAAACTAGCTGAGCCTGAACATGAGCAAGTTCAGTTTGGTTCATGCTCCTGAATAACTCGTTTAAAATTCGTTTAGAACTCGACAAATATATTATCAATAGCTCATTTAATATATATCGTTATAAACTCATTTAATGTATTAATAACACTTAATTATATCATCTAACTTTTAACATAAATAGTTACCAATTTAGAGTTATATTTTTGTTTCAAATATTTATTTAGCTAAAATTTATATGTGATTATGGTTGTAAACAAATCGATACGTTGATTAAAAACTCGATAACTTGATTTGATTTAATAAATGAGTCAAGTAAGCAAAAACAAGTTTAGTTAAACATATAAACAACTCGTTTAAGAAATTGTTTATATAATAATTAACAAAAACTCATTTATTATATTATAAAAATAATTTCCTCAAACTCATTTTCAATATCATATTCAAATTATATATTACACATATTTACATTTATACATTAAAATTAAACATTTATTTTTAATTATTTAATTTTATTTAAATAAATATTTTTTATCCTTTTATTTTATGTCTAATAATAAAGTTTTTCAATTTTAATTATTTTATTAATATTATAAAATTAAATAATACAATTCGTTAAAATATTAAAAAATTAACTCAATAATAACAAGCTGGACTAAAGCTCGGCTCATTGATAAACGATACTGATACTTAACCTCATTTTTAAGCTCGTTTAATAAACAAGCAGATACTTAAGTTTGGCAAAACTCGACTCAATTCGGCTTGTTTGTAGCTCTATCTGAAAATCATATATGTGTGTATAACTTTATTTGCAAGATAAAAAATACTCCTCTTTGGGAAAATATTAGTGTAGAGAAGAGAGAGTTCATAATAAAAATACACAGACAGAAGCAAACATTAATCAAACTAAAACAGAACCACCAATTTTTACTCTTTTGGCCAGCAAAGGAGTAACTTCATTCATTTATCAAAATAGTACAATATCAATTGCAAGAAACCTGCAAATCATATTCACAAATCCCTGAAGATTTGCATGCCTTGATTATAATACAGAGACTAACACCTTCCTTGGTTAACGAGAAAGAGGTGAGAGAAACGCATGGAAACAAAAATAAAATGAGAAAGGAATGATCACACGTTTGGCTTGCTATGAGCAAAGAAAACAATGGGAAAATTGCCTGTAAGGTATTAATAGATGAAATGTATCACAATCCTACACATGTGCTATAAGCTAGAGCATTATTCCTCTGGTGCAATCATTTTTTATTCAATCAATGTAAATACATTTGCAAACAATAAATCATCTAGTTGCACAAACTAATCGGTCGATTGCAGTTGTGTCCATGTATTTCCAATCACTAATTAAATAGTTAAAACATCAAAGAAAGTTCTGCACACCAGGCTAACCACCTAGAAATCATCTATTTATAGAAGGTAGATAGGTTCCAAGAAAGATCAAACGCACAGGAATAGCAAATAACGATTCATTCAAAAACCCGAGAAACAAAGAACAAAAACACCAACTCCAACCCACCTTGAGCAGCCACAACCAATAGCACTGTACATAAATTACACTGATTTAATAACAGTTGAATAGTACCTTTACAAACATTTAATCTGTCTCGAGAATTGTCTTTAATTTTTTTCCTGGACTTCTGTAATGGGAACGGTCAGCAAGTGAAAAGAATGGCAGAAAGACAGCATGTTCAAGAGCACACCAACACAGCAGTGTTCAGAAAACTGACGAGAACCAACCATCCACTAACGTTGTTTGTTGAGAATTCTTACTGATGACTGCCAGTCATCCGAGCAGACAGAGAGGTCCCAAATCCTTATTTGCCGTATGATCAAATCCTGCTTGGAAATTGAGAGCTCAAGTTTGACACAGACAGTCATCTTATGAAAAAGAACAACTGAAAAATAAATTTACTCTGAACCTTTGATTATCAAGCATTGGCATTCTTTTTACTTTCGAGGGTTGATCCTTCTTTGAGAGCTGCTTGCGCCTCACTTTCCTTTCCCAGTGCAAAAAGAGCAGCAGCTTGTAAATAAGAGGCAATATGCCAAACAGGAGATATTACTTGGGCTTGCAGTGCATCATTTAAGGCTTCTTGTGGCATGTCATTCATGAGGTAGGACAGACTTCGGCGTGCAAAAACAGTTGGGGAGACCATGGTTCCAACATCTATGAACTGCAAATTCATTCAACTATCAGCTTAGTTTTGGAATTTTTGCACAAATGGAAATATTAAGTCTTTCAGATGATTTCCATATACGATAACCGTACTAAAAAAAACTTCGTCTGCTTTGGATCCAACTAAACATTAGGTTTGCCATTGCTAGTCCCAAGCTAGAGTAAGAGGGATGATGGCAGTAAGGTCGGACATATTATTAGACAAGATTATGCAAAGTCCATGGAAATATGGAGGATTTTCTTCATAAGTTCAAGGTTAGAAGGCTAAAACAGATGCATGCGACTTGAGATTTGCATCATCGCAAAATTCTTATTAAGTTGAAGGGTAAACTTATCAAACAATGATTATTGTGTGGTAGTGAATGTTGAGCTGCTAAAAAACATGGCCAAAAAAAAAAGTGTGTGATGGAGATGAGAGAAAGCTTACATGGATTTTGCAGTCACTTTAGGAATGCGAAGTAAGAAACGTGAATATCTGTAACATAGTCAGTGCAGTTTCAATTGAAGACAAGCTGAGATAATGGTGTTTTGTGTGGTTTGGACGAGTCTAGTGTAGACAGAAAATGCAATAATTAAGAGTGGGAAATCAAATGCAGGATGATGGTAAGAAGAGAGGGAGAAGGTGACCTAATTTGATTCGGAAATTTTTAGTCAGAAAGGATTTATAATAATTATACATTGCAACAAACTCATTTCATAATAGAACGGCATGACGAGAAAAGTTTCATATGGTTGACTTTTCTTAAATTTGAGATTAAAACTTTGCTATTGTTGTATTACCCTGCTAAAAAAGAAGACCACAATATTGAAATCCTAACAATTTTTTAAACTAATAGTAGCTAGCACCTCTCTTCCCATACAAGTACAATCACGGATTGTATCCACTTCATAAAAAATGGAAACCACTATTACCTGCGAATAGCATTCAATGGCAGCTCTAGAATCTTTATGGCGGAAAGCGACATCGCCCTTCTTTTTTGAATTTAGTGTCTCTTGCATCTGATTGGTCCACATCTGGAATGAGAGCTGTAAGAAAGGAACAGAACAGAGTAAACACAACATCCAGCTGAAATCAGGCTCAAATTGCAAAAAAGAAATGACCAAAGAAAATGTAACAGAAGTAGCAGAAAAAATATTTATGACACAAAATGCAGTTTCTTGAAGCTTTGTAAACAACCATGAACCAGATTGAATGTTTACCGTTGAATTAATCTATTAAATGGTGTAACAAAAAAATAATTTTCACCATCTAGAAAATAAAAAAGACGAGAAGAAAAAACCTCAGTAGCTGCACCCTCATCATCTTTGAACCCAAGCTTTTCCAAGATTTCATGTATGGCAGTCAAATCCATTCTTGTGCAAGCTTCACCAAGAGGTGACAGAGGTACAGCAGCAGCAACATCTGGGATACCCATCAATACATGAGAAGGAACCTGCAAAACAAATTACACAATCTCATTCATCAATAAAATCACGTTCACTATGCATATCTTAATGCTTCATTATGCATATCTTAGTGCTTTTAGGCAAAAAAAGGGTTCAATAAGGTTGGTGTGCTAGGATCTATTTGACACAGGCAAGAGCCAAAATAATACTAGTAATAACACAATGACATACAGTTATTCATAAATCAATAGACAAGCAACCTCGACATCCTTTTGAAGAGGAATCAATGCAGTAACCAAAGACTTTGGATTTGGCCGCTCCCGAGGCTCGTACTGTAAACATCGAGAAGCCAGTCTCACCAACTCAGTTCCATCATCATTTGTAAATTGACCTTCCAAGCAAGAATCTGTCAACATTTGGATATTCCTGTCCCGTATTAAGTCCAGTGCCTGAAAGAAGTATTACAACTGAATATCAAATAGAACCTTAAGAAAATCTAGATCTTTAGACCTGTGCCACACAGTACAAGGATTTTAAAATTCATTTTAGAGACCAAGCTATATACTAGGCCAGACTCCCATCCCAACCATAAAGAATGTCCCTATAGATAAGGCTCCCACAGTAAGGTTTGGAGAAAGTTCAAATGTACGCAACCTTATCTTTGTATTCACAAAGAGGTTATTCTGCCACTTGAACCTGTGATTTCTAGGTTACAACAGAGTAACTTGACTATTACATCAAAGCTCACTCTTCCCATCCCCAACCATAAAGTTCACCATATTAGAAACAAATTCCAACAAAAAATTTCACATGTTCTGCCACCAGGCATTGAGTTTTCCGTGGCAATTGTTCAAGTCACTCAAAAACAGTTATCAGTGTCACCAATATGCATCATTCAGTTCATCAAACAGACACAGGTATAATAGTAATTGAGAGCAAAATTCTTTATTTCATGCTTTTACAGTTTGAAAAACCACTCATTAAAGGGAATTTAAAGAAGTGTATAAATAAAAAGAGGCCTTCAGACAGTTAAATCAGCATGTCACACTAAGGAGGCAAGGAAAAGACTTACATGGCTGGGAGGAATATGTTTTCCACTAAGAAGGTCAAGCAAAAGGGTGCCAAAGCTATAAATGACACTTTCCGGTGTCACCCTCCCTACAAAATTTATAAATATACATATGAGGAGATGTTCAATATACCAAATAGGGAAACAGGATGACGGGATCCAAATGAAGTGATATTCATCGACTACAAGTGATTAATTACTCAATTACCCAAAAATTAGCAACAGATGACAGTGATCAGGGGATAGCAAGAAATTCTTGCTTTAGAGAATAAATACCAGTTCTGAGATACTCTGGAGGAGTAAACGCCAAATTTGTACTATAGCTTTTTCCATCTCTACTGTTTTTCATCAGACCAAAGCAGGAAAGCCTGGGGTTTCCATCCTAATGATAGAAACAACAGATTTTAAGGTACTATACAACAGGCCCCAAATGTAAAAAAAGAATGGATAACAGATTCAAAAAAATAAGATACCTACATCATCAAAAACAATTCTATAGGCATTAAGATCATGATAAAGTGCACGCCCTTTGCTGGTACAATACTCTAGAGCTTGTGCAAGATGTAGAGCCACTCTTAGTCGCATTGCCCATTTCATTGGTTGTGTTTCCCCTGAAGAAGTCTAAGAGTCAACATTGAGATGTGAAGGAAAATGACAGATGTTGGATACAAACTCCATTGGTCTCCAAAAATTCTAACCGTGATGGCAAACTTTTTATCAATCTAAGCAATTTGGACTGCATTCATGCTAAAATTTGTTGTCTAGTTGCTTTATGGGAAGTGTATCTATTCAAAGAGATCTATAAATAATATAAACAGACACGAATAAGATAGAAAGTGGCAATGGTTTATCCATCAAAAGTTGCCGAAATTCTGTCAATTGTTATTCACGAAATATTACATATATAATCCATTAATCAAGTAATGGCATTCAACAGTATTTAAACATCAGGAAAGAGCATAAAAAACAAACTTACAATGAAATAGGTGTTTTGCTAATGTGTCATTGGGCATAAATTCTGCAACAAGCAATCGCTCATCCCCTTCACAACAGCAGCCAAGTAAATTTGCCAGCCTTTGATTCCGGAGCTGACCAACAGCTCTTGCTTCTTCCTAAGAGTTGCACAATATTGTAGTTCAGGATATATCATATCTTGTAAGAGAAGAATAAGAAGAGTATTACATTAAACTTTACGAGCTACCATGGTCATTGTGAAATAAGCAAATTATGCCTCATTTACTTACCAAAAATTGCCTGGCATCAGGCCAAGCAGATCTGTTAAAACGTTTCACAGCAATCCTCCTCTGATTCTCAAGCTTCCCCCTATAAACCACATTTGGAGCCTTCTCCCCGTGTTCAGAAACTATATTTTCCACGGCAAACCCAGAAGTAGCCATCCTCAGTGTATCAATCGAGTACTCACGGAATGCTGGCAAGTCATTAGCTTCACTCTTCTCCTCATTTTCTGCCAAGAACACAATCTCAAAGATCACAACCACACCCATAAAACAAACAAAAGGAAAAGCCACCCATTTCACTTACCCTCATGATTGGCCTGAGGAACTGCTCCACCAGATTCAGGTTCCCAACAGCATGCCGGTTTCCAACAGCATGCTGGTTCCCAACAGCATGCAGAGAGCTTTGAACACTCACAGCCCATCTCAAAAATCGCAGAATCCAAAATCAAACACTAAATTGCCAAACCCCAATTGCAGCCAGGTCTTGCCTAGTTCAAATCACTCCATCCAGCTACAGTTAATCCCTCTTCTCAGATTTAGCAACATATTCACAGTAAGCAACTAACAATGTCCAAAGCGATTGCTCCGCTGCAGCAAGTCAGACAAAGTTTTGAACTTTGTGGCCAAAAAACAAGCAACCCAATTGGCCTGTGACAAAATGGAATCAAAATCCAAACATAGATTCAAAGACAACCGAAAACTACCAAATGAGAAACAAAAGAAAAAAACAGAACAAGCTTAAAAAACCAAGGAATCTCACATGTCACATCAATTCACTGGCTTTCCAACAATATCAAAAAACTTTATAATGAACTACTAGTTTTAAAAAACAGCCACATCACTATCCGAAACACGAAGTCTCCATTTTTCCTTACATACAGACAAAACAAAACGCGTAGATTCAAATCACTATTTTCAACTTTCCCAAACTTTCTCGGCAACCAAACACTCCACCAAAAAAAAAAATCCCAACTTGAAAGTTACCTTGTCCAGTAAATTCCTCGCAAAGTCAACCCACTACACCCAGTTGGTCAACGAAACTCTCTGAGCTTCCCCCACTCTAACCCTCAGCTCCAAAGTGTTTTACTTAACAAAACCAAATCAAACCACTGAAATCAGCACAACAAACACGCGCACACACGCACACACACACGTACAGGTAGTTGGGGACCTGAAAGGTGCAATCTTTGGGTTGGGTAAGAAAAGAAAAGGGGAAAATGGAAAAGGCCGAAAGAAAAACAAAATGGGGTTTTAAATTTTAGTCAAGTTTTTGGCTTTTGGATTGTTTGGCTTTTGGGTTTTGGTTTTTGGGATTTTGTTTGGCTGTTTTTGGGCGAGTAAAAGGGGAGCTCTGGTGCTGTGCTGTGCTGTTTAGGGGAAGTGCTTTTTGGAGTTTTGAATCTACAGACTGCCGGCACCAGCAGATCAGTTTCTTTATTTTCTTTCTTTTTGTTTTTTTGAGTTTTTATGTTTTGTCTCTCCATGTCTTTGGCTCATTGTGTGTGTGTGAAGTCAAAAAATAAGAAATTAGAGTGGTTTGAGACATTGGATCATGTTTTAGTCTTCTATATGGGTTGTATTACTAAATAATATTAATAAAATACAATACAATCTGAGAAAAATTTAATCTTAATACTTATTTCGTTGCAACATGTCATGTGGTCAATGGGGAAAACATATTTTTTATGAAAAAAAAAGAAAGTAAAACTGAGCATATTTATGAAAAAAAAAGTACGTGTTGTGTGAATTGAATTCATGTGTTGATTATTTTCTTAAAATAAGTGTGAACTCATTAGAGAGATCTTTTCTTGAGGCACTTCCCACAAATTTTTAACCTTTGTTGGATAAAGATGAACAAATTACTGTTTATCTTAAACATTAATTTTCTTTGTCTGGAGTCATGATTAGTTTATTCTTTTGCTATGCCAAAAAATTCAGTATATCTAATCCTTATATCTTGATTTTTTAGAGTGTCGTGAATTACTATGTTGAAGAAATATATTTCCATAAATCAAATTTAAAAATTTCATGTAATTCCCTATAAGTAGAATATTAATAAAGAAGCCTCTATAAAATATCTAATAATTAGAATTTAATCATCAATTTTAAAAGTGTCGAGTTCTGATTATGAAAAATAAAGATATAAAATTTATATAAAAAAATTAATATTATTATATGAATAATGATTTAATGAATTTTTTAATATATATATAAAATAAAGAAGAGAAAGTTGAGTAAATGATTTGTTTAAAATGAGAGAGATTTGCATGTCTATTGCTTGGGGAAAGAAGGGGCATGGTGGGGTGGTGTCTCTGTGTGGATTGTGTTTGCTCATTTCATTTAAATGATTTTCCACCGACATTGCTCCTCCTCTCAATTTTTTTAATATTTTTTGTACAGCTCAGGATTTGCAAAATCAATTTGTCCCAACCTTTACATTAAAAACTAATTACGAAAACACACTTTCAGTTGGAACACTTGTAAGAATAAATGCGAATACAATTGATGCACAGATGAACATTTTTCTTACTGTGAAGATCAATATTATGCTTTTCAGCCTCATAGGCACAATAAATTTAGGTTACATGTTGCATTCTACCCCTTCCCTTTCTTTTTTGAAACAAAAAAAAAAGTATAATATAGGTATATTAATTATTATACCTGTGATCTAAAACTAGAAGTCATATATTAATGTATGGATTTAACTTTTTTTATGAGAATAATTAACTATTAAAATACTATTTAGCTGAATGCACCTCTCTTCTTTTATTAATTTAGAATTCTTAAAAAATTTAATAAAACATACTGACACATTGTCAAAAAAATCATATAATTCAATTAAATGTATTATTTGTATAGTCTATTACGATGGTATTGTTCATTTGTGTTCAACAAGTAACAAGCTAGAGTTTTCAAGATAAATCATTTTGAATTTAAATCTCAGAACTAATTAACAAAAACAAAATCATCCGTAAGCTAAAATTTGACGTCAAAAGTAGTCCTTCGATGTTTGGCAATACATGTGTCAGCATTTGAGCCTTTCAGGTCACTGGAAATTTCACGACATTGAAAACAAAAAAAAAAAAAGACAAGAAGAAGAAGAAGAAGAAGAAGATAGGCAGAGGCAAGGGGCATCCATAATTGAAGCAGCTTGGCAGCAGGATTCTTTCACATTTTAGGGGTCTTACGTTGTGTGTATGCGATTAAATATTGAATCAAGCACCAACCGCTTCATGTATGTCATAATGTCAATGTTCATTTATAGTGGAGGTGGGTTGATAACCAAAACATTCCTAAAGGGCATCAACAAGAAGTCAACAGACAAGTTATCAACTTTTTAATTGCTAATGCAATTAAACATTTCTTTCTTTTTTTCTCAAAAAAAAAAAAAAAAAAAAAATCGCAGTTATGTTAATCATTACATATATAAGTCAAAATCAATAATTAGTTATTGATGTCCTCGTTCAACCTCTCTCATAAGGAGGACTTTCTACTCGAGTATTGTTGATTTTAAATGTGTATTATCCACACTTATTTTCAGTGTTAACGATTTTGTAATTCGATATTATTTCTTGACATAAATCCTCATTTATTTAAAAGTATACCACAATAAAATGACTCAAATCTAAACTAATACATGAAAAAATACATTGAATTAAACTTCCACCTTAAGTCAATGGAATATAACTTTAAAATATTACCTTACCTAGATATGATAGTTGCCATTCATGCTTCAACAATCAACTCGCCAAAGAGTTTACGAGGGAGTTTGCATTGGCTGTTGCATTCCACGGCTCCAAATTGTGGATTCAAACTACAATAAAGGTAGTGTTCTGCAAGGAAGCATCCGGACAAATTGGTTTCATGTTTGGTGGAATCGGGTTGATTTTTTGAGGAATTTTTTTTTAATTTTTTTTAGTGTCTACTATATAAAATTTACACTTTAAATTTTAAAATAATATTTATCTAATTTTAAATTTTAATTTTTATAATTTTTTGTTTCATATTTTTTCAATACAATTACAAAAAAAATAAAAAAAAGCAATTACATTTTTTAAAAGTGTTCAAACACCCAATCTGAATGCCAATCTTCGCTCTTCAAACTATCAAAATAAGTCCTCAACTTGTACTTTGTAGGCCTGAAAATGCTGTACATGCAGCTAACACTACACGTAGTTGAGGATTTGTGCTAAAACTTTTTGTTGAGGCTACACCCACCCAATCCGGATTCAAATGTATAGTACTTTAAAGAATGTTTTAGTTTGATCCAATAATGCCATGCAAAAATGAAAATGAATAATTTTGGACCTAACTAGATTACGGAATTGGACTACTATTTTTTAAAATAAAGGACTCATTTTTTTTAGTGTCATTAAATGACCCAACAAAATCACTTAAGTAGTTATCTGTAATACAATAAGTAAGAAATGTTTTGTAACTGTATTAACAAAATGTGCAACAAAAATAAGAAAAAAAAATCATCATTTTTTTGTTACATATTTTATTATTATTATTACATTACAGACAATAATTATGATAAAATTCTTCATATTATTAACATTTATCTTTTTTTTTTTTTTTTGGAGAGACGAAGGAGTCTATCTTAAAAATTCACAACAAACAGAAAGACGAGAATTTTTGGGCCAAAAAGGAGTTAGAAGTCCAAGCTTGGGCGTGACACAGCGGATCTAAGAGAATTTTTTCATCCAAACCGTTCGTATTATTGGAAAAAAGTTCAATACACCCTAACATAACCATTCCACACACCACCTTTTTTTTCAAGACAAAAAAAAATATATTTGTTTAGCCGTCCACTCGAATCCAATGGGCTGAGGTGTCAGTCTTGGCATGCATATATATATATATATATATATATATATATTTTTTTTTTTAACATATGTTGGTCATGCGTCATTATAAGACCGTGAGTCTATTGTTTTTTTTTTTTTTTTCATTCGACCTTTCTTACATAATAAATTTATTATTTAAATATTATTAAATTTAAATGAAATTCCTCTTGCATTTAGATGTCATTTTAACGGGTCTTAAATTACTATTACTAGTCCACTTTGGATTCTTTAATCGCTCACATGCAACAAATTCGTTTATTTTATTGAAATGGAGTTGACATGGAAACTTTAGTTGATATGAGGACAGAATAATCGGATTACCGACTAAAATATTACCTACCGGTTCCTCTGTTTGTTGTTGTTGTTTCTGCCGTTCCTCGAACGCATAACCTTGACAAAGGTCATGACTGCATAATGTGCATTGCCGTGAAGGCAATCTGTGGATGGGATTATGAAGTGACACTTCAGCGATAATCTGATATATTGTGTTCAATATTAATTTGTGTTTGAATTTTTAGATTGTCATTCTCTTTGTAAATGGGGTATCCAACGCAGGTACGGTGTATAAATTTAAGATTTGTTAATAGTGTGATTGGGTATAGAAGACTCGTTTCAAGTCTAATAATATTCTAGTAGTAGATTATTTATTTAAAAGAAGTTAAATGAAAATATCGATAATTTAAAAATTAATCTGATATCTACAGTAATTGTTTATCTGATGGTTCAAAGGATGGGCCTGCCGATTACTTAGCGTACATATTTCATTTCGCTCTGATGAAACGGTCAAATCTCATATTTCTTGTGATCAAGCTCAAAACGGTGCGTATCGGAGAGGGAAACAAGTGCAGAAACCATCTTGAGACTCTATGTTTCTCTCCTTCCTCGTTCCCGCAATTATTTCAGCTTCCCGACTGTCTGTGGACGTTTTCAAAGCTAAAAAGGTTCAATCTCTCTCTCTCTCTCTCTTTCTCCATCTCCGTGTCTCTGTTTCCTATATTTGTTTGTAAATTGCTTGATGGGTTTTACTAAAATGTGCTAATTCACCAACCTGTTTGCGAAAATGTCGCAGTGAAGTTGAGAGAAGGAAAGCCAGCCAGCCAGGGGCTTAGACCCACTAAACTTTCGGCCTTTTCAATCTCCGTTTCCATTCATCAAAAAGAAAGGTGGGATTATTTTTTTTTTAGTCTTGGCATTTTCTTTTTTTCTTTTCTATCCGTAATGAAATAACTCTCCTTATTCTTATAAACCTCATTATTCTCTTCCAAGGTTAGAATTTAAATTATCGTGTCCGTCTAAGTGTAAGTTCTAATCATTAGAGCGTCTCTGTGTCTTTGACGGGCAGCTGTCTTGGCATTTTCTACGAAAAATGAGGCAGCTTTCCGAGTCAGCAAGAGTCAAGAATTAAAACTGCGATCTATTTTTTTTCCTTTAATTTTTGTTTTTGATTATTGATAGATGATGAAATATGTGAAGCCGTTGGCATTGTTCCATGACTTACTGAAGTCAAAAGCATTAGAAAGAGGGCGGTTACTGGGCTTGGATGTTGGTGATAAGTATGTGGGGCTGTCCGTTTCTGACCCAAATAACAAGATCGCATGTCCTTTAAGGTACTTTGTGAGATCACATGTTACTTCCCGTTTAGTTAGTGTTTTTGATTGATGTCTATTTTCATGTTTATACTTTATATAGCTGTTGAGACTAAAAGAGTTTTTTTTTTTTGTTGGTGTGTGTTCTGGATTTTGAACTGTCATTTTGTTCATGCAGTGTTCTGTTGAGGAAGAAATCAAACATTGGTTTGATGGCTACTGATTTCCAAAGTCTGGTGAGTTTCAGGTTATTTTCAGTTTCCTTTCTTTTGAGTTCAGCCATAATGACGTTGTAAGCCATTAATTTCCATTGCAACCAAGTGACCGACGAATTCTTCAGTCTCAAAGGATTGTTTGATGCTAACACTTCATCCATGTGCGGGATACCATTGCTGTAGCAATTTGATTCTTCAAATTGTACATGCCTGCTTTTTTTCTTTTTTTGACCCTTTTTCCTGGCTTCCATGCCAAGGATGGGTTATTCTGTGTCACCAATGCTCAGTCTGAATCTTCTGCTTATCTTTGGGTTTTATCATTTGCATCATCTGTGTTGGAAACTTACATTGTCAAGAAAAGCACATTAAACATTTTGTCTTCTCTAATTAATGTTCATGGCTAAATGTGACAACCTCTTTTTGTAAGGGCATATTTAGTAGTCAAACATTTATGCCCACTTCTGCATACTATGATCTGGATTCTGGGCTCAGCAAAGATTTTGCCATTTTTGTTTATAGCTGGTTTAAGCCATAAGACACTTGTTTCTGTGAAGCTAGAACACTTGTGGTGTAGGTCTGCTTTTGAACATTGAGCCTTCTCTGGTCTTGAAACTCAGTTATATCAGTTTCTCTTGTTTTGCTTGCATGCAGATCTCTGAACTTTCCTTGGCAGGTTTTGTTGTTGGCATCCTTTGCGATAGGCAACGAATCTCTCCTGATGTGCGTTTCCATCCCTTTTGCCATCAAGGGTTCTATCATTCACTTCCTGCTCACAATTTGTTCTCTTTCTTGGCTAGGCCATGCCAGTGAAGCTTTTCATTGATGACCTCTGTAAAACCGGGCAACTCGAAGGCGTAAAATACACATATTGGAATGAGTCTTTTACATCAAAGGTAGACACCTGTAGTTAATTTTAAACTTCTATTTTCCATGCAGTTTAATGCTTTCAACATGGAAAACTCTAGATACAGAGACCTGCTTAACTATTCACCTTATTAGCTGATGAATACAAAGTAAGATCTTCAATTTCTCAATTGGCAAAAACTATTAAATTTCATCTTGCTACAGGGTAAAATGACACTCTTAAAAAGAGCTGGTTGTAGCCTTATATTACCCAATGTATTCCTGTGCCCACTTTATGACTTCATACCCTGATCTCCAAAAAAATAAATGGAAAAAAAAGGATGGCATTTTGAAGTTTTATGTACAAGATAAAGGCTCACTGTCTATAATATTGACAGAGTGTGGAATTACTGTTAAAGCCTTTGAATATTCAACCAGTTGCAGAAAAAACTATGTTGGACAAGTTTGCTGCAGTTGGGATACTTCAGGTATAATTCTAATCCATCCCTTGCATATTTTCATTAGCACGTTGTCCCTCAACCTTTCTTATGGTTGCCAGGTTAATTACCAGTTTCCGTTTTGAAATTTAGAGTTATATTTACCAGCATGCTGCATTGATGGCAGGGGTACCTAGATTTTGCAAACAAGAAGGTGAAGGAAGAGTTATCAGAATGAACTGAATATTTACCGTGCACAGATGTAAGATTGTATTGATACCTGACTCCTAAATCTCAAATGGAAGATTGTGTTGTGAAAACGGAGCATGAATGTAACTTGTTTACTTAATTAATTTCTGTTCTTGTTAATATGGGAGGGATAAGATAAAAGTTTCCTTTATGCAACATGAGAATTTTTATTTTACTGCTGCCATGCCTATTACAGTCACTTGTAATTGGCAGTCAAGGAGGCCTTTCCCCAAATTTATAAATTTTTTGTCAAAATGAGTGCTGCCAATTTACTGGCCAAGGTTGAATTTTTAAGATTTATAGTCATAAAATAAAAAAAATTGTATTGTTGTTTTACATGTTGGAACATTTCCCCTAGTTCTGCTTGGGGTCTGTCTTCTTTTTTCTATGTCTGGGTGAAACTAGCAAATGGCAAAGCCAAAATCCAGAGAAAAGTCAAGTCTTCTCTCATGGTTTCATTTATCTACGAACTTCCTTTACTTTATTCTCAAAAATTTAAAATTTTGATATCTTTTCAAAAGATTTTGTGACAATGATTATAGAAATTTGCTTTGAAATTTGTTTAAAGAGTTTCATTATGTAAGTTAAAAAAGTACAAGTAACATATAATTAATACAATTTAATAATTTATTTGTTTTTTTAAATTATAAATTATTTAATAATTTATATTATTTTAAATTTATGTAATTTACACTATTGTTAAGTATTTTTGTTTGTTAGAAACATTTAAAATTACTTCGTCTTGTAGTTAAATGATAAATAAAAGGCGCCAAAACAACTCTAAAAAATTGAATAAATTTATCAAATTCCTTCAATCATAAAAAATAGGGTAAAATAAGTTGGCCTACTTTAGAAGGCACTTATAGTGCATTTGGATTGAAAGAAAGTATAAAAAAGAAAATTATGAGAAAAAAATTATGTAAAAGTAAAATTATTTAGATAAATGAAAAAATTGTAAGAATAAAAATGATGAAAAATAAATAAATAGTAATTTATGAGAAAAAAAAATATAAAAAAATTATTTGAATATATGAGAATATTAAGAGAAATAAAATAATTAAAAAAAATAAATAATAATTTATAAAAATTAAATTATTTAAATAAATAAATAAAATTATAAAATATAATAAAATAATAATTATGTTCTTCTTCCTTTTCCATTGTAAATCAGATACGGTGTTAAAAACGTGTAGAAAATTATCAGAAACAAGAAAATGAAAAATAAAGTGCTCGGCGGCCCCGAGACGTTGTAATCTGACAGTGACAATGACATGTAGATTAGAGCTTCGTGCTTTGGTAGGCCACCACACCCTGACACTTACTTGCCTTAACTTTTTGTTTGTCAAAAAAAAAAATGCCATTGTTTATATTATTTTGTAAGTATTAGGCATGCATAATTTTGTATTTTATGAATTTATTTTATTATTTTTTATTTTAATTGAAATTTATTGAAAATTTAATTTTTAAGTACAGTTAATTTGAAATTAAATTAACTTGATTCATATTTTAAATAAGTGAAATTAAAAGTCCCAAAATTTTCTATTATACTGGACACAAATTTTCTTTATAGGATGGTAAGATTATTATAACTGTAATTGTGTTTAAAATAGCATAATCTTCTGCCTTATCTCCTCGTTAATGAAACATTTTTCTAGTCCAAATGCAAAATTATATGAATGCGAAGTAGATTTCTGTCTACTTTAATCGTTGTGTCTTTTTTCTTATTGATCGAGATTAAAATCTCTTCGCCAACGTGTCTTTGATTTCAAAAATTTATAAATAATTGCAAAAAAAATGTGTAGGGAATTTATGGTTGGCAGATTTGATACGTCACGGTACAGAGTGTTTCGTTCAAACTCTCATTACTTCTTTTTATGAAAAAAATTAAATTGTAATATCAATACGTAGCTTTTAATTTGGTTTTATATAAATAATGACTAACATTTTACTTTTTTTTATTATTAACATAAATTTATATTTTTAAATTTTTAATATAAAATTATACAATTATTTATATAATTGATTATAATAATAAAATAAATTCACTTTTAAAATACGTTCATAACTTCATATTGCATAAAAAAAAAATCTAGTAAAAAAATGCTTGAAAAACATACACACCAACACTTACGCACAACTTTGACAAACCTGACTCCTAAAGTAAAGTGAAAAGCAAGGGTCTTTATTTAAACAAAACCTTCCACGCATCGTAGTTTAGTAATAATTATCAAATTATTTATTAAAAAATTTTAAATTTAAGTCTTATTTTAAAATATGATGCTGTATTTATTATAATCATCCAAATTAAAAATATTATTACTGAGGTCACCGTCTTTCTTATTTTTATATTTTTTAAATTTTTATTTGATTATAACATAATTTTAATTTTTTATAACTATAATATTATTTTATAAAAAAAACTATTTTATTATTTTTTATTAAAAAAAATTTAATGTAATTGTAAAAAATAAAAAAATTTGTTATAATTAATTTTTCGAATATAAAATATTTCTAAAAGAGTAATGATGTTGACAAAGAAAAACATTAGAGGAAAACAAAACCTTTAATTCAAAAAGCCTTTACCTACGCCAATTTTTCTATTCATTTTCTCTCCCTCCTTTGTCTTTGTCTTTTTCTTGCTTCCTTTCTCCTCATTCGTTGCCAGCGGCCCCCCACCCCCACCCCAACCTGCACTCTCTTCCCAAAACCCTAGATTTCTTCAAATCTAGGGTTTTGTTTTTCTTTATGCGCTGTTTTGTAGCATGGTCCAATAGTTTCTGGTTATTAAAGTTTCTTTCTGTCTCTTTGTAGTTGCTATAGGCTCTGATGAAATTGTTCAGAAAGTTATTAGCTCTTTAGTTGGATTGTCAGTGAAGATTGTAGTTGTTGAACAGCAGTTTTCATCATAAAGTTTAGTGGGTGTAGATTGGATGAATCCTTGGGTTCTTTTGATTCCCTCCATTGGAACAAAAGCCCCCTGTTGAACCCCAGTTTCCAAATTTCCCTGTTTTCATTGTCTGAAAGATTTAAGGAGAAAAGGTGTTTTTTTTAATCAATTTTCTCTATGGTTTTCAGGATTCTAAGTTAAAGATTTGAAATTTACTTCGTTTTGGTGGCATTTCCCTGTTTAGACAAAAACCCTTGTAAAACCCTTTTCTTGAAATTTATCTCCTGTATCTCCTCTTGGTTTGTAGTTTGTAGAGCTGTTGTTTCATTTTAGAATTTTGAGGTTAAAAGGGGCTCAAAGACACAGTCTTTATCAATAAAAAAGCGACCTTTTTTCTGTTGTGATCCTGTGCGTTTTGATCTTGCACTATTCCTCTTTGTAAATGCATGGATGGAAGAGAAGCCATGGCATTGTCCAGTGGATCATCTCCATACTACGTTCATAGAGGAGGGCTTGGTGGGTCTGGGTCCGTGTCACATGCTGGCTCATTTCATACTCCACCTCGGTTCAGATCCATAACAAACCCTAACATTCATGCTCAATCCAATACCAGGCCTGGATCATCTGGGTCAACATTCTCGATAGAATCATCAAATGCCAATTTCGGTCATGGCATCAACATTTCTCTGCCCCCTGGAGTTTCAGTTAGTGAGCCAGTGAAGAAGAAGCGAGGGAGGCCTCGGAAGTATGCTCCTGATGGGCAGGTTTCTCTCGGACTATCTTCCGTGCTGGTAAAGCCCAAGCCATCCTCAGCGCCGGATCCGATGAGCCCCAGACGACCTAGAGGTCGGCCACCTGGGACAGGAAGGAAGCAGCAACTAGCTCTACTTGGTGAGGGTTATCCTTGACTTTCAATGGGTTTCAGTGTACCTAGTGTAATGCAACTAATTTGTCAATGATCTATGCACCGTAATCAGTTCCCACCTACATTGTGTTTTGTTAGCAATAATTTGCCGTGCTTCTTATGCGTTTGGAATTTTGCCAGTGGAATTTTAGAATATTATACATTATGTTCTAGAAGAAGTTTTAAATCCTTATAGTTGCATAAGTACTTGACTCGCAATGTATTTTTAACATTTCTACGGTTTCTGTGGGACACAACATAAGTTGTTCCCCTTTACTCACTTCCTTCTGTGCTATCAATTGCAAAATTTTCCCTGGTTTAGCATTGGATCCACTAAGTTAGTATAGGCAAGACCATTTTTCTACCAAGCTATCTGCCCTAAGTTGTGGTTTCAATGTCCACAAACTGGTATAAAAGTTTTCCATTTAAATTTATTTATGTATTGAGGCAACTTTATTTGCTTGTTGGTATAGCATTTGATGGTTTTATTGTCTGTTTTTAAAATCAATCTGAGGTTTGTTGCTTTGTTATGTAATTTTTTCCATGTTGAATTGATGTTACTAGGTGAATGGATGAACAGTTCGGCCGGGCAAGCTTTTGCACCACATGTGATCCATATTGGAGTAGGAGAAGTATGATGTATCCCTTAAATTTCTAGTTTTTGACATTTTATGATGATGCAATTGAATTCTGATTTTGTTTAGTTAAGGTTGCATTTACTATGAACAATTCCAATCTATATGACTTGTAAGGATTTTTTAAATGCTTCTAGTAAATGCGATTTATAAGTTGGAAAAACACTGTATTTTTTATTTGCCCTTTTTTGATTGATTTTGACACAGGTGTAACTGAAAGTATGAGATTAACTTGCATCTAATGTTTACAGGAGAAATGACAACCATTCTGTGGCGGAAAAGTTTATGCCTAACCGCCTGATTGTCCTAGATGTTCACAGAATTTTGAAGCGTTTTGATTATTGTTTTCGCTGATGATTTGTCTAGGAATCTGCACAAATAGATGAAGATACTTGGGTGTGCAGATACACGGACAAGCACCCACATGCTGTTCATATAGTGATTACACATTGACATGCATGCACTTTGGCCATGTCCAAAGGCATGCTGATGTAAAAAATCTATTTCTGCATGCAGGATATTGTTGCCAAGGTATTGTCATTTTCCCAGCAGAGGCCAAGGGCTGTTTGTGTCTTATCTGGCACTGGTGCAGTTTCCTCAGTAACTCTGCGTCAGCCAGCATCTACAGGGCCCAGTCTCAGATATGAGGTTAATGCCATCAAGCACGATTTTATTCTTTCCCGATTAATCTAGGCTTCTATAACTTGCCTCAGTTTTCTTAGTTTCATTTTGGAGAATTATATTCCTGGACGTAAGATGTGCAGTTTACGTATGCTCCTCTTTTCATCTGAAGATACTTGGAAGTCCCAATTTGTGAATATGCATTGATTTTCTTACCGCCTTGATTGTACATTGGTTGGTTCTTCCATTTTCTTCCACGCCGGAAGATAGATAAAGACCAAGTATGTAGTAGTTGTACATGAGGTTTATGAAACAATTTGTGCAGCTGGACTCAAAAATGGACGTAATGAATTTTAGGAAAATGTTCAAGCAGAGAACAAAGGTACAAAGTGGGGAAGTTTTGTCTTCACAGGTAGGAAAATAGGAAGGTGGGTGTCAAATAACCTGGAAATGCATGAGTTACTAGGTTTTAAAGAGAAAAGGATCTTGGAAGTTTGTTTCAAGACCTGTAGCTTTGTTGCGAACCATGATTGTGCAAGTTGCAAATTCGCTCTCTCTATCTTTTTTACCTTGATTTTGTAAATACTAATGGTTTCATACTAGAAGCTGATGTCACAAATTTTATGCTATAATGTCACCTATTTGGTGTCGGAACAAATCATTATGATCTTTTACCAGCTGCATTATCAATGGGATGCAATTGTAGAATCCATGGTTCTGGTTTTATGAATGTGTCCCTGGTTATTGTCAATATTGGGGTTTGGGATTGATTGGTTTCTGGAAGTGTGATGGTAATTGCTCGAGAGAGAGAGAGAGAGGATACCTGAAGCATGGTCAGTTACATGATGGTGGTAGCATCTAGTGATAATGTGTTGCTTCAATGTTGTTGGTAATGTGGTAGTTTCAGTATCTTTTTTTTTTTGCCCCTTCTTTTGAAGAACATGGTTCTTTTTTCCTTTAACTGCACCAGATTGACCAACTTGTTTGGCAAGGGATAAAAAGTGGAAGAATGTTGGTGCAATCTAAGGGATATATCAGTCTGAATATAAAGTTCAATCAGTGTCCTGGTTTCAGTAATCTGATTAGGCTTCTCCCTTCACAGTGTGATATATTGCAGCTAGAAAACCCTATCCAACTAAAATAGTGGGGATATTGCTTGTCATGCTAGGGAAAGATATGATTTTTTTTTTCCCTGTTTTCTGCTTGTTCTTTTTTGTTTTCCTTCTATTTGATGGTTACTTTTGGTTGATTTGAGCTGTATATAGGAATGTGTCTTTGTGTGTCTATATGCTTATGTGTGTGTGGGGGGGAGGAGGGAGGGAGAGAAAGAGGGAGAGAGAGATTTGCACCCTTTTTTATGGGATTCGACAAAATTTTATCTTTACCCAGATCTGGAATAGATCTGAAAGGCACCATTGCTTGAAAGTTTCTGTTAGCAACGTTATTGTCACCCCTCCCCTCACCCCACTTCCATAAGCTTTTGACTACAGCATAGCCTTTGCATACTTGGGGGGCCCCTTATTTTTTCAATATAATTATTTCACTCCAATTCTTCTATTTGTATATAACATGAGATTTTCTATCCCTTAATAAAGTTTGAATGCAAAGAAACACTATTGTTTCAGCTGCTATGTGCTTTAATTTACAAAATCTCAATGATTTGACATTATCATTTTCCCTTTTATTTTTCATTGATTCCAAAGTCATGTACTGAATTGCTTGGAAGAAAATAATTTTGGCAAATTTAGCTTGCTGCAGGGTCGTTTTGAGATATTATGCCTGTCAGGTTCCTACTTGGTAGCTGAAGATGGTGGTCCACGCAACCGAACTGGTGGTATGAGTGCTTCTCTTTCTAGTGCTGATGGTCATGTCATTGGTGGTGCAATTGCAATGCTTATTGCAGCTGGTCCAGTTCAGGTGCAAGTTTCTATTGCTCTTAAACATGGCCAACCCTTTTCATAACATTTGTATTAACACCATAATGCCTATTTACATCTTTGGTTTGGTGGAAAACCAATAATGTTGTGCTGAATGCATGAATTTTCTTCGTACCCTGTCCCTCAAAGTTGCAATTTACACTTAAAAGTGGGATAGCAGTGGCCATCCATTCTATATGTTGTAGCTAACAACATTTCAGTTAAGCTGCAGAGAATTCAGCATGCAGATACGTCTACATAGAAAGATTTGGCACTTGTGTGGCCCAACTCATTGCGGACATTTGCAAGTGGTCAAATACATGTACAGAAAATTAAAGAAAATGATTGCAACAGCTTGGCCAGCACTTTATAGCATATATAATATGAGCACTGTGCATCATGGATTTTAGATATTCTTGAACATGATAAATTTAAATGGTTAATAAACTAAAAGCTGAGATCATTTGGTTACTGAATCTTCCACCTAGGTGAGGAGATAGATTAGAAACTGTCCTTGGTTGAACTCTTTTTTCTCTGATGAATGCTAGTAATAATCTTTTCAGTATGCATAAGTCCGTATGCATGTTTATAAAATCTGTAGATAGTTAGTCTTAACTGCCATTGAAATGATGGAAGCATCTTGGTTGCTGCAGGTAGTGGTTTGCAGTTTTTTATATGATGGGAACAAGAGCAAAGAAAGACCAGTGGGCAGGCCTAAGAGTGACAAGAGCTCTGCATCTCAGCTCAGTGATACATTTCATACTCCAAAATCTGCGGTCTCGATTAGCGCTCCTCCTGCTCAAAGTTCGACGCCCACCCTAATGAGCGGTTGGCCAGGTTCACGGCCGGTTGATCTGAGAAACCCCCACCACACGGATATTGACTTGACACGAGGATGACGATGATGACCATTTATTGCAACAGACACATGGTAACTTTGTATATATGTGTTGTTGTTGTAAATGTACTCAGGCTGTTACAATTATGAACAACTAAAGTCCACCATGTTTTCTTGCTCAAAAAAAAAAGTCCACCATGTTTTCCCATCAAAGAGCTGTGTGTTTGTGCTAATTTAGTTTATAAGAGGACGTCGTTTAAAGATCTTCAAAAACAGTTCTCTTCCGCTGTCGGAAAGATTTCCAGTAGCTTAGGATTCAAGGTAACATTGTCTGTAACTGGAAGTTCCATAAATCCTTGTTCCTAATCAATTATGGCTGTTTTTTTTTTTTTTTTCCAGACCTCTATTGATTGCATTTATTCTCTTTGTACCAATTTTATTTTGTTCAATCGCTGGCAATAGGTTTCGTAGTTAATCATGATTATCTGATGCTTTCTTCCAAATTTATTATTTTTGTTTTTCTCAAGGATCAGTTTTTTGTATTTGTGGTTTTTAGGCTCTGCACCCATCTTACTAAGGCGAAGAGCTTGATTACTCTATTATTAGACCATGTGTACTCTATCATTAGACCATGTGGCTGGCGACGTAGCTCATTTTTAACAGTTCAATTAGAGTTCTTATCCATACTCTCAGCCTCTGGATATATTTTTACACAATACTCTCCTCGGCATAAATTGTGTCTAATCTTTCTCAGTGAGAAATGAGATAGATAATTAGGTTTGAGAAAAAACAAAAAAACCCCACAAAACTTATGATAACTAAAAGCATCTACATGAAAATTTTTAAAATATGTATACCAAATATAATCCATACCAACCACGCAAGAAATTAAAATATGCATAGGACTCGCCTAAGGGCACTACTATATGCCAACATTTGTACTAGTCCATGTATTTATATCACTTTCTACATTTGATCAAATAAAAGTACTACCAATCAAAACATCAAAATTCCCAAATTTGGCCAGAAACGAAAAGTAAACTAATATCCGACATTTGTTATTTTATTTGCATACAAAACTATGAATCTCAATATTAGAATTCGATCTCATCAAGGAAGGCTGTCCCTTTTGTAGCATCCAAAATCTTCTCTTCTATATATAACCCCAAAAGGCTTGCATTATCTCCTCACCTCTAATCCATCAAGACTTCAAACAAAAAAAAAAACAAAAAAAACTTAAAAAAAAAAAATGAAGCAATCTAACAAAGGCTTCATTTGCCATCTCATTGTTTTCTTTGCTCTTGTGGTGGCTGCCAGTGTAAGTGTTGAAGCATACAAAGCAACATTGACAATGAACAACTTCGAGAGCAGCGGAGAAGGCCGCAGCGGGCCGGCAGCATGCGACGGCCGGTACCATAGTAACGGCCAACCTGTGGTGGCGCTATCAGATAAGTGGTACGACGGGAGGTGCTTGAGAATGATAACTATTAAGGGGAACGGAAGGAGAGTCCGGGCCATGGTGGTGGACAAGTGTGCCGTTGGTGATGGATGTCGGGATGACGTTGTCGACGGGTCGGCCGCAGTATGGGATGCTTTGGGTGTGTTTGACGACAGGCGTGGAGAGATGAGAGTCAAATGGCATGATGCTTAAAGCCGGATTAATTATATACGATAACAAAATAAAATGAAAAAATTTCTAATTTGACTCATTTTTTTTTATTGAAGCTGGTTAGTTGTAGCTTCAAACCTGATCGATGGAGGGTTGATGCTACAATTAACAAAGGTTGCTTTCTATTTATTTATTTATTTTTGGGCAGGAGTATTATATTGCATTTAATAAGTTGAACCTTCATAACAGCAAAATAATAACTTCCAGGTTTTATATAGCATTCACCCTCTTGCTCCAATATGATCTTCTTATCATTTTTCTCAACTCTATAAGCTATTTATATTGAGATTTTTGTATTTGGTCTTTTATTATTTTTTTCATACCAAAGAGTGAAGCTTCATTTCATGCATAAGAGATATCGGAATACAACAAAAGTCTAAGATTAGTAGGGGGATTGCCAACCCAGTCCACTGGGCTTCATTCAAACTGAGACTGGACTGCTACTCAGGTTGCAAACCTGATTGGCCGATCGAGCAACTACAAAACAACAGCAATTATGTAAGGATATAAGGATCCTACGGATATCTCGCAAAATAGGCCCCCTATAGTCCACTGCCAACAACATGGGCGTCCCTGCAACTCATTGAAAACTTCAAAGGAATGGGTCTCAATGGGTGTCCGTGTAACATGGGTGATCCTCGATACCGAGGCAAGTTGACTTGCATTTCTATCGCTGAAAGTCAAAACTAGAACACATCTACAATACCTTACTACAGAGCATTGTGATGATAAAGGAAACAAACGAAGCTACACCCACAATAAGATAGTTTAGTTATAGGTCTGATGCTTGAATACTATCAAGACTTCTAGTGAATTTAAATTTACGTCTGACTTTATATAAAGCATAATTAACCACCCAGACAGCAACCCTCTTCGCGCAATGTTACTTTTTCCCTTTTTGTTTAACAATTAGCACTTGGCGAAACTGTTGGAAACAATATATATTCCGAAAATACACAAAGAAAACGAAATAATACGTAGAACTTCAATTTTCAAAATGGACAAAATCTGCCCAGCTGTCCCCGATACTGCACTGAAAATAACATCATCTTACACATGCTTTAATAGTGTGCTCATAACGGATGAAGAAGCTAAAGAGTATGTTAAGACACATCCTGGAGAGTGCTTATTCAGGGTAATGCCATCACTTTATTGTTCTAATTAGCTGATGAGGTGTCCTGCCATCAGTAATTATGCAACCCCAAGTAGTTTCTTTACATCCTTCTGCATAAAGTAACAGCAAAAAACAAAATCATGTTAGTTAATCATATACGGGAAGCAAAAACGCCCAAAACATTATATAGCTGAACACTGTGATGTAAAAATGCACTATAGATGCGGATTACCTCAATGCTACGAGGAGAAGTAGTTGGCGCATAGCGCTCGACGACATTGCCTTCCTTGTCGACAAGGAACTTTGTAAAATTCCACTTAATGCTGTCACCAAAGAGCCCACCTTTGCTAGACTTCAAAAACTTGTAAATTGGAGCTGCATTGTTGCCATTCACGTCAACCTGTGCCGATTACATTAAACCAAATTAACAAAACATGAAATAGTGTCATAAGACATTGGTTGCCATATATCTTGAAATTCCTTCCATTTGATGCCTCTATCCTCCTCATCATAAATACAAGCGTAGAGCCAAAGTTGGAGGTTTGACAATTGAAAGCCCCATAAATACCAACTGATTTATGTTTCCATTATACTCGAGATATCAAGCTATCTTCAACAAAACATGGAAGCACAAGAAAATTGGAAAATGAATGTTATAAACTGCCATAAAATAGCAAAGAAGGCCCAACTAAACTCTACCTTGTCAAAGATGGGAAACTCAGCCTTAAAGCGAGTGCAAACAAACTCCACAATCTGTTCGTTATTCCCTGGCTCCTGAGCTCCAAACTGATTGCATGGGAAAGCTAGAATCTCAAGTCCTGAGCCAAAAAAAAAAAAAAAAACTGACTAATCCAGCAAAGCAACAATTTGGACATGGTTAAGAAATTTCATGTCCATATCTCTCTCTCTCACATACACACACAAAATCTGTTATCATGTTCGTATCTCAGTATCAACAGAAGCATTTATGCTTTATAGGCCAGTCCAATCATAGAACAGCTACATCAGTATAAATGGGGTGAATATATTCCACGAGGAGTATTAAGTTTTCGAGGCTAATTTCTATGAAACGCACCCACAAGTATTTGAAAATACTGCTACTAAACCAGAGAATTATATTTAACAAACCTTGATCCTTGTATGTCTGGTACAACTCAGTCAGTTCCGTGTAGTTTGAATTGGTCAAGCCACTGCACCAAAATCATTTGCTTCAAGTATGCAGTGCAACAATTAAAATAACTGCTTCTACATCTCAATGACAAGCATGAAACTATCAATTTCTATTACTGAGTATGGGCATACGGTCAGAACCGTTAGAGTGAAAGGTATGTAATATAGATTGGCAAAATGAAGATCTCCATTGTAAGTAATTTTCCTTTATTGTATTAATTGCCTCAAAAACCCTTCCAGCTTTAGCCTTAAAGAACAGAAAGATGAGCCAAAAAAAATATGTATACCATTGAGAAGCAACATTAACAATCAGGAGGCCCTTTCCCTTGTAGATGCCAAGATCAACGTCCTTTCCCGTAGCATCCTATAAGTAACAGAACACAAACATACGTCAAAGCCCTGTACAATCTAAGACAATGCCAGAGAGAGAGAGAGAGAGAGAGAGAGAGAGAGAGAGAGAGACAGAGAGAGGAGTCAACACAAAAACACAAATATCGGTACCCAGCACAATGTTAAAATCATTAGATTAAGGTAGTCCATAAAGCCAAAAAATAAAAACAAATAAAAATAAAGACAAAACCTTTTACTGCTTTATTTGCTGTATGATAGTGCATCAAGTCTCCCAAAAAGAAGCCGAAAAAACACCCAAAAAAAAACCAAGTATAAGACAGCAACTAAGCATCCAGGAATCTCATTAATCAAATCCCACAAAAACCAGAAACCCCTTTTCATAAAAACCCAAAATTAAGCTACTTTTGATTCACCACAGCATAAAACAATGACTCATAGAAAGAAAACAAGAGAAAAACACCAAAACCAATCCAACTGAACTACCTTGACAGTGAAGTCATAAACTGATTGAGGATTGGATTGGCCAGCCATCGTATGACCAGATCTCAATGAAAGAAACAACACTTCCCCCGATAACCCTGCTTTGATCGACTGACTAACCAAAGAAACTTGTGAATTATGCAAAGATTTCAAAAGGGTTTGCTTGGAATGAAAAGGTAATTCCGTTGTCAAAAGAAAAGAAGCAGATACCGATGTAAAGCTCAAAACTTTTCTGCAGAGACCGCAAGTTGATGAACAAAGCATTGAGGACTATTTACGCTAATTGTTCTGATGGGTGGTGATGCCCATTGCGCGCGTCTACATGGTGAGGATGCTAAAGTTACACGTATTGGACCAAGAAGTGTACACGTGGGCAAAAATGATCATCTGTCAACTTTGCACTTGAGGTGTGATTGAACGGTCAGGATTCTTGCTTTTACAGATTGTGAAATGTGCAAAACTGATAACGGTTTTGGAATTTTGGACTTTTGTGGTGTGTTCGCAGCGAGAAGAATGGTGGGAAAAGTAGGGAAAAGAGAAAAAAAGTAGAGAAAAAAAAAATTATTTAAAATAGTAAAAGAAATTGAGAGAAAGAAAATATAGTTAAAAAAAAATAAATAATAATTTATAAAAAAAATAATATAAAATAAATTATTTAAATAAATATAAAATATTTAACAAAAATAAAAAAAAATTATAGTAATTATAATTTTCTTCCTTATCTCTCTTTTTCCTTTCAAACCTAGGAAATATACAAACCGTGTGTTGAGGATTTATGCTTCCTTCTCACGTGTATTATGTATTTGTCTTTTTTTTTTCTTGACAATATTGTGTGCTCTCTCCCTCTCTCTCTCTCTCTCTCTCTCTTTCCCCTCTTTATAGAAATCGCCGATGGCTTTAAACGAATAGAATATTACAGCAAGTCAGAAGATAAAATGGATGAGATTTGCATTGGCAAATCATCTCGCCAAATACATTCATCATGTGCAGAAGTATACATAATTAATGTATTAGGCTATTTTTACTAGAAAAATAGTGAATAGCAAAGTAGCAACAAAGTGTTAATATTTAAGAAAGATGGTTTAATCGGTAGTTCTATGACATCCTTCCTCCAGAGTATGGTGATGACAAAGGTTTAACAAAGGAAGCTGCACCCATAATAGGATGGTTTAGAGAGTAATATACATCAGGACTTCTAACGAAGTTAAGCTTACGTCTAATCTAATATTAACCATGACTAATTGCCCAGTAGCAACGCTCTTGGCACCATGTTCGAATTCGAATGAAGTTAAACTCACGCCTGACATAATCCTAACCACAACTAACCACCCAGATAGCAACCCTCTTGGCGCAATGTTAGTATTCCAACAAAGTTGAACTTACGCCTAACCTAATGTTAACCATGACTAACCACCTAAAGAGCATCCCTCTTGGTGCAATGTTAGTATCCCAACAAAGTTGAACTTACGCCTAACCTAATATGAACCATGACTAACCACCTAGAGAGCATCCCTCTTGGCACAATGTTACTTTTTTCTATTCTTTTTTGTTTAACAGTAGGCACTTAATGAAGCTGTTAGAAACCATATGTATTCCGACAATACACAGAGAAAAAGAAACAATATGTAGAACTTCAATTCTCAAAGTGGACGAAATCTGCCCAGCTATTCCCGACACTACACCGAAAATAACATTATCTTACAACTGAATTCCAAAAATACATTATCTTACACATGACTTAACACATGCTCATAAAGGAGGAAGAAACTTAAAAAGTATGTAAAAACACATCCTGGAGAGTGCTGATTCATGGTCATGCCATCGCCTTATTGTTCTAATTAAGCCGATTGAGTGCCTCCCATCAGTAATTATGCGACCCCAAGCAGTTTCTTTACATCCTTCTGTGTAGAGTAACAGCAAAGCCAGAATCATGTTAGTTAATCATATATGGGAAGCAAGATGGCCCAAAACATTATAGCTGCACACTGATGTAAAACTGCAAAAAAGGATGGGGATTACCTCAATGCTAAGAGGGGAAGTAGTTGGTGCATAGCGCTCGACGACATTGCCTTCCTTGTCAACAAGGAACTTTGTAAAATTCCACTTAATGCTGTCACCAAAAAGACCACCTTTGCTAGACTTCAAATACTTGTAAATTGGAGCTGCATTGTTGCCATTCACGTCAACCTGTGCCAATTACATTTAACCAAATTACCCAAACATGAAATCATGTCATAAGACATTGGTTGCCATATGTCTTAAATTTCCTTCCGTTTGATGCCTCTATCCTCCTCATCATAAATACAAGCGTAGAGCTAAAGTAGGAGGTTTAACAATAAAAAGCCGCCCTATAACTACCAACTGATTTATGTTTCCATTATACTTGAGATATCAAGCTATCTTCAACAAAACATGGAAGCACAAGAAAATTGGAAAATGAATGTTATGAATTGCCATAAAATAGCAAAGAGAGCCCAACTAAACTCTACCTTGTCAAAGATGGGAAACTCAGCCTTAAAGCGAGTGCAAACAAACTCCACAATCTGTTCATTATCTCCTGGCTCCTGAGCTCCAAACTGATTGCATGGGAAAGCTAGAATCTCAAGTCCTGAGCCAATAAAAAATGAAAACTGATTAATCCCACAAAGAAACAATTCGGACATGGTTAAGAAATTTCAAGTTCACATCTTACATTAAAAAAAAAAAAATCTGTTATCACGTTCATATTTCAGTATCAACAGAAGCAGTTATGCTCTATAGGCCAGTCCAATCATAATACAGCTACATCATTATAAATGGGGGTGAACATATATTCCACGAGGAGTATTAAGGTTTCATGGCCAATTTTTATGATATGCACCCACAACTATTAAAAAAATTACCTTGATCCTTGTATTTCTGGTACAACTCAGTCAGCTCCGTGTAGTTTGAATTGGTCAAGCCACTGCATCAAAATCATTTGCTTTAAATATGCAGTGCAACAATTGAAATAACTGCTTCAACATCTCAATGAGAAGCATGAAACTAAGCATGAAACAATGAATTTCCATTACTGAGTATAGGCATATAGTCAGAACCGTCGGAGTGAAAGATATGTAATATAGATTGGCAAAATGAAGATCTCCGTTATAATTTATTTTCTTTCTTATATTCATAGCCTCAAAAACCCATCTATCTTTAACCTTAAAGAACACAAACATGAGGACAAAAAAAATGAATACCATTGAGAAGCAACATTAACAATCAACAGGACCTTTCCCTTGTATTTGCTAAGATCAACGTCCTTTCCCGTAGCATCCTACAAGAGACAGAACACAAACATACGTCTAATACAATGCTAGAGAGAAAGAGAGAGAGGAGTAAACACAAAAACACAAACATCGGTACCAGCACAACGTTAAAATCAGTAGATTGAGTTAGTCCATAAAGCCAAAAAATAAATAAATTGATAAATAAAAATAAAGACAAAACCTTTACTGCTTTTTTTGCTGTATGATAGTGCATCAATTCTCCCAAAAAGAAGCCAAAAAAGAAAACCCCACCACCCCCCCCCCCCAAAAAAAAGGTATAAGACAGTAATTAAGCATCCAAGAATCTCATTCCTTAACCAAATCCCACAAAAACCAAAAACCCCTTTTCACAAAATTAAGCTGCTTTTGATTCATCACAACTTCCAAACAATGAGTCAAAGAAAGAAAACAAGGGAAAAGCACCAAAATCAATTCAATTGAACTACCTTGACAGTGAAGTCATAAACTGATTGAGGATTAGATTGGCCAGCCATCGTATGACCAGATCTCAAAGAACCCAACAACAACACGTCCCTTGAAAACCCTGCTTGGATCGACTGGCAAACCAAAGAAACTGGAGAATTATGCGAAGATTTCAAAAGGGTTTGCTCGGAATGAAAAGGTAATTGCTTTGACAAAAGAAGAGAAGCAGACACGGATGTAAAGCTGAAAACTTTTCTGCACAAAACGCGAGTTGATGAACAAAGCATTGACGACAATATACATAACGAGGGGGATAAGGGTGTCAAAATTGGATATTTATGCTGAGCGTTCTGATGCCATTGCGTGCGTCTGCATTGTGAGGATGCTAGAGTTACACTTATTGGACAAAGAAGTGTACACGTGGGCAGGAATGATCGTCCGTCAGCTTTGCATTTCGAGGTGTAATTGAACGGTCAGGATTCTTGCATTTACAGAACCCTTACAGATTGGGAAAGATAGAAATATAAAAAAAAAAAATCCGTAAGAGTACATAAAGGTCATTAAAATCAGATTGATAATTAAATTAAAAATATTAATTAATTAAAGTCAAATCAGACAAACTACTATTTAAATTGATATTTAATAATATATATATATTTAAAAGTAATTAAAATAATAATAATTATAAATAATAATTAAATAATAATTTTTTTAATTTTAAAAATAAAATTGAAAGTTTTAATTGATTTAAAACTAAATTAAATTTTTTAATTAAATTTAATATTTAAATTATAATTTAAATAACTTTTGATGTCAAATTATAATTTATAAATCTTTCATTTTTATAGAATCGGTCCAACTGATCTGATTTTCACTAATTTTTACCTATTTTAACTAATTTTTGACCGATTTTTTTCAGTTCGGTTCACCCCTCAAAATTCACTTAAGCCGACTCAGACCTCCAGCCGGTCACTAGTTCAATCGGTCTGACCGGCCAATCCAGACCGGTTTTCACAACAATGGAGTCAACCAATTACAACATGTTTTTTTTAACAAACATCTTAAATTTTATAATAAAATAAAAAAATATATTTATTTATTTATTATTACAAAAATTAAATGATTTGTTGTAACAATAAAACCATTCGTTGAAATATGTCAAGTTCCTCATTTCATTTTATATTTTTTACGTTGTAACTGTACCCTTACCTTGTTCGGATTGTGAAATGTGAAAAACTAAAAAATGGTTTAGGCATTTTGGACTTTTGAGGGAGCGTTGATTCCATTTCCATTGTCAATTTCGAAAGCCTGGAGCGTTCACATTGCGCTTATTAAAAATGTTTGGCAGCTTGCGTTGGTTTCTAGAACGTGTTCATGGATGGATAAACATAGGAGGAGGAAAGGGATTTTATGCTTCCCTCTCAAACGTGGATTGCGTACTTCTCTTTTTCTGTTTTTTTTTGGACCAATATTGTGTGCTACTCTTGTTTCCCTTATATTGTTTCCCTTATATTGTAAAAATCAAACTGAACCGATCAGTCTGACCGATTAAATTGGTGATCAGTCAGTGATCCGGTCTAGTTAAAGGCAAAAATTGAAAGAAATTCAAACCGATCAAAACTAGTTAAGAACCGTTTAAAATCGATAAAAATCGGACCAGTCTAACCAGTCCAAGCAAAATATAAAAATTCTTAATTTAATCCCAAATTTTGCTTAAATTATGAATTGAGCTCAAAGTTTATTAAAACTTTTAATTTAGTCCTAAATTATCAAAAATTTCAATTTAATCATTAAAATTAAAAAAATTAATATTTAATCACTATATATATATATATTATTTATTTAAATTACTTTTATGCACATACATATTATTAAATATCGATTCAACCAATTGAACCTTAACCCGCTAATATTTTTGATTTGATATCCGGTCTGATTATCTTATACATATTGTCGCCTGATTTTTTTCTTTTTTGGTTAATAAAACGAGATAACAAGTGATACCCAGAGTCTCGTGATGCGAGTTGCCCATCAAGTTAATCACTACTTCACCTCGTCAACTCAGTATAGGGAACTATCAAACGAGAGCATATGCATATAAAAAAGACCAAAAAGAAAAAAAAAAAAAACAGAAGAATTTAACAACACTAACACAAAATCTAATCAATTCATTTGAACACAATAAAATTTTATATTATTTAAAATATTTTATACTAAACTGATAGTATTTCACATGTAAAAAGATATAAATATCTATTAATTTATGATAAAATCTTTTTTACGTTGTCTAAAACATTACTATTATAAATAAAATATTTTATATAGAACATAAAATTTTAATGAAAGTGAGAAAAGAATGACGGACCAAAAGTGCTGCCATAGCAGCTCCAGTGTCCACGATCCATCCATGGCACTAAACGGAATCTGTGTGCCAGGGAAAAGAGCACAAGCAGCGATAAGAAGCCAAGGAAAGCCCAGATGTAGCTAATGATTCACCACCTGCAATTTTCCCAAACCAACCATGCTTCACCAGTGAGACATCAATCACAACCATTTTGGCTTAACTTAACTAATGACTCACCCAACGCAAAACAAAGGAAAGATCCTTTTCACAAATATCTTGCAAAAGTGCATTTGGCCAAAAGTGCAGAACAGAGATATCTTGCAAGAAATTTCTAGCAAAATACCATTGACTGGGAAAACTGCATTCCATTAGTCCTTTTAAGTGTGCGGACACCAACCCAGCATGACAATCGCAGAACTAAAAAGAGGCATTGCAATAATACGAGAAGTTATCTCCGAGAATGGAGAAGACTCACAAAGCAAAATTCAAAAAAAAAAAAAAAAGGAAGGTTGCAAACAGAAATAAACCCATAAATTTGTATCTTATAACCAAACCAAGGAAAAAAGTTGTACTATCTTTAGGCCTCTTCCCGGTATTCCTCTTCATCCTCATACTCTTCCTCATCTGCAGTCGCATCCTGGTATTGCTGGTACTCTGAGACCAAATCGTTCATATTGCTCTCTGCCTCTGTAAACTCCATCTCATCCATGCCCTCTCCAGTGTACCAATGCAAGAAAGCCTTCCTGCGGAACATGGCAGTGAACTGTTCGCTGACCCTCCTGAACATCTCTTGAATTGATGTGGAGTTGCCAATGAATGTGGAAGCCATCTTCAAGCCAGTAGGAGGTATGTCACAAACAGTAGACTTGACATTGTTAGGGATCCATTCAACAAAGTAGGATGAGTTCTTGTTTTGCACATTGATCATTTGCTCATCAACTTCCTTTGTGCTCATTTTTCCACGGAACATTGCAGAAGCAGTCAGGTATCTACCATGGCGAGGATCAGCAGCACACATCATGTTTTTCGCATCCCACATTTGTTGGGTAAGTTCAGGAACAGTGAGAGCGCGGTATTGTTGAGAACCACGGGAAGTGAGAGGTGCAAAACCAACCATAAAAAAGTGAAGCCTGGGAAATGGAATAAGGTTCACTGCAAGCTTGCGAAGGTCTGAGTTGAGCTGGCCAGGGAAGCGAAGGCAACAGGTGACACCACTCATCGTGGCTGAAATCAGGTGGTTCAAATCCCCAACTGATGAAACACAAACATTCCAGTTACTTTCAATATAGAATACAAGCGCTTGTTAAGTCAGTTATCTATGCATCAAAGCATCAAAGGGAAATAATACTACTTTTAAGGGGAATACTGGTTCTCCTATTTCACTTCCTAGGCATTGTATGTGTATAATGCCCAAATATAAAATAAAAAATCAATTAATCATTTCTATTTGTATACATTAACCATTGCCATTAATTAACCATACTAGAAATTGCAGACTCAGTGCAATCTAAACTAATCCTTTCAATTTTTCCAGGCCACAGAGGTCTAGCCAATGACACCCGTGTGCATGCATGGCTGTCTAGATGAACAGATATAGATGAGAGATAAGAGAATCTTGTAAGTGAATGCATATTTCTTCACAAATTTAATCATTCAAAAAGACATAAATGTTTGCAATTTGTTACATAGTTTCAGCAATAAGGCAACAATATATTATTATTTCCATCGCAAGTTTTAATACTTGGGTCATGAATGTTTTCTGTTAAACCACCAAAGCTATATAAAAAAACGTATCCAATTTAATCATGGCTATGAGAAAATTAAAAAAAAAAAAAAAAAACAAAATGGAAAAAACAAGGATCTCATTTTCCAATTACCAATACTAATATTTTGGTCACTGAGGTTGTACTATAAATATGTATATGTAATCATGGGGTGGGAACAGGTTGGGCAGTTACCGATGCCCTGTTAGCATCTAATTACTGAGAAACAAAAAGTAAACTTTCCTGCAACCCAACATGCAAGAAAAACACATAATCAAACACAATCACAAGCAAAGAAAACAAAACACATGTGACAATTAAGCAATGTTCATTTACAAATCAATAAAATACATTGAAGCAAAAAGCTAGCAAGGGACAGTTTTTGCTTACAGCTGGGCGTGGTCAGCTTCAATGTGCGGAAACAGATATCATAGAGAGCCTCATTGTCGAGAACCATGCACTCATCCGCGTTCTCAACAAGCTGGTGGACCGAGAGAGTTGCATTGTAAGGCTCAACAACAGTATCAGAAACCTTCGGAGACGGGAACACGGAGAAAGTGAGCATCATTCGATCCGGATACTCTTCCCTGATCTTTGAGATCAATAGTGTACCCATTCCAGACCCCGTACCGCCACCCAATGAATGGCACACCTGAAATCCTGCAATCAAACAACATGTCAACATCGCGTGATGAGAAATCAAATTCCTTAAAAAGTTACTAAGTTACACAGCAAAAGAAAACCGCAGTGTTCAAAAACCAATTGAAATTGGATTAATCTCAACAGATTACCCTTCACATTTCCTAATTTTCCTAGAAACCAAACAGAACTACAAATAGAAATTCAGCCAAACAGAAAATATACTGACAAAATAATATAACAATAGCTTTTGTTTCAGTTAACCAAACAGATCCTAGTCAAAAATTTCATAGACCAGTTCAACAAATTTTCACTTTCCCGAGAAACAAACAGAAAAAATACCTTGCAAGCAGTCACAGTTCTCGGCTTCCTTCCGCACGACATCAAGCACGGAGTCAATCAACTCAGCGCCCTCCGTATAGTGGCCTTTGGCCCAGTTATTACCGGCGCCGGACTGCCCGAAGACGAAGTTATCGGGTCGGAATATCTGCCCGAACGGCCCTGATCTGACGCTGTCCATGGTACCCGGCTCCAGATCCATCAGGACCGCCCGGGGAACGAAACGCCCGCAGCTCGCCTCGTTGTAGTACACGTTGACCCGCTCCAGCTGCAGATCCGAGTCCCCTTGGTACCGACCCGTGTTGTCGATGCCGTGCTCCGCGCAGACCACTTCCCAAAACTTCGCTCCGATCTGGTTCCCGCACTGCCCGCCCTGAACGTGGAGAATTTCTCTCATTTTTTCTTACTTTTCTTTTTCTAGGTTTTTTTTTTCTCGGGAAAGTGACGGAAAATCGGCAGTGGGCGGAGTTTGCTGGTGAAGTGAAGGGCCTGCAAGCAGATGAAATGAGACAGATTCTTTATAGGGTGGGGAAATGACGGTTACCGTTTAGGTGACGGCCGGCCGTTAACGAGCGTTTAGTTTTAGTGGGAAATTGAAAATTTTGAATTTGGGTTTTTGTAAAATGTTGGTGGATTCTTGAAAAAAAAAATATATATATTTCTACACCGGTAGGCGTGGCAGGATGCTATTGGTCGAGTTGATATGGACTACTTAAGATATTTATAATTCTTACCGCTAATTTTATTGTGATTGGATTAATAATATATTGATATATAATTAACAATAATAATAATTTAATATGTATATTTACATTTTAAAAAGTGAAATTTATGGGAGTTTTTTTTATGATCAAAGAGGATCCAAGTTTGGTACATATGGATATATTAGATTCCTTTTTTTGAGAAAAAGTTATGGCCTATGGCTGCATAATGCGGCCATACGCATGAAAGAAAATATAAAAATTGTTACTAACAAAATGCAATTGCGTTAGGAATTTGTATAAGAAAATTTTTTTAAGAAAAATTTTATTCGTTTAGCACATATTATGTGTGATCTACATTTTTAAATTTTAGGTAATACTCATTTAATTTTACATTTTAATTTTATTTTTTTATATTTTATAAATATAATTATACTAAATTAAAAATTGATTATACTTTGTTAGTAACATATGATCTGAATGTGCTGATGCACAATATGCATCCTAAACCAAGCTCCTTTTTTTTAATACATAAAATAAAAAAGTAGATGTTAACTTTATAATCATATTAAGCAATATTGTAATTATGTATCTATGGAGAATATAAAGAAATTGAATTATTACAGCATACCTTTTATCAGACGTTAAATTATAAATTTAATTATATCATTCAGTTTTGACTAAATTTAAATATATGACTATAAAACTAAAATTTCAAACTTTTTACCGATCAAACTACACGAGAGATTATAGACCTTGAGAAGCAATCCTCAGAACACATTGTGGGGCCAAAGGTGGGACTTTTTCCTGTGAAACTGAAGCTACTGTATAATTGATAACCATCCAATTCATGACCCATGTTGTTTGTGGGTGGATACTTGCATTTTACTTATTGATCATCTAGCTGACATGTCACAGGCAAAAGGCAACCCACAAAAGAGGGAAAAAAAATAAAGGGTGACCAAGGTATAACTCTAAGCTATTCACATGACAGTCTGGAGTTCAACATGTGAGAACTGAGCACTGAGAATAATTTTTCACCATCTCAGAAAAAGCCTTGGCAGCAAGCAAGGTAGACCACCTGTCCACCCACCATGGTTTTCTGGGTATTGGAACTACCTTTATTTAATCTAAAATAAGTAAAACAAAAGTAAGCGAAATTTTATATTGTACTTTCTGGGAGCTAAGCAACTTTACTTTGTTTTCGTGGAAAAACATATGTTTATTGACATTCTGATTAACATTGAGTAATTTTTTTAACCTAATTATATGCTTTATTCATATAGAAAGGCTTTAATTACCATTATTTGAGTGGTGTGATTGACTATAAGGTTCGAATTTGTGTAAAAAATTACAAGTTTAAATATCGTATGGATCAAGTTGTAGGATAAATTTATTGCTCATTATATGATACAATATATATTATAACTATTGTGTCTCTTTACACCATCTTAAACATAAAATCGTAATATTTTTCTATAAAATTGTGAAATACTACTTTTATTTTCTTATTTTCTTTTTAAGAAATGCTTCAAGTGTAAGAGTCTCTAACTTATCATTGCTGGTGGTTGAACAGTCATTGCTCCGTGTGTCATAGTGCTTGTCTTCAGCCCAACCATATCTTGTACGAATATTTGCAATGAATTATAAACAAACCATTTTACAATACCATCCCAAAGAATCAACTAGTTTGGGGATTCTATTGTTCCAAATTACTTTCCATCCAAATTAATAAGGAAAAGTAATGACACACAGATTTATTAAAAAGAATTGTGTGACGTTAAAATTTAACAAATATTATTAATATTATTCATAATTCAAATCTTGATTACTAATCATTGATTAATCTCTTTAACAAAAAACTTTCTCAATACTCCAGCTCTTTTTTCCAAGTTTCTTTTTCCTAGCAAAAAAGCATGCAGTGTACAGCTGCAAATAGAAGCGACAATAGTTGATTTAATCTAAAATAAATTGATTTAATTCCTTTAAAGAAAATAATCCAAATCGAGTTCAACACAAACCAACATCTAGTTGCAAAGCTATCTTCAGTTCAAAACGACACCATTTTATACACATCACAGTGAGTCTACTGTCGTGCTTAGGGTCACAGCCTATGTTCATCTCCCCAAAAACGGCACCGTATGAGTCTCCTTGTTCCCTTGTTATTCCCACCTCTCTATCACCTGAGCGTGAGAACCTAAACACAAAAATTGTCTTACCACCTGAAGAGGGAATCCAAGCTGCAAGAAGTGCTTTTGCAATTATAATCACACCTGAACACTGTAAGTTCTAAAGCATGTTTGGTCTTAGTTTCAGATGAAAACTGGAAATAGCTTTGACTCTTTTAAACCCAACAAAAATACAGTGCAAAGTATGCTCTATGTTCTGTTTGGACAACTAATTGTCGTGCTTAATCGATTGAACCCACATGGTCCACAAGTTAGGTAAGAAGAACTGGTTTCTTTTGCTGTTTGAAGCCATTTCCTTTGTGATTCTGGAACTGGGTCTGATGTTTTATTGCCTATAAATCTTATTGCATGTTACTTTTATTGTTATTCTATGTCTTGGGTCAATCTGATCGAAAGATATTGTTTTGACTCAATCAGTGATGTTGAACATGAAGGGCACACTGACTCGGTGCCTTTGTGATGATTTACAAGGGGTTTATGCGTTGAGCAGTTATATTTGACCTTAGGTTTAGATATTGAGGTTTGTGGTACTGTAAAGTTTGAATATTGTTAATATATGGTGTTGTATTCTGGTTATTGTTATAAAGTATAGCTTTCGAGAGCTTATATAGAGGACATTGGATTCTTAATGGTTGAAGTGGTGTGGTTTTATATGGTTATTATTGCATCATTGTTGAATGTGAAGATTGGTGAGACTGTGTGGTGTTGTATGTATATTCTGACCCTTTGCCAGACCCTGCATCGTAGGAGCCTCGTGCACTAAGAATGCCCTTTTGTTGAATGTACAGACAAATTACTAAGATTGGTGTACACAGCAGCCAATGCTCTTTAATTCCTGCTAGTTTGACGTATGACATTGATTCTCAAATTGAATTCTTCGGCACTGAGATCCCCAGATCATTGTTTGAATCGGTAATGCCATAAGTTTTTAACTATATAATTGTTGCCTTGTATACCTGGAACACTGAAGTTGATTTTACTTGTCTTCACCAATCCAATAACTGGTGAACAACATTAGCTGATTTTTCCACTAGAGAGATGGATGCAAAGAGCAAAACAAATACAGAGAAGTATGCTGCTGACATCTTGTCTATCAGAGAAGCACAAATGCGCATCAACTCATTCATACACAAAACTCCAGTTCTTACCTCAGAGACTCTGAATTCTATGTCTGGAAGGAAGCTTTTCTTTAAATGTGAATGTTTTCAGAAGGGGTGAGAATAGAATGAGTGGTAATAGTAAACAAACATATTTTGTCAGATTTGTTTTTATAGTTTCTTTATGTTTTTTCTGAGTTGTTTTTCACCTCTATACCAATAGTAAAAGGCCTTTCTATACTTTATTTCCTGACAGTGGAGCATTCAAATTCAGAGGTGCCTGCAATGCTATCTTTTCCCTTGGCCATGATGAGGCAGCAAAAGGTGTTGTGACACATAGCAGGTGTGCTTCAAGTTATTGTTGCTCTATATTCTCACTGCTGACCTCTTTGTTAGAACATTCTCTGATTGCATGTCCATAAATAGTGGCAACCATGCTGCAGCATTGGCTTTGGCTGCAAAATTACGGGGAATTCCAGCATATGTAGTTGTACCTAAAAATGCGCCAAAGTGCAAAGTTGATAATATTATGCGCTACGGTGGTCAGGTTATATGGAGTGAGTCCACAATGCTGTCTAGGGAGAATATTGCAACCAGGGTACTGAAAGAAACTGGTGCGGTTTTTCTTCATCCCTACAATGACGGTCGCATCATAAGGTAGTGCTGTGACTTTTGTTTTGTCTTTCCTTTTCACCTGTGTTGAGCTTCAAACCCATCAGTGTCCTTGATTTGTGCTGACCTGATGCCTTCCCAATCGGTTTATTCTTCATCCTCACTTATAGCTCCACGGTTTTGGGTAGGCCTTTGCATCTACACGAAAAAGGATTACCAGATGATGCATATCGTAATGACAAGTTTTTCTTTTACATTCCTAAAGGAGAACTGAATAGGTTCTGGCATTATGAGAACAAACAGATCAAAAGGTTTCCCTAGATCCTAGATTTAGTTTTGTTGCTCAAAGCATCTAGTGTCGAAAATTACCAGCTTTAAAGCAAATGAAGAGTAGCATGAAAGATTATAAACTGTGAGGAGCATAATTTTCTTTGCAGTGGCCAGGGCACTATAGCATTGGAGCTTCTGGAACAAGCCCCACAACTGGATGTCATTATAGTTCCCATCAGTGGTGTGTGTGTCAATCCTATGGTGAAAATTTACATTTCGGTCCATCAGATTCTTTATTTTTTTGGCTTCTTTATTATGATCAGTACGCAATAAATTTTAGGAGGTGGTCTGATATCTGGGGTGGCATTGGCTGCTAAGGCCATTAATCCATCCCTACATGTTTTAGCTGCTGAACCTAGTGGAGCTAATGATGCTGCCCAATCCAAAGCAGCTGGGAAGATAATAACATTGCCTGAAACCAACACTGTTGCTGATGGGCTACGAGCTTTTCTTGGAAATCTTACCTGGTAAATGCAACTTTGCTCTCCTTTTCAATCAGTTGAAAATCAATATTTTGTTTCAAACAATGCATATCTTTTCCTACCTGAACTGGAAATCTCTGTTTTTTTTTTTTTATTGCTCGCGTCTTTTCCATAATAGTTGCTGTGCCTTTACTGTCAATAAGTTTTAAGGTCATGTATGTGATTTGCCTTGTATATATCACACTGCACGCCTTATGTTGGGGCAGGCCAGTAGTACGAGATTTGGTTGATGATATCATAACTGTTGAAGATCAAGCGATAATAGAAGCCATGAAACTTTGTTATGAGATTCTGAAAGTTGCAGTAGAACCTAGCGGAGCCATAGGCCTTGCGGCTGTTTTATCTGATAGATTTCAGAAAAATCCTGCTTGGAAGGATCGCCACCACATAGGAATCATATTTTCAGGAGGTAATGCTGATCTTGGCATTCTTTGGGATTCATTCAGAAAATGAAAGCCTAGTTAGTCGTTGCTGCTTATGACCTCATTTTAATTTGATGGGTTTGAAAATGCATCGTAATTTGGTTTGTTTAAAAAAAGACAGTATTCCTTGAACAATCCGATTTCCTGTTAGATAATGTTGGGGCATTCCACAACCTCGGATTGTTCAAAACTGCTTATGAATTTCAGATTTGAATACATTGATGGCTTTTCTGCATGGTGTATTTTTTTAAGGCCCCGCATATTTCCAGATTTGAGTTACAAAAATGTGTTGCTCTGAACTGCTATTCTGTCACAGTGCAAGAGGCGAGAAGCTGCATGCAATCAAAATTATAAAATCTCTCATGAGCTCACTATATTAGGCATATCAGTTATGTTGGATAACATGAGAGACTAGTCAGTAGTGACTGTTTGAGCTGCTGGAAACCCCTGTAGAGTTTAGAAATTTTATTACAAAAAATGTCCAGATATGGACTGAAAAAAAGAATATAATTCCTGCCCGTTCTTTCACAAAACAGTTTGCCTGATGGTTCAAAACCCCCGATTGACACAACAAAATTTACGAGATTTGTGTAAATTAAACGTAATATATATGTTTGTATGATGTATATATAGATAAAGTAGTGTGCACGTGTAATATGTTTGTAATCGGGTATATATCATACATATATAAATAAATTAATGAGAAACTACAAAGAAATATTAGATAATAAACTTGTTTTATTTTTTTGTCAACAAATGTTCATAAGATATCTAGTTGAAATGGTAGAAACTATGAAGGGAAGCTAGCAATCTGGACCATATTGAAAAGATTCCTGAGACGCATCATGGAAGAGTCATAATATTAAGAAGAGCTGTGGCTAATACCCGAGGCATAGAAGAAGCATTTTCTACGGGATCCCGGCACCCCGACCTAATTCATGATGAGCTTACCAACTCCCTCTCGGTGCACATGCAATATCTATATGCTTGGGTATGTGTTATAGATATATAAGTAAACTAATAAGAAACTATAAATAAATATTTGATAATAACCTTGTTTTATTTTGGAGTAAAGGTCAATTTGACTCACCACGTTTTACCTTATTTTAAATTTCATCTATAATGTTTTTTTTTGTTAAATTTGGTCTATCTGTCAGTCTAATTTAGTCTTTCGTCCATAATGCCGTTAACTATGCTGACGTAACATGACGGAATTTGACACGTCATCAATTTTTCCACGTCAGCATGTCACGCCAACATCTGTTGCTGACATTACATAATTATAAAGGTTAATTTGATCCACAAGATTTCAGTTTGTTTTAAATTTCACCCATAACATTTTTTCTTTGTTAAAGTTGGTTCATAACGTTATATATTTTAGTTTAATTTGATTTTTTTGTACATAACGTCGTTAACTTCGCTGATGTAGCGTGACAGAATTTGACACGTCATTAATTTTTTTCCAAAGAGATGGCTCCGTACTGACAATGTTAATGGTGGTTGGAGGCGGCGACAATAGTTTGACGAGTAAATAGTGACAACAACAGAAAAGAAAAAGTTCAAAGATAAAGATAATAATGACTTTTGTTGAATTTTATTATATATTTTTTTTTAAAAAAATAAAGGTATTCAAGTGGATATATATTTATGAATTTTAGTTTTTATTTTATTTGAATTTGTAGAGTGTGATTTTTAGTATAAATGTTTGGTTTGAATTTTAAAATTTTACTACAAACGTGACATGTTGACATAGACGAAAATTATTGATGTGTCATATTCCGTCGCATCATATTTGCTGAGTTAACGACGTTATTTACGAAAAAATCAAATTAGACTAAAAAATATAACATTATGGACTAAGTTTAACAAAAAAAACGTTATGGGTGAAATTTAAAATAAGCTGAAATCTTGTGAGTCAAATTAACATTTATACGTATGTCACGTCAGCAACAGATGTTGACGTGATATGCTGACGTGGAAAAATTGATGATGTGTCAAACTCCGTCATGTCAGGTCAGCATAGTTAACGGCGTTATGGACGGAAGGACTAAATTAGACTAACGAACGTAACGTTATGGACCAAATTTAACAAAAAAAAACCGTTATGAGTGAAATTTAAAATAAAGTAAAACGTGGTAGATCAAATTGACCTTTATTTCTTTTATTTTTTCAACATATGATTGTAAGATACGTAGTTAAAATAGTAGAATTTGCATACATAAAGTTCATAATTTAAATATTGGAATCATTTATTTACTTCTTTCATTCATTTTTGTTTCCAGAAAAAAAAAAAAATCAAGTAGGGTTGACCATAAATCCTCAGGTTCGGGTTATTTTCAGATTTGGTGACAGCAATCAAAGTTTTCTGCATGTCTCTAGCAAAAGGAATTTTCTTTCGAATTGCCTCTTCGTTTATATAGTCTGTCTGAATTATCTTCCTACTTTTGTGGGCTACAACATAAACTTCCACATCAAAATCCAAGGTTCACATTTTTATGAGAAACGAGCCAATCCGAATTCAGACTAATGAAGAACCCATTTTCAGTTCTCCAACATATTGAACTACGTTTTTGGGAGGACCCCTTATCGTCCTCATTGGGAAATTGGCATGTTTAAGACGGCTAGTATTTTCTTTCATTAAGGAATTCCATTTAGAGCAAGAAATTTCAAAGCTTTGTAGAAAGCATGGCCAGATTGGAAGTCAGTGCTGGCCCGAGAACACATTCACAATGCAGAGAACTACATTCAAGTACCACTTCAATTACCTTACCACAGATTTAAGCATCTCCAATAACAACTAGAATTCACTATTTGTGATTCCGAACTTTACGCAACATTCAATGATTTACAATGAGAATGGCCATTCTAATGCAGTAAACTTTTAGCCACTTTTAGATTTACAAGGGACCACAAATTATAGAACTATAAACTTGATAAAAGAAAGTTAACAAGAAACAGTAAGAACGAGTATTACAAAGGTAAGTATCTGTTACATTGTGTTAGTTTGAAGACTTCTCAACTCAATCATGATGACAATGCCAGCTCGGCCCACGCCAAAGAAGACGCCTTTAACTCAGCTGATATAGATGTTACAATTTTGCTCTCCAGCATGGTGCTTATCTCCTGCATGGACGGCCGTGCGGACGGATCGGGATGGATGCAGAGTTTTACTACTTCACAAATCACCTTGAGGTCCTCGAATCGGAAGTGCTTCAGCTCTGGATCCACCATGTAAGACATTACCTCAGGCAATTCAAGATATTCCTTTGCCTGCAGAATGGATGAGTCCCATGTATAAGAATACTCTGTGGTTGATTAACTAGAAAGCGAACTTGTCATATGTTTAAAATTGTGTCTTACCCACTCTACCAAACACCCTTTGTCCTTGCAATAGGGAGGTCTGCCACTGATTAGTTCCAGTAAAAGTACACCAAAGGCATAAATATTGCCTTGGAAGTCAAGGTGGCGTTCCTCCACAGAATTTGGAAGTACGCAAACTGCACCTTGGCTGCCGATGGATCCCGCGTTCTTTTCTGATCTGGCAAGAATACTCTTCCAACTTTCAAAATCAACCACCTGCAACAGACATCAAGATTTTGTAAGTACCACTACTTTCTTCATGATTGAAAGACAGAAGAATGGTCTTTACCTTGGGGGAAAAGTCATCTGTAAGATATATAGCGTTAGAATTCAACTCTGATATGGTAAGTGGTGGATCAAGTTCTGTGTGAAGATACTTCAGTCCACGAGCAACACCCACGATAATTTTCATACGTCGTGCCCAGGATAACTGACATTCTTCTCCATCTGCATACAGCCAATTAGTTGCTCAGCTTTGGGCAATGTAGTCATCCTAAGCAGATGTTTCATGAGAGAATTTTCACTCACAGTGAAGATGCTCATAAAGTGTCCCATTTGACGCATACTCAAATACCAACATCCTCGTAAATGGAGAGCTCTCTCTACAGTATCCCAATAACTTTCCTGTATTTTCGTGGTTTAATCTTGCCAAATCTGCCGCCTAAATCCCAAAGTTACCATGTAAGTTCAGAAAAAGACTCAAATTTTTCGGTGTTACGCTGGCTAACTATTTGGTGTCTTTCTGACCAAAGATTTACACTAGAAGCTTTTTGGGCGATGATATTTAGTTACCTCTCTTTGGAAGTAGAGTTCAAGATAGCCTGTCCAGTGTTCTTCTTTAATACAGAGGGATATCACGGCAATTTCAGGGCCATCCTTAATGGTGCCCTTGTAAACCAAACTGTCTGGAGAAGAGCCAATTATGTTACTGAAGTCTTCACAGGCTACTTCAAGCTCTTGTCTGCTGAATCTTGCAACATCTTTCAGCATCTCAGAATCTGTGCACAATCCACCCAAAATCATGTGTTTCAAAAAACAGTGCAAAAGCTATAATAGTTCTCACAAACAAGCAATGGTTGCCAAAAAGCGGGCAAACCTATGTACACTGCCATATGGTCTTTCTGGCTAGTTGATTTCTTCCAGGGCATTATGATTGCAGATTTGCTGTTGAATCTCAGGACGGCTGTGAGAACAGCTACGAGAAAGAGACAGCCCACCATGGTTCCGGTCACTACTTCCAGTGCCAAAAGCCAATTAGGTCGTGATGCACCCTGATGCTGCTTGGATGCATCTTCAAAAGGTCGGCGGTCGGTGTTGGATGCGTGGTGGGTTATGGGCGGTGGTGCACCACCTATGGAGGAACGATATCAGTTTTAATCACAATAAAAAAGGGTGCATCAGTGCAGAAGGCTCCCACATTGTGGGGTTTGAGCAATAGTTTCCGTGAATCAAACATGTGATTTAGGTCACAATGGAGTAATTTTACAGTTACACCGAGGTTTGCCTTTCAGTTTCAATTACAATAGTAAACATAAAACTTTTACCACTTGGAGGGCATATGCAATATGTTGAAATTCATTAAAATGGTAGTTTAATACATTCCATATTTCATAAAGAACGACGATATGCAGGAGGATGAAACAAATGCTTTAAGAGATTAAATGGGAAACTCGTTTTTAGGAAACAAACAATTAGGAAAACAGTAAAACAATGTACAAAGGAGAAAACCATATTGAATTGCATCTGGCCAATCTTGCTTGGAAAAGGACAATAAGAAACCCCTTTTCGAAGTATCTAAGAAATTAATCTCCATTTCTAGTCCTCACTGTATATTAAAATTTAAAAAACTGCTCACACTACCTACCCCCACAGAGTACAAGTGCAGTAACATATTTCCTGAAATGAAAACCTTGTTACACCTACCACATTTAGCAGCAGAACGCTGTTTCGGATCTTTGTTTTGAAGGCAATTCCCTTGAAAACTTGTGCTGCAAGATGCAAATTGACACAATAAATTTACGGAACATGCAAAAAAAAACCAGCTAAACAAGGGAGAAAAACCGTACCTTGGTAGATAGCCTAAGCATTTAGGTATGGTTCCAACAAAGAAGTTATACGAAAAATCTGCCACTCTTAATTGAGATGCCCGACACAGACCACTTAAGTTTGTGCTGGAAGCATACCTGAAAAAAATAAAAGAAAAATCTCCTCAGTTCCCCAGAAATTGGTAGAAGAACCATTACCCGTAGCCATTGAACTCATCCATCAACCAGTTGACATAAATATCAATGTCATAGAAATCTAATTAACACCAACAACCGCAGTTACAGTGCTTGGCCCATTAAATGATTCAACATTTTTTTTTTTTGGTTGCTTTGTGCACAACAACAAAGCCATTATCTTGAATTTAATTGAGGTCGGCTACATGAATTTTTCTCGCCATTCTATTCTTTCCCTTCAACTAATATACAGGGCCAAATTTCCCAGGCAAGGGACAAATTCACATTCACAGATATGACAAAATATGCAAATGAAGCATCTTCACTGCTCAAATTTCCATATACTCCCAACACTATTTTAATGGATGCCAAGTCCTACAATGTCTCAGACAATCTGCTAGCAACTGTTCACGGCAGTAAAATAAATTATTTATTTAGACAGAAGGTGCATACAAGTCTTAATTAATCTTATAAAATTTTAATCAACTGGTTAAGTTCAATAAGCAATAAATAACATATAACAAAAGACAAATCAAAAGATGGTATGTAACCACAATCCAAGGCAGGAGCATTGCACTTACATTCCGTGTAGCTTATCCACCAAATCCGAATTGTTAATAGCAGGAATAGTTCCTTGAAATTTGTTCCTATCTAGCTGAAGTTCCTGAAGGTACTTCAAATTGCCAATCTCAGGAGGTAGACTCCCTGTTAATCCATTGGATTGAAGATTTCTACAACCATATAAACTGATAAGAGTAAGGAAAAAACCTGAGAGTGCCAAAAAGGTAATTGCAACCTCAAGAATTCACAACAAAATTACATTTTTATAATACTGGTAAGACTTGCAATCTCCGGAGGAATTGGACCAGTCAATTGATTTGCTCCCAAATCCAGGACCCTGAGGTACTTCAGCATGCCCAGTTCTTTCGGTATTGTACCAATCAGACTATTGCCGTGCAAAGTCCTACAGAACACAAAGTGCATGAAAACAAGCTTCAAATCGACACACACTATCGTCCACCAAATAGATGTTTGATTGCAGTATTAAGGTAAAGAGCATAAAAACATACAGTTCTTGCAGGTATGTGATCTGACCCAACTCCGGGGCGAGAAATCCCCTTATAGATGACCAGGATATATTTCTGCAAGACAGAACCTCATCAATGTTGGAGAAACATAATTCAACAAAAAAAAAAAAGCAACTATATTGTATATATTGGGATCTAAATATCTAACTAAAGAATTATAAACTTAACAAAACCTGAAGTTGAATTGAAAATTTGGTGGACAGTGTCTTACATCTTCACAACATGATCTCGAACAAAAGAGCATGAAACTCCATCCCAATCACAAGGATCTGCATCTAGTGGATTCCAATTGGATAAAACAAGAAGTGGGTCGTCATATACAGCTTCCTTGAATGCTGTAAGTGCCCAAACTGTGCAAAGCCCACTTGCCATTTAGTCAAAAGAAATCAAAATTTTATGACACTTCACTGCAAGTATGATGATCATATGGATGTCAAATTATCCAAACTTAGTAAAATTTGGTTCAAGATCTTCCTCCAAAAAAAAAAAAAAAGAAGAAGCAATGGCCCATTTAGTATCCGAGAAAATGCAAGAATATGTACAATGGACTTTAAAGTAATATTAATTGCATCTTTCCTTGCATTTTCTCACTAAAAAGCACAGCTTTGCAAAACTATAAAGAATCAAGATCTGAAAAACAAAACAAAAAATGCTCAAAAAAAAAAAAAAGATCTGAAAAACAAAACAAAAGGCAGTGATGCATATACCTTCATCTCTAGGGAAAGACTCACAAGCCAGAACTAAAACCGCATAAACCACACAAAGAAGTTGCAATGAAGCAACTGATCCCATTTCCTCTTCAAGAAATCTCCACTATTTTTCTTTAGTATCCCTCACTTTCTTGCAAGAAACCCCAAATGACCCAAAAGAACTCATCAACTCAGCACTCAAGAAAAAGAAAAGACAACCCAAGAGAGAGCAAGAAAGGAAAAGGACAAAGACAACGATGTGCCAAAAAGAAGCAAGTAGCCAAGGGCTGTGGGTTTTTTAACTGGATAATGGAAACTACTAATACAGAAAGATTCAAGCTTTGGTTACTGTAATCCACTAAAGTAGGTTACTTTGTGTATCTTTAACCAAATACTGGTGAGTATAAATCCAAGATCTGGCAACTACCCAAGAAAGCAAAATCACAAGCATGAGTAAAGAGAAAAAGTGTAGGAGAATTGTTGTGCAAAGGTGCAAACTTTGATTCAAAGACAGGTTTAGTTCACCAGTTCAGATAAAATAGAAATGGAGATTTGATTCAGAAATGTTTGTTTTCTCTTTGATTGATGATTAAAAAACCAAAGGGTTTTTTTTTTTAAAAAAAAAATCAGATTTGGTGTCTTCAGAAGGATCCTTTTTTTTTTGGTTTTGGGTACCCGGGGAAGTTTTGAAGTTTACTACAAATGATTGCGTTAACAGCGACTGATTTGTGTTTATGAGAAGTTCAAATACGCCAAAATATGAAAGCTTTTTAACAACTTATAAGGGAAGGCATACAGTAAATATATAATAATATAAATTATTACATTATAAAAAAAGTATTAATTTTTTAAAAAATAAAATACTAAATAATATTTAATAGATTATATAAATTTTATTAAAGTCCGTTTATTTACTGTAAAATAATTTATATTTGTAAAATATTTATAAAAAAAAATATTTATAGTGAAAATAATAATTTTTTTTATCATTTATTTATAATACAGTTTATATTTTTCTTGAAAATAACTTCAACTCTACAAAAAAAGAAGTTATTTTACTTAAAAATTTAAAATTTCCTCTAAATTTTACCTATTTAAAATATTTTTTTTTTTATAAAACAAACGTCAAAAAATTTATAAATTTTTTTTTATAAAATATTTTACAAAAAATAACCACACCCAAGTATACGCATATAATCCAAAATTGAAAACATCCACGAAGTTTTTTGTTAACTTTGATGGTGACCAGAAGGACAGAGGTGGGGCAGGCTTCTGCATCATTGATGATGTGGATGAACGGTGGATCAGACGGTTTGACTTGGAAGTCCATGATTCATGAGGTCCCTTCGTGTGGGACCGCAGCGTGACTTGTTTCAAAAAATTGCCGCCGTGACATTGCAAGGGGATGATTTGTTGAGCGAAGGTCCAAAACTTGCTAATAATGGATGCTTTGGAACAAAAATAAAAAAAAAAGGTTAAAAGTTTTCCTTGGAGATACACAATTATTTCCAAGAAAAAATTTGGTAGACATCGTTGTGTTTTTCGATTGTATTTGTGGGAGACAATTTTTGTTATTGATCAAACGATTACAAATATGTAATTAATGATAATAATAATTTAATATGATACTTTGTATAGACTTACATTAGTAGATTTACGTCCAAAAATTAGCTAAAAGAGACGTGGAAAAAAAAAATCTTTATGTTCTTTGAGGTTGTGGTACAATGAACCACACATAATCAATTTGGCTTTTTTTTTTAATGTTTTTTGGAATTTGCAAGAGGAACTATTAAATGATTAGAAAATGCTTAATTTTTTTTTCTATGAGCTACATAATAAAATTAATTTTTTTCTCTCACAAATTTCACTCTTCCCTTATCAATATTTGAATCCAAGAGTTTTATAATAAAAGTCTGAAAAATACCATAAATAAAAATGCTTAATACATATGAAACCAAATACCACAAATCTATGTATGGTAGAGTGTACTTAATGTTCTTAATATTGATATCAGTACAAAAGATATATGTTCTGTCATCAATTAAGAAAGTCTTAAGAAATATGCACCAAAAAAAGCATAGACTTAAGAAGTGAAACTATTTGACAGTAAATTTACATCTAACTCAATCAAACTGAGGCCTGGCTAAATTATTGATCATTGTGGTCTAACTGTAAAGACTTTCTTAATAGAGGGTTTATTTATTGTCAGGTCAAAAATTTTGAATACAAATCTTTGTCTAAGTGTTCAATAGAATCAAATTTATGCCCACAAAATGTGTTCTTGTGATAGACATAATATTTTCTAAAGAAATTGTATACTACCGTCCTATTCTTTTTCAATTTTAAGGGAAAAAAAAAGATCTGGCAAATGAACAAGAAAAAAAAGGAAAAAAAAAAAAGGCAACCGTTGCTATGATCAGGATTTGAAAGCGTTTTCCCTCAACAAACAATTTCAAATTAAAAAAAAAAAAAAACAGCGAAATTTTATCACGCTTACCAGAAAAAGTTAGAAAAAAAGAACAGAAAAGAAAAGAAAAACAATTTTGGAAACAATTGGACCAAAATGGGCTCCATATATGTACTATTGACTGACCGGCGTTGGCAATGGCAAGCTGTAAAGCATCAAAAAGGGGCCCTTTCCAGTAATTGCGCCATTAATTATATGTGCACGTTTATTTTTTTTATTGGAAAAAAAAAAAAAGAAACGCGGAGGTTTGGAATAATCATCTTGATTAATAATTATCATTAACAACGATACTTCTACGTTAGATTACGTGATTATCCAGCTATTTGTCCAAATTTCTCTTTTTTTGACCTTTAGTTATGTAGGACTTGCCCCTCTTTGAAGATCAAAATTATTGACAGCGACACAATATATTTGTTTTTCATCGTGAAAATATTACCCTGACATTATTTATTTATACAAATATCAAGATATGCGATATGATATAAATACAAAATATTTTTTATTTTAATCCGAGTAAGTGAATAATTGCACTAGTTGATAGAGATCGTAATAAATTTTTTGCTGTCGTGATTCATTCTCTTCCATAAGGATCCTCTGCCGAAGTATTTTTTAACTTGAGTAAATCTTTTCACATAGTGTTTACGAGTCTGAAAAAAATATTAGACTTCAAGGATAAATTTTCTTTTATTTACGGACAAACAACAACGAATAGATTAAAACCAAGCCAAAGTAGAGAGAAGCATATCAATCATATTAAGCTACCATTTTGTACAGTACAAAGACACTAATTAACAGGGTGTTAAAGTATAAGAATGAAAATTGTAAGAAAGAAAACACAATTATCGATGCATTTTCACTTGTTTGGATTTTGCGTTAGAAAGAATGTCAGAGAAAAATGGAGTGAAACTTTTTATTGATATATGTGTTATTTGTTCTCACCATTTTCAGGAGAAAGTTGGCACAACTCCAAAATTAATATATTATCCTTAAACAATTTAGTCCACTGATTGTTTTTTACATTATATTATAATGATAAAAAATTCTTCTAACTAATCATTAAATAGAATGAGGGCATAATTGTCATTTTGCTTACAAATTTTTTTTTTCATTCCGCTTTGTCACTATATCTAAATAAATAATTTTTTATCACTTTTTTCATATTTTTCTTCACCTATTTAAACAATTTATAAAAAAATTACTTTCTTTTTCACTACTTTATTTCTAATTATTTTTTTCCTACCTTAAATCCAAATCCAAACACACTGTAATGTGTTAGACAAAAGATATCGGCATACCTAATTTTTTATTTCTAAAGTTTTGTAAGACACGTAACGTGTTGAACGAATGAATGAACAAATGCATATAATTTTTTTTTTTTTTTTTTTTTGGTAGTGTTTGTATTTCCACCTTTGTTAGAGCTGGTCGACCGGGTAAGGATTGAGGAATGAATAGTTTGTCCTCAGTAAAAGATTTAATCTTTACCCAAAAACAAATTAATCGTTATTATTGTTATGATAAAAAATTGTTTACTTTGTTTCTCTTTTTTTTGGGGGGTTGAAAATTCTAGTTAGTATAGACCACTATTTTATTGATTAATGAAACTTATTAATTACTTAAATGTGTACAATAATACAATAAATTTTATTTCATGAAATAACTTTAATTTTGATGAAGGAAGGATTTGTATCTCCTATATTTTTTTTTAAAGACTGAAAATTTGACCAAAATTTGGAACTTATTTCAGTGAGTTAACATTCTCTCCAGTCTCTTGTATCAAAAAATGAGAAAAAAAAAAAAACTAGCGCCGTCTTCTAAGAACGTTATAGTAATTAATACTTAAGACTTTTATTTTACAGGTTTAAGATTCTAATCTTTAAAATAGGATATAAAAATTATTAAAATAAAAAAAATTATTTTATTATATAACTCACCGTTTAGAGAATTTTTTTATAGACAGAAAAACTAACCCAGCTAACTTATTTGAGCTCAATCATCTGACGTTATATTATATATATAGCTGCACGGCACGAGGAAAAACCACTCTTAAAAAAATGGCTGTAAGTCACAACAACTTCCACTAATTTACAGTTGTTTTCCATTAACTTGACTAGATTAAGAAGATAGACATGTGATTGAACAAGCAAAAGCATATTCAACGGCTTGGATCTATAACAACCACCACTTACTTCTTTTCATCTTATGATTAATAAGGACAAACACCCAAAGGATTTTTTATTTTGGGACTTGTTTGACTAAAATTATTTCACTTTAGAACTTGCCTAACTTCTATGCACTCACACTTATAGGACATAGAAATATGCAATTACTTAATTCATGAAATGTTATACAATGGTATTTTTGTCAACTTTTAATATACCGACTGAGTTGCAATAAAACATTAAAAGGAAGTAGGTAGAGTTATGTTATGAAGCTTTCTCTTTTAGTGTTTTTATTTTGTTAAACCAGATTTGTCAACATGAATTATAAATTAATCCATGCAACTTAATCGAATTACCAAGTCGGCATATATATATAAGGATATTGTTATTGTGATAGAGAAAAATAAAATATTGTTATATACCTTTGTAAGATCTATTTATAGTGTGTTTGTGCCTTCAGAGTGAGCTCAAGTGGTCATTGGGAAGGACTTTAATCTAAAAAGCATAGCTTCGAGTTCTGCCCAGGCTACTAACCCCTGTCAAGGTAATATATCTATGTCTCAATGCATTAACGCAAAAGTGTCTTAAACTTTGGCCTTGATGCAAGTGAAACGGACATAATTCCAGATACGAGTGAGTGTAAAGAATAAAATGTTTCTTATTGGGATGAGATCAACTCTTCTTCATACTCATTTAGAGGAGCAAAAATTTTTAATATGTTTCTGTGATAGAAGAAAATGTACAATAGTGGAAGAAAAAGTTGTTAGAAATGATAACCATTATTTTAAGCACATCCTAACAAAGCATCAATTGATGATTTTTTTTGGAAAAAGTTTGTCATCTATATTTTAGTAGTCATATTTAGTATACATATTGTAACGGACTTATTCATTCTACAATAAAATTGATAAAATATGATCTAAGAAATTAACATATAATTTTTTATTACAAAAATAATAAACGTTGTTATAAAAATAATTAAATTTATCAAAAAAAATATATTTATATGTATAATATTTGCATATAAAAATGTGTATATAAAATTAAATTATTTTTTTTTCGAATATTTTCTGTATGACCTTTTCTGTTTTGGCATGGGTCTGTGCCTCTTTTGTACTTTGACTGGTGACAGCAGACACAAGGATTGTTTAAGCATGAAATGGTCTCTCGAACCGACAATGCTTCCAAGCAAGACACTGTTGGCTTTTGAGTAATCTTAAAGGCAGAAGGAACTTCATGATTTCTCACTTAGGGAAGAGATTGTGTGTACTCAAACCCACCTGAGATCCAATGGGGGCTCAGAATTTTTCTTTCACCAAAACATCAGTCGCCCAAGCGAAAGATACATGTTCTTTATAACCGATTGGTTAATGAGGTTCGTTATCATGTTAATATTTAAATAGTAGATTATTTTTTATAAAAATTAATAGAATAAAAATGTAACAATTAGATAAGATTAATATCAACTTATAAATAAAGTGATTAACATATTTATAATACATCTTTTTATATTTGTTCAAAAAAAAACTTCATTACACAAATTTACATAAATATAAACCCATTCAAATTTGACGCATGTCATATTTAAATTTACATTATACTTTTATAATAGTTGCATATATTTTGTAGTTCCGTCGTTAACAACGTTCAAGACTTAAGAGATTGAAATCGTACAACTAACTATTATTATAATACTCTATATGGATTCACGCGTCTTAAATTGGTGGAATTCATATAACTTTATCATTTATGTATTTGTGACACCTACTCAAATTACGGAATATTTATATTTTAAATTTTAAAATTTTATATTTTTATATATATAAATCCTGAACCTTTCGATTTTTTATTAAATCAGTTTTTTTGTTGATCAAAAGTGATTAATTTATTAAAAAATAATTTTAAACTTATAAAAAATTATTTAAAAAATAGTTAAATACATAAATTGAATTTTTTTCATTAAAACATATACATACTACTTATTTTATTCGTATATTTATTAATTAAAAAATATTTAATATGTATATTTTATTGATAAAAAATATTTAATTCGTATATTTGATTTTTTTAATAATTTTTATTAAATTAAACTCATTTATTCACATATTGACTACTTTTTATAAATAAAAAGATTGATTTAATAAGAAATTAAAAAATTTAAAATTTAAATAAAACATAAAAAAATTTAAAATTTATATATAAAAAATCTTTAAATTTTAAGGTAAAAATATTCACATCACCTCAAGTTACATGGCCTAACTTTGCTGCTACCAAATTATTATTATTTTTACTGTTTAAAAATTTATAATTAATTTTTTTAAAAAAAGATTATAAATGTATTTTATATGCATTTAAGCTGGAAGTGGGGCCATTGTCTTGTCTACCCATACGGCCAGGCATGTGCTTTTTCTTTGATGAGGACCCTCCGTGCCTTGTTCGATGATACAACCATAAAAGTTTGGAAAAAAATTGACCAGGATACCCGTCAATTGATGCGGACCACATTCCCGTTCCTGCATTCCACTGTCTCGTATTCGGATTCGGCCAGCCGAGAAAGGTTAATTGAGTTAGTAAAATTTTAAATTTTTATTTAAAAAATTTAAAATTTAAGTTTTAATGTCGATTTTTTTTAGTGGATGATATGTAAATCAAATGTAAGTCATTTTTAAAATTTATGATTTTTCTTATTTTAAATTGTGGCACTTCCCTCTCATCTAAATTTTTTGTAATAAAAAAAGAAATTATTACCCATTGTTATAATTTATTTATACCATGAGATCATAAATTTAAATATCCATTAATGTATTTAGTAGAATAAATATAAGTTTATTCTTGTACAATTATAAAAATGACAAGATAACCCTTATTGGCTCCATGAATTTGTTTATTTTGTAGTTGAATGTAGCCGTCTTTGGCGCGCTGTATACAGTAAAATGGCACAATTCTTTTAGACTGATCTGTGGAACTATTTTTATTTTTTCATTTTATTAACCACCGAAAAAAATAAAAGAGATAAATCTAAGTTTTCTAAATAATTGTGGATTTATGTTTTTAACCACTGTAATACGCTTTAACCAACGAGCGTGACCTTAAGGTTGATTCGGGAGGTGGGATTTTTAAGTTTTTGAATGCAAAATCTATGTATGGTTTTACTTGAGATTCTTACTATTAATCAATCTTAATTACATTTTCAACCAAAAAAAAAAACAAAAATCTATTCGACATTTCAACCGATAGCAATATGTTACCAAATAATAGTCGATCATTAGGCTAACACGCTTGTGTTTAATCTGTTGTTTTATTAGCTTTATTAGCTAAAGTGAAATTAGATAAGTTGTCTTGTCCACTTTAATTTCATGATTAAAGTAAAATTAGAAGAAGAGGCCTTTGATAGAAGCAAGATATTTGTGGCTTTGTAATTAAAGCCCATCTCAGTGTAGGAAAACAGTTTGGTGGTTCAATAACATAATTATGGGCAATGATTTGCCTTGATGGGTTACCACCCAAACACAGCCTAAATCAAAATTTACATAGTATTGCTTCTTTTTCTTTTTCCCCCAACTAGAGGGAGGGGAGTCCTGCTTGTTTGATAGGAAACTTTGTACCCCGGCCAGCTTTTCCACTCAAAATAGTTTACCAACATTCGTTTCTTTTTGTGTGACCGCGGTAGGATTTGAGCACTGATTGTTGAAATTAAGAGTTTAATTATTTTACTATCAGACTACATGATAAATGACTTGATATTGGTTCTTTGAAAGAATCAAACTAAACCATTTGAATATTACAAGCCCAGGGATTTGGATTGTTAAAGTAAGCATACTAAGCGATATCGAACATAGAATTAGGGTCATTTTGTCCCAACAATTGAATTAATTGGAACCAAACGTTTACTAAAGAACAAGTTTTTGTCTCAAATGAGTTTAAAAATCCCTTTTTTTAAGTTGGAAATTTCGCATAAGAAAACATACACTACTGTCCAAGTATATATATTTGAAAATGTGACTGAAAAAAAAAAAAGATTCTTACCAAGGCTTACAAAAAGTTAAAAACTTTCAAGCTTGACCAAGTCATTTTATTTATTTTACAAGTCTATTAAAACGTCCATTAAATTTGAGTTATAAAACTGGCATTAGTTTATAAATCTCTCATCGTCTCATGAACTAGAGACAAGATGTTAGAAAATTTTTTATTTTTAATAGTATTCTCTCTGTTTTTTTTTTTTTTTATATTAAATAGTATTCTCTCTTTGATTTTTAATAGTAGGGCATTCTCTCAGAAACCATGCTCCATTTCTTTCATTGCAATGTGTAATATTAAAGGGACATGGCCAAACTTTGTCAGTCATTAATGGATTCCTGATCTTGTTCTGGACAGAAGAACAAGAACCCATATCTTTGGACGCGACATTGTCACTGTCTAACTTCTTTAATTCCTCGAATGTTGTCACCATAGGCTTGCTATATTGTATGATGAATAGGAGTCATTTTTATTTGTCATAAACATACATACATTCGATATATTTGATGTATTTCAAATAATGTGTCATATATTGTAATATCATAACTATTAATTATAAATTTTTAGTCTTTCCACGTATGAATGTAATAAACAATAAAATTACAAATATGTCTAACAATTATAATAACATAATTTATATTCACATCTGATACGCAAGATATATCCCTTTAATTTCTATGTAATAATGCCCTTTAATTTCTATGATCCGGCATGAAAAAATAGGAAACGAATAAAAAACGCGAGATACATCCCTAATAGAGCAACTGCACTTCACATCAAGTTCTGGTCCCAGAAATGGAGTGGTTGGCTAATTTTATTACTTGGAGGCAGACACATGTGGTCCGTAACAAGGCCAAGCCAAGGTCCTCTCCTAATCTTGCCTGTTTGGGAAGATTGATTTGTATTGGGTCTCAGGACAGAAATTTTCTCCTAGCCCCGTTTTCCTTTACTTTCCTTGTAATCAAAACAGTGGGTATGATAATGGCTTGTGGGCTTGTTTGAGAGGCTTCTAAGGACAAGATAATTGGGCCAAAGCAATAGTCTTCTGGAGAAATGGACCAGGTATGCAACTAATAAACGATTAAAATAGAGGATTGTGTTTGACCAAAAAAAAAACAGAAAAGAAGATTGTGTCAAGACCAAAAAAAAAAAAAAAAAAAGAGGATTGTGTATAGTCTGAGTAACAAAGAAATGTGTTACTTGTTGTAGCAGTAAGGGCTCAAACTCCTGTCTCTTTTTAATTACCCCTCCCTTATAGAGCTCTATCCCCTCCTTCCAAGACCCCCACCCCCCCCCCCCCCCCCCCCAAAAAAAAAAAAGATTAAAATCCTATTTTCCATCAAGTTCTGGGATTATGAATTTGTCTCCTTAATTTGACATTATAATCCACTAGGATATGATTCTAATGGGCCATACATAAAAGAATAATTGGTAAGAAACATATAAAGAGATTAAATTAGACTTAATTCAAATTTTTAGAAACTTTAGGGTTAACTATTTGATAATTAAAATTTTAAAGACTAAAGTATAATTTTTTTTTTAAAAAAATGACACTAGAACTCATGTAAGGGTTTAGAGTCAAAATTTTATTTAAGGTGCTTGTTATTTTTATTTACCGACATGCATTCCAAAATCCAAATGGTGTAAGAGATTGATTGTGGTGTAATCACAGTGGCCTTGTATCTTTTGTCCAATTCTCTTAATGATACTCACCGGCATATACAAAAAACAATCACTGTGAGAGATATGTATAGAATGGTTATTTATGAATTCACTGTCAAGAGATTATTTAACTTAAAAATTTAAGTTAGTTCTAACACATTCTTTTATGCGCAAATCCGTTTGACCTCTTTGAAAGATCCGATGTCCTCCTCATAAACTATTCTACTTAAAAATTTAAAATAAAATAAATTATATATTAAACTTTGACAATAATAAAAATGCACATTACGTACGTTGCGGCACAATATGTCTTGGAATCGTGCATGGACCTAAAAAAGTCAATATAGCAAGGGGGCTTGCACCCATCATCCCAAGGCATAGGAACTGAATTTTTCGTTTCTCCTAGAAAGAGCAACTTGACATGAATGATTGCTTATTGGTTTGTTTAATCATAATTTCAATTATGGAGTAGATTATCTCAACCCATTTGCATTAAGGGTCACGGTATCCGCTGGCCTCTGTGAATCCATTGGTCAACAATTGCTCTCAATCTCGTCAAAAACTAAACTAATATGATAAGATAGAAAAATATTACCCGCTGGGCTCTGTGAATCCATTGGTTAACAATTGCTTTCAATCTCGTCAAAAACTAAACTAATATGATAAGATAGGAAAATGTTAGATACATCTCTCTCAATTAACTAGGCTGCACTATCATGATTGCTAATTATATATTATTATATATTTTTAATATATAATTATAATTAATAGTAACAATTATAAATGTGTACATAGATTGCGAAGATCCACTGTTTTTATGTGGATGCACACATCATAGGAACTCCAAACATCCAATTGGGTATCAATATGCCACCTCAAAAGTGTAGCATGAGAGTGACTAACAGAGTTCTTTATATTTCTCTTTGTTCAACGGTATGTCAGCCAATATCACTAATGTTTATCTAAAAAGAAGCCCCTTTCCTTCTCTTTTTACCTTTTAAATTGGAAAAGAAATATTTCATTAGTATAAAGTCATAAAGTTTGTTATATTAATCTCTACCGATGCTCCTATCATTTGCAGGGATTGGCTCCACTTAATCAGGGAGCATAGATTATGTCCACTTAAAGTTGTGAGACGCGTGGTTGCATGCATCTTTTGCTATGTAGTGATGACAACTATCAATATAAACCGTAACCCCAAAATCAAATTAAATATCCCAAAATTTAAATGATTTAACATTCGATTAATTTGAAATTTGATTAACAAAATGTTTCGATCAAATTCGTAAAACTCAAAACTCAAATAATTTGAGTCCAAAACTCAAAAAATCCAATTTTTTTTTAAATTTATTGAGCCAAAATTTAAATGTAGGTTAGATATATTCGAGATCTAATTAACTCGAAATCTGAAAAACTCAATACTCAAATGACCTAAAAATTAACAAACTCAAAAGTCGGTGATATTCAAAACCGGAATGATATAAGACACAACAAATCCTAAACGTGATAAACCCGTAATCCAAATGACTCGACCCACTCATTTTTTATCTCTAAATAAGAGTTCAATCTATGGTCTGATCGGACAGAATAGCTGATTAGTTATGTCAGCCTTATATCTTGTAGAAGAAGGGCGGGAGTTCGCTATCCGTTTACATGTCATGCATGCCACAATAATTATTATTTCTTTGTTCCTAACTGATAAAGTCATAGCAAGATAATGTAATAAGTACATAAACGAACATTTGTTCATGTTCTTTTTGTGCACATTTCAAGATCAATATATAGCTTTGTTGTTTTATTTTGATATTTCAAAGATATTCCTTTAGCTTAAGTCGATATGGATAAGTTTAACTAAATATTAAAGAATAATGGACGGCTTCCTAATGACTATAAAAATTATATATCTATATTTGGCATGTGTGTGACTCAATTATCCTCTGAGGATCTTTCGGTTTCTCTTATGACTATCTATATATAGATAGACAGAGATCACTTGTACCTCTCATGGTGCGTTAAATCAAAACATATTTATTTCTAGTAGGCCTTCTTCTTGGTCGATGTGTAACATTATTTTCCTTTTGTTAAGGTAAGAGTTATTAAGACTTAACACAAAATTGCGAACTTTTAATAAAAGTGTCTCAATAAATTGTATTAAATATATGAGATCGAGTATGACATTATTTTGAAAATGAATTTCAAAACGCATTTTTTGATTTTGTGCAACAACTTTTACAAATTCAAGAGGAATAAGCGGCCTCTCCACATATATAAGACTTTGTGGCGCAAACGTGATAACTACTTGAGGAGAACAATTTTGGATAGAAATAATGACTTAAAACCCCACACTTCTTAAAATGTCATCATTTAAAAGGAAAAACATTATTAGGTAAATCTTGTTTATAGTTCCTTTTTTTTTTTTGGGATACGAATCATGTTTATTTATTAGTTATGACACAGGAGATTAATTATCAGTCATTAATTTATTTTAAAAAACGCCGCCTTCAAATCAAACTAACAGTCAAACCAAAAAAAAACAAACCAGGAACTAACATGTTAGGCAAACACTAATCGGCTTAGTCTATCACCACAGAGTACCTTAATTGACCTAGTCTACTGCCAATGTTCATGACAGAATGGGGAGTCTGTACGGGCCAAAAAAAAAGCGAGTCTGTGACAGGTCAACTCACCTGCAATGATGTAATATTCTTGTATATTTACTGCTTAAGTTAAGACACTAATATATACTCAGTCCTTAATATAACCGTTGGATTTTAATATGACAATCCCATCTGATGTGGCTTTCTCAGTACGGCTTAGATTCGAATATTTTTGCAAGTGATTTTTTTAAATAAAAAAGAATTTAAGCGTAAGTATAATATTGGGCCTTAAGAGAGACTATATTTAAATTAACAATGTTTTGATAATATGTTATTTCTATAAAAACAATTAAATGAAAATATTAATAGATAACTCGTAACCTTAATTAGAGGTACATAATTGATGTAGACTTTTTAAGGATGAAAAACTTTTATACGACTAAATTAGTGACTTTTTTTTTTTTCAAGACTGGCGTCTTTATATTGACTTGGAAGGCAGCAACTCATAATTTCAGAATCAATGATGCAGCGCACTCCAAATTTTGGGATCATGAGAAAACCTTTCATGGCCCTTCCTTAGCACAAATGGCTAAGGTTTTCCCTCAAAGACCCATCTCTTCTCCTTTTATTTCTTTCAAAAGAGAAACGTTTACCATATGGATGAAATCTCTACTGTACCATGCCAATGGTTGCGCCGTCTTCGATTCCAATGGCGAGATCGTTTATCGCGTTGATAACTACGATGAGAAGTGCAGAAATGAGGTTTATGTTATGGATCTTCAAGGCAAAGTCCTTGTTTCCATACGGAGAAGAAAGGTTTGGTCAACCGAAACCTCATATGTTATATTTGGAGAAAAAAAATGTTAGGTACATACGAATTTTGATATGGGGTGACATGAGCTCATAAAAAGTACAATCATATACAATTGTCTAATCTTGTCTTTTTACTGCCAACGATTTGATTGCACTTTTTTGAACTTATCTCATTTTAATGTCAAAAACTCAACGTCCATGTAACATAGCCCTTTGGAAATTAAACTAATAAATACAATTATGTAAATGATCGACGTGGGATTTTCTGTTTGTTGCTGTTTTTGCAGAGATTACTAATTTTTGGACGCTGGTTTGGCTACAAATGGAACGCAGGTAACATGAGCAAGGAGTTACCATGGTTTCAAGTAAAAAGATGTTTCAGACGTTTCATGGGCAATTTGCATCTTGCCTGCCAAGTTACCGTGGGGTTAGATGAGTATTGGGTAGTGAAATTGGCCTCTAAAGCAGAATTAAGGATCATAAACGTTGATGGCCATGTTGTTGCAGAGGTATATTTGCTTCAACTCTCTCATTTGCATGTTGAATTTATCTATCAGGTAATTGGTTATTCTGATTAGTTGGTCATACAGGTGAAGCAAAAATGTGTATCGTCAGGAATCAAATTAGGAGACGATGTGTTAACTTTGATTGTGGAGCCTCACGTGGATCATTCCCTTATCATGGCAATTGTGACAGTCTTTGGATTGATCAACCAACAAATGTAGACTGTTTAACCTTGTAAAAAAATATATAATCAGTTGTATGCGAAAATAAATAAGAAAGAGAAGAGAAATAATAATATGAAGTTACGTGTGTTTCACTCTTAGCGACTATATGAGATAGCGACATATACAAACTAAGATACAATTTATAACTGTATGATTCTCTAACAATTAAAAAACATTTTTCACCAAAAAACAAAAAAAAAAAAAATTGAATGAGTCTAAACTTAACAATCATCTAAGGTAGTAGCTCAATGATAAATTAGTGTATTTTTATACTGGTGACTTGGATTCAAATTTCGGTGTGTGCGCTCTCCGCTGACAAATACTGAGTGTCTAGATTCTATGGAGAAAATATTGGAGCGTGGTGTGGGAGTTCGGCTTGGTAATCACCGTAGTCTCTAGTGACGGAGTTACACTTTGCTCCGCTGGTGCTCAAGTGGTACATCAGCCATTTTAGGAATTGTTGAAGAAGGCACAAAAAAACAGAAGTTATCTTAATTTTTATCTATAAATTTTATAATCAATATATTTACAATAAATATTTTTTATTGTTCAAAAAAGTCTAAACTTAACAAAGCTTTCATTGGTTTACTAACCGACAATAAGTTCTCGTCTTAAGAAAATCTTAAATGTTCTTTCCATCGTGTACAAAATTTGAGAACAGTAAGCCATGATTTCTTCTTCTTCTGTTTTCATCCGTCCAGAATTGTTCCCCTAATGGACACTGAAAGCAAGTACTGTACCTGTTTCTATCCTTTTTTTTTTTTTTTTTAACGCTTCGAATAACTTGGACCAGAAAGGCAAAAACTATAGCATTTCCAATTGTAAAAAACTTGACTTCTTAAGAATGCCTTCAAATTAGCAATAAAATGAGATTAGTTAGTAGATGATTGAATTTATAGAAAAAATTAAATAAAGTATTAAATTTTGTTGAATAAAACTATATCATTGCTTATTACTACTTAAATATAATCATGTAAGTTTACTCTCAAAACAAACCGCGATAGGCATAGTTAATTCTACTTGTACTCAGGCTAAAGAGCATGGTTGCAGAAGTCTGATATTATCCAATTACTGTTTCAAGAAGTTTGCTCGTTTGATTCTTTCGTATATAGTTTTTATTTATCATTGTCTTCAATAATTGCTGGTGACATCTTTTAATTAAGTGCAAAACCTTCTAGTAAGTAATGTGAGGCCACCTGCTATATTTATAACTGGTTTTCTATATAACCATATGAACACTTTATGACCATGAATGGATAAGTAGCTTTGGCGTCCACAATTTCGGCAAGAGAATTGCAACTTCATGCCTAAGATGGCACGGAGTAATAGGATGATTATAGTATCGCGTCAGACTGTGAGTTATAAATTTAGTTTCACTACTTAATCTGGACAAAATCCAAATCCTTTATATCAATTAAACATACAAACGGTGGTTCAAATTAATTTCTTTTGTTAAAGATGAAGCCGGCGAGAATGGCCGGCGCAAAAAACAAAAAAGAATGGCCGGTGAAATTACTAGCAAACGATAAGATGAAAGAATACAATGCTTAAATATATGTAAACTAGAATTTGTTTTCCTTCAAAGACTAACAGTGTCCAGCATATCAACTAGCTAGCCCAAAGATATGCATGAGATTAGTCTTTCTAACAGGCCGTTTGCTTCCAGTCTTGCAAAGTTATTATCTGACTGGCACAGCCCAAAAATATGCATTACCCCGTTTAACCCTCAAAACCTGATTCAACCCAATTTATATTGAGCAAAAAAGTAAATGATTCGTAATCTGGAACCTAAAATCAAAATAACTCAAAAATTGGATAACTTTAACTTAAGATCTGAAATCTAAATTTGATACATTTTCATAACCCAAATAACTTGAAATACTAAATAAGACACGCAAGTCTGGTTTAACCCGTTGATTTGCTATCTCTACGGATAAAACTCAATCCAATCTAATTAAAAATTAGTATACCTTTATTGCGTTCAAATTTAAGTCAATGGATGCATGAATCCTAGTTGCCTTCATATATAGTTGAATTTATCTTGATACCACCTCAAAATTGCAACCATATGCATTTTAGGTGTAACCATATTTATTTTTTTTGAATTTTTTTTTTGAAAAAATTATAAAATTAAAATCTCAAATTAAATAAATGTTACTCTAAAATTTAAAATATAAATCTTATATGATATATGCTAAAACTCAAAAAAAAAAAAATTTTGAAATTTTCTTTCTAAAAATTCAACACAATTATGTTAATCTAATCTTCGGTTGCATTTTTTAATTATTGTCTGGAGGTTGGCATCCGAATGTACCATCCGGATGCCAATCTTTATCCTACTTTTTTTTTTTTATCTTCAATCTTTACCGTACTTAAGTTCACACGTTCAACGCAGCAGTAAAAAAAAAAAAAAAAAAGGAAATCCTTTTTTAATTACGTTCTGACCAGAAAATGGACTGCAACGCATCAATAAAGTGTCAAGATGACGAGACCATGTTTCCCCCTTTTTTCTCGTTACAAACAAAGAAGTCAAATTAAAGAGTTGTATTCTTATTTTTTTTGGGTACATTTAAAGAGTTCTATTCTATGTCTTCATTAGCTTAGAAATTTCACGCAAATTTCCAAACTCCCCACCAAACCATGTAAAGATAGCTGTTTACCAACCCATTAATTACCTTACCTCTACAATTTGAATTCTTGTCCTACCTCGATGTTTCATTTGATTGGATCGTCAAAAGGTTCAAGGCTTTAGTTTGGAACCAAGTTTTTGGAATTTTGATTCCTCCAGTTTTGACACTATTTGCTGTGCTTGACTTCCTCTTTTTTTTTTTTCTTTTTTTCTTTTTTTAATAAATGTTGATGCGTTTGTTGTAGAAAAAGTTTGGCAAAAAGTTCCATTTCTAGGCGCATTACTTAGCTCCTCACACGATGAATGTCGTTACTATTCAAATGTGAAATGATCGCTTTACATCTTTTTTAGATATAAAATCGTAATATTTTTTAACAAAATTATAAGATATCACTCTTACTTTTACATTTTTATCACAAAAACAAAGTTCCATTCACTCACCAAGAGGGGCCTTCAATTAGAAATTTTTCTTTGTATCATTTTGACAGTATCCGATCGATTACTAATTATTAACAACTAATTGTTGGAAAAAAAAAAAGGGAATTTGGAAAAGACTAATTAATTACCTCCATTGTCTTTGTGTGTTCAGCACATATACTTGAACCTTTTAATTTGGTTTAAACTGCTTATCGTTTTGAAGTGGAAATGTAAATCAATCATATGTTGGAATAAACTATTATGTCAGTGATAACCTGATAATTTATTGATGGAATTAGTAAGAATTAGCCGGAACAACATCAGCACATGGTCCTGTATTCTATTAGCCATTGTACAAAGTATACGAACCCAAGTGTACACACCTACCAATATTTGAGGAGCAATTAAACTAAAGTAAATATTAGCCATAGTATTGTATCCTGGGTTTGAAATTTAGATTTCCCTGATAGTTAATCTCATTCTGCTAATCCAATTGGACCGAAAACAATAATTTGGAATATTAGATAAATTATTTAAGGCGTTATAAACTGACCTACGTGTATCTAAATCTTCTGCACCGTATAAACCCTTTGAAAGGCTGTGCAGCACATTGATGGTTCCAACAAAATAATTAAAGAACAGTTCTTGGTTTTGCTCGCGATAACAATGCAAGTTTAATCACGAGATTCACGTTATATATAGGATAATCATTCTGAGGACTTCATAAACAGTACAGGATAAGCAACAGATCTATGCAGTCATGTAAAACCAATCTTGAGGACAACCAACCATTCCAAGTCAATTACAGAACTTTGGTACAATTGATTAATTGATTAAACCGTGGATTACCTGTGTTTTTAAAACAATTAATTTTCAAAAACCATATATTGGTTTAGATTCTCAAACAATAAGTAAACAAACAAAGTGTTCGTCCTTATGTAGTCATCATCAACTTCCTTTAGATAAGAGACCCATTTAATGGAATTAAATTACTAAGACACAAATATTCGATGAAAAGCAATGAGCTTACAAGTACTCGAGTTACTTTTAAAATTAAAGGGCTTGAGTTCGAGTTATACTTAGAGATAATTAACACAAAAAAAGACAAAAATATTCTATGAAAAAAATTAAGAGAAATAAATAACCATGCCATAAATCTGATGACATATGCATAATAAGTTGGCCTGACACGTACAAAAGTTTAGACATAAGACTCTTAAGCTGTAAAATTTGAAGAATAGTCACCTGTAATAATCTTCTGTTCATACACATAAACACACACATATATTCAAACGAGAAAATGAGATGAGGAATCAATCTATTGCAATCGATTGTTTTTTTTATTTTGTAATCAGTAATTTTTTGTATGAAACAAAAAAAATCTAAGAAAAAATATTTCAATTTTTTGTTAAAAAAAAAAAAAAAGCACTGGATTGCGTCTCACTTTTCTTACAGACATCTCATTATATAAAATCAAACATTGCAGAAATCTCATTCATCCATCAACTTTCGTCAAAGAGAAAAAAAGCACTAAAGCCTCAAGTTTAGTGCTATCAATCTAACAACCCATTAATTTGTATGGCCAAAATTCATCCATTTGCTCTAGTCGACTCATTTTCTTGCTGTTCTTCGTCTTCTTCATCATCATCATCATCATCTTCTTCTTCTTCTTCTTCTTCTACTTCAACTTCTTATATGACTTCAAAGGCTGAAACCTTCACTATATGGATGAAATCTCTTGTGATGCAAGCCAATGGGTGCACAGTTTTCAACGAATCAGGCAACATTGTTTATCGGGTAGATAATTATGAGCAAAAGGGCGGCAATGATGTTTATCTCATGGACCTCCATGGCAAAGTTCTGTTCACCATACTCAGAATGGTAGTTAAATTAATATCGCTAGATATTGAGATTTTCTTTGTAAAGATTAAGACTTTAATCATTATAGACTAATTGAGGTAAGATTTTGATTGTTTTTTTTCTTCCCTTTGATTTTTATGCAGAAACAATGGCTTTTTGGACAGTGGAAAGGCTATAAATGCGATGGCTTAACCAAATCAAGAACTCAAAAGCCATTCTTTCAAGCAAGGACAAGGTCTGGAATATTTGAACGCAATTCATCTTGTAAAATCACTCTTGGGTCTGGTGATGATCAAGATAGCTACAATTTAGAAGCCTTGTCCGGCGAATTCGCATTCAGGATTATTAACAGCAATGGTGGTGTTGTTGCCAAGGCAAGAGCTTCTATGTGCCTTTTCCATTTAAGCATTGCCTGGGTCTATCACGACTGCTTGTACGACAATGATTGCTAGAGGGGGAGGGCGGGACGGGGGTTTACGGGGGGAAAGAGAGAGAGAAAGACGAGCGACGGGTCCTATGGTAGATTTTACTAATTTTTAAATTTTTTTAAAATTAATTTTATGTATATAATAATTAAATTTGATATGAAACAGATTTAAATATAAAGATTTATTAAATTCCTATATATATGAATTAAAGTTAACATATGATATATATATATATATATATATATATATATATATAATAATTGAAATTGTATACAAAATATATAATTTTAATAGGTAAAACATGTAGTTTAAAACCAAAAAAAAAAAAAGGCAAAATGTAAAACTATCGTGACTACTCCGCCCAAATGCCCCCGTCCTTGTATGGGCTCTCTTACAATTTTATTGTTACACTAGAATTTGATCCGTGTATTGTGCGGGTTATAAATATTTATTAAAAAATATTAATATAAATTTAATTAGATGTAATATTAAATAAATTTTAGAAAATTAATATAATTTAAAAAATCATAAACTGTAATTATTGATTCCCAATTATAATCGTTAAACAGTTAAAATTTTACAATATATTTATTTTATATTAAATTAAAATTAGTAAAATTATTCGAAAAAAATTATTTAATTACTGTTATCATTGACTGTTGAACAGTCTAAATTTTCAGTTTCATCTCCAATAATATATATTAAATATTATTGTGTTTAATATTATATTTATATTATATTGTAATTTAAAATATTTTTTAAAAAAATAAAAAATTAAAAGGAAAATGTGTGGTTGTGTCATATGGACCTACAATTTTCGAGAATTTAATTATTTTTTTAGTGATTTTATTTTTTTTTCATATTTGATTTATGTTTTTGTACTGATTTACGTAAAATGAGTTTATTGATAACTACTACTAACATCTATCTTTACTTGATGTAAATAAATATGATTGTGTATTAGTCTAAACTTTTCTTTTACCCTTTTGATCTGCAACATGTTACATGAAACACAGAAGATGTGAATACCAGTAATTTTTTTTTTCAAAGTAAATAGGAAATCTTGAATAACCAAAAGAATATACTTTTTATCTCAATTTCCATCCGGTAGGTCAGTGATGTCAAAAACATTACCCAAGTCATCTTCCAAAATAGATTTTAGGTCTTACCTAAAATTGTTGGCAATTTGTTCACAACAGACATCAAAAGAATGCATTCAAACTGCAAGAGAAAATGTAAATTAGGATTTAGTTTATTGAGATTTAAGTAAAATTTGGAATAAACATGATAAAAAAATATAAAAATCTGTTAAAAAAAGTGGTAAAAATTGAACAAAATAAATTTAAATGATGTAAAAAAAAATTCAACATTCGCATTTTGCCCTGTTCATTCTTAATAAGATAAAACTGTGTAGTTAAGACATCGTTCTCCCCCCCAAAAAGAAAAAGCAAGGAAACCTTTTTGTATATATTATCATAATTTGAATTTGTAATTTGAATTTGCCTTATTAGAAAAAATCTGTCACAGTAAAAATTTTATTAAACATACGATAGTTTTTATTTTACGTCCATAAATATGTAGTGGACCATATTTACTTAAGAATTTCTAAATTCATGGAATTAAACTCGAAACAAAATCAAACTAACCGTCAAAGAGAAAAATTCACTGAAGTCTTATCTTTCTCTATTCGATTGAATCCTCCTACTGTTGCTTCTTGATCTTTGTATGTGATGATAGCTCAAACCTACAAAATCATGTAAGAAAGTTAATTTTTAATCGCTAACATTTGACAACCCCAAAAATAGAAAGAGAGAGAGGGATTGAGAAAGAGATTGTACAATAAAATTAAACTTGCATCAGCTACACTTGAAAGGGAAAATTTGTCATTACCTTCATTGATGCCCATCAACATTTACATAAACCCTCTCGGCTTTTCCATGAGCATAGTGCTTAATCAGTATTTAATTTATAGTCTAACATGAAAACTTGAAAAACAATCATATAGTTAGAATATAATTCAAATCAAACCATTAATTATACAATAAAATCTAATTATGATACTTTCCTTAACTGTTCTTTTCCTTAACCACTATATTAACATTAATGGCCAACAATTTATTACATCTATTTAATTAAAATAAAATCAGAATAAAATTGAAAGGAAAAAATGAAGACAAATTGTCGTGTGTAGACATTAAATTCAAAATGAAGGAAAAAAGTGGAAGGGAGAATTAATTTCAAAATTACAACATTCATGAGAATAAAGTGAGAATTAATTTCGAAATTATAACATTTATGAAAGTAATTATGCAAAAGTTAGAAAAAATATAAACGTTTAAAACGTCAAAGGATACTTATTAAGAATATTCAAAATCATTTGTAAATGAAACGTTTAAAACGTTAAAAGATATTTATTGAGAACATTCAAAATCATTTATAAATGATAATTGTGTACAAAAAAATAAGAAATAAAAAAAAATAAAATAAGAAATTTAGATTATTTACCACATGGCAGCATGAATTAAGGAAAAATTCTCTCTAAATTTCTCCTTTATACTAATTAAATAGATATAAAAACAAAAAATATAGAATCAACAATCATATTAATATAATATGTGAGTTAGTGTACGAGATAGCGTTCAATTCACTGTCTCCAGATATATATTTTTTTTCTTAGCTCTAAAGTTTTATTGGGTGGGAATTATAATATAAAAAAAAAAAATTGGTATTCAAGCAGTCTGTGTCTCTGTTAAAATTAAAGTTATTATTTTTAAAATAAAAATTAATATTTTTAAAATATTTATTATTTTTATATTTTAAAATTTTCAGCTCTCATATCAAAAATATTAATTATAATTTATTTTAAAATAAAATTTAGAACAAAATTATCAAAATATATAACTGTGAAATATTTATTATTTTTATATTTTAAAATTTTCAGCTCTCATATCAAAAATATTAATTATAATTTATTTTAAAATAAAATTTAGAACAAAATTATCAAAATATATAACTGTGCTCTGGTAACAATAGTGTTTGTGGTCGTTTTCAAAAAAAAAACAATAGTGTTTATGGTCACAGGCGGAGAGGAAGCAATCATGTAAAGGAGTCATGTTGGGAGATGATGTATTGAAGTTGGTGGTGGAACCAGGTGTTGATCATTCCTTCGTCATGGCTCTGGTGACTGTGTACGGGCTGATGCATAATAGGCTGTGAATTTCTCCTCAAGGATGATTCTTTTTTTTGCAATTGGTCTGTCTCCAACATGACCAGACTTTCTGTGATCGTGGCACAAAGAATGACAAATTTTTCAGGCCAACTTAGCCACAGATTTTTGGCCACTCTTGTCTCTACAGAATTTCTTTGTTATTGGTATTGGCCAACCACTAGTATATATATATTTTTTAATTTTTATTTTTGGTATTTATAAACATGTACTAACAGAGTACTATTATAGTACGTATTTGCCTCCCAATTCAGTTAAAGTTCTTATGATTTTTTTTTTCAAAAAAAATAAGAAGATAGGAGTGATATCCTATAATCCTGTCAAGGAGTATTATTTTTATTCTCAGGATAATTTCTAAATTGTTTGAATTGTTACGGTATAGTCCGACGTTATAAAAAGAAGGAGTATATTTAGTCCCACTAAACATCCTAATAGCGTTTAAACTCAAAACCTTTAATTTGTTAACGTTCAACACTTATTATTAAATCATAACGGTTGGTGGTCAATGTATTTATAAGTGTAATGTTTATATTTGTCAATGTATATTTGACTGCATGTTAAACGAATAGGTTTGGCCTAGAGGTGGCAAAGGTGGGCGGGGTTCGGGTCAGATTCAAGCCAAATTTTCGAATTTTTGATATTTTGTGTTTTCACGTCATCAAGTCTCAAATAGATTGAATTAGGGGTGCCAAGGAAAAAATTTGTGGCTGAAAGCCCTATTGTGGGGATATGGCTTGCAAACCATTATTGATGAGATTTTGACGCTAATTATGAGATTTGGACAAAGAACAACATTTTTAGCATTATTCATGAGATTTGTCCAATTATTTATAAGATTTGACTTCGAAATTTGCTGCCAAATTATAATCTTGTAATAAATTTTTCGTAAAAATAATTTTCACAGTTTATATAGTTAGAAGCAATGTCCTCTAATTGAGAGGTGAAGGGTTCGTACCCTATCCCTCGCTTACCTCCCCCAATGTCCAAATTTGCTGGGCTAGCAGCTTCTTAAGAATAAAGCGATGAATAGGAAATGCAAGTACAGTCTCTTTGACAAAAGGAAAGAACTGAATCTTTACAATGAACGAAGAACAAATGAATACAAGAAATACAGCAATGGGAAATCCATCACATATTGTTAATGGAGGTATATAAGAATTGAGAAGTGAAGCCTGTTTACCTACACTGGGATTTCTAATGATCTTTGTAAAGTGTATAGACTTTGTACAAGGTAGTTATTTCACTCTAATGAATTTTCACAGCTGGATTTTCCTGCGTGACTGCAACCGGCTACGTAACTATACAAATTATATAGATTTCAGTATGATGGAGAAAACTATAAATGATGATCAGCTCTTCCTGGCATTCTTTAGATTTCGCAATGTCATAACAAGTTCTTGTCTTTCTCCTTCTACCTCTGCAAACTTAAGACTCATTTCTGAATATCTTTCTTGCATCTCCTTCAGTTCACGTTCAATCGATTCGTTTTTCTCCTTCAGTGATGCTAATTCACGCGATAATCTAGCATTGTCACAAACCCTGCTATCATCGGTAGGGGATGTCAGTTCTTCATCTGATACAACAGTATCAGTGCTGCAATGGAAGAAAAGGTGAGTATCAATGACTACACCTGCTCAAATTTCCCCAATGAAAGTACAGGAAACAAGCAGCAAAGCCAATCATACCTGTTGGTTGACGCTATTCCATTCTCATCTTCTCTGGATATCAATCTTGTCCGGTTCAGATCTTCAGCAACAAACACGTTTGATGCGATGCCATCTGCACTTTCAGCTGACTGCATTGATACACTTGTTAATTAAGAAGCAGTGATGTATAATTCCATCTAGAAGCACTCAACATATACAGATACTTTTAGAAAAGAAGAGAGAAGAAAAGGTTTTTTTTTTTAATTTGTTTATGGATATTTATATTGGTTGCTTAGCTATTTGTGGCTCGTATAGTGCAATATGAAATTGCTAAATGGCATGATTTCTACTGCTACATGGCATAAGCAATTACCGTTTGGTGCTGGTTGTTGCGGAAGTTTGCACTGTTCTGATTAAGCTCTTCAACTCTGCTCTCTAATTCTTCAATCCTCTTCTGGAGATCTCTTTCCTTCTCCATAAATGAATGTGCAGTGGTCTTTAAAGCAGTTTCCTTTGACTTAATCTGTCCCCGTTAGGCAAAACGAAAACAAACACAAGTTTGAAAGAGAGCTTTTTTATTACCTATACTTAATACAGGGAACGTTCCGGCTAAAGATCTAATCTGCTGTACGGAGTGAAATTTTACAATTACCTCAAGTGACTCTGTTTCTTCCTCCAGAATTGCAGCCTCTTTAGTGCTGTGAGAAACCGAACCAGACTCGTTATTTCTTGCTGTAGTCTTTGTCCCATTAGAAAAGTTTTTTTGTTTGATGCTTTCTTTAAGCTTCTTTTCCATGATGGTGAAGGCTTCCTCCTCCTTTTTAAGCTCATCCTCCAAGTGGAATACCTGCTTTCTAAGTGTTTCTTTCTCCTGCTCACTGTCAAATAATGAGTTTTTCAAGAGGTTACACTGAACTTTAAGTGCTTCCGTTTCTGCATGCAGGAGACAAAAGTCCTTCTCCATCTCATCCTTGAGAATTTTCATTCTATTTAACTCTTCCAGTGACTTTTCCTTCTTTGCCAAAGCAATTGAACTCACCAACTCATTTTGTTCCATGTTTCCTCTTTGCACCATTTCTTCATTTTGCTCCATTGACGTCTTCATTTTTTCCAGTTCAATTCTCATATTTTCTTTCTGTTCTGCTTGTTCAGCAAGGACATTTTTATCCATTGTAAGACTTTCAAGGTCAGATTTTAGCCTCAGGATTTCGTGAGACAAGGCCCCAACATGTTTTTCTTCATGCTTCTTTTGAAGTTCTAGCTGCCTGGATTTATCACCAATTTCTACCAACAACCTTTCCATCTCACCCATTTTGGAATTTAACTGATTGGAAAACGCATGCATCCTTGCCTCATAATCATCTCTAACTGATTGAAGCTTTTCATTCGCTCTGTGAAGCATTTCCTCTAGTTGTCTTTTCTGCACTCGTAGTTCACTAGCTTCAGCAAGTGCTTTTGTAGCTACCTTCTCATTTGCAGCAAAAGTAGATACCATTTGCATGGACAGTGTTTTAAATTCTTCCTGCAGCTTCTCAGCGGTATCGGCATTTTTCCATCTTGTCTTACGCAATGCTTCCTCTGCATGGATGGCTCTCTGTTCCTGCTCAACTTTTGCACATATTATGGCTTCCAAGTCAGCTTCAAATCCCTTGGCTTGCTTTTCACATTCTTCTTCCAAGAGCTTGATATTGGTTTCAAGCTCATTTATTCTGGTCAAAGCATCAGAGTAATCCTTTGACTGCTTCTCCAGTTCATTTTTTAAGCTCTTAATTTGGGCTTTGAGGTCATTTATTTTGGGACGAGGAGAACATTCACACTGCATCTTCAGTTGTTCTTCCAGCTGACTTTGCTCTAATTTGTATGACATTTCATGGTTCTCTTGCTTCAGTATCTCATAATCAAGTGCAAGCTGCTCCATTTGCATTTCAAGCTCATCTTTGTCTCTTCTATAGATCTCCATTTCGCTGCAGAGGTCCATAATCTTTTGCTCCAGCAGGTGAGTCTCTTTCGCATCTCTGTGCTCCTTAATGAGCTCTTCCAGTGCCCTTTGCTCTTCATCATCATCAGTTTCATTTGTTGAGACAGAATTCTCATAAGGCTTTAATTTATTGGAGAGCACGGATATTTCTTTGCTTTTCAGCTCCAACATTTTGTCTAGATCCTTCACAACAAGTATCAACTCAGCATTGGATTCCCGTGTCTTCTGTAGTTGTAACTGAAGATTGGAATTCAGGTCCTTCTCATAGCACAGTTCTCGTTTGATTTCTTCAAGAAAAGCCATTGGATCTCCATTCTCAAGTTGCAACTTGTTTTTGCTTTTTGCCTCTTCATCGCTTTTCTGAAATGCTTTGACTTGCTCGCACTCTTCCTTGAGTGCATCCCTCTCCTCTTTCAACCCCACGACTTCTCGCAAAAGATCTTGTCCCTTTCTCCTCTCTTTGACAATCTGCCTTCTAAGAGACTGTAATTCCAGCTCGGACACATCTACCTGTCTAGACAAAGCAACAAGTTCAGCCTTGAGCCTGTCAATCTCAACAGCTGCATTTTCTTCAGGGTTTTCTTTTGTAAGGGTGCTTTGAGAACCATTTGTTGAGTCATCAGTACTTAATCCATGGTCAGAATCTGCTGACCATTCCCATTGTGACTGCTGCTGCTGTTCATAGATTTTTGCTGAAGCACTTGCTGCTGACTTATGAGGGACAAAGGATTGGGTGTGAGATGATACAAAACCAGAAGGATCATGTGGATTGTTATGTTTCTTCAATCCAAGTTCTCGGGGAGTATCAAGACTCGAGCTGCTCTCAGATCTGGACATTGTAATGTCAGATCCACTGGACATTCTATGGTCGCCATTTAGTTCTGCACAATGTGTGGAATTATTAAGTAGTCCCTCCTGTAAAACAATGGATGTACATTATCACATCAAACTCCGTTTGGGTAATTCTATAGTCGTAAACTAAAAGAAAGGAGTCGGCAAAACTATCCAGAAGGTAGAGCAATGTCTGTGAATATCTTTTCCAAGCTTTGCAATTCCCTTACCAATTCCTAAAAAACATTAAAAAAATGAAATTAAAAGCTGGATTGAAAAACGTACTTCATTAGTATGACCCTTGGCGCATTCATCCTCTTCGTCACTGTTTTGCAAAAGGGTGCTCAAAGTTCCATTCTGCAATTTTATGCCTATATCTTCAGCTTCTTCCATGTCTCTGCACTCAGTTAAGGACAAGATCACAATACAAATACAACAAAGGAGCTCCGAGAATGTGAAAGAGTTACCAAAACCACAATTAACAACATTACCTTTGATTGACATCTTCCTGAAGCCTCTGAATGGAAACCTATTGAAAACCAATACTTCAACTTAAAATCTTAGCATCAATTAAATGGGAAAAATGGGACACACACAGGAAGAGAAAGAAGAAATACATGTAAAAATCCATTAGATTTTGGACTATTCAGGGGAAGAGAGATGGTGGAAGGTTTTGTTGCCCATTCATAGTTAGCAAAATCAATTGAAACCTCGCCGACCAAGCCATTTTTGGACGTTCCCTACATGACAGATAAAGATATAATTGCTTACACAAACAAACGCTGAGCAATGATCTCCGCGACATAACAAACATTTAGTTCAGAATACTTACATTTGAGACAATGAAATGGTACATTCTCTCAACCATCTTCCCCGTTTTCGCGTCACAAACAAATTTCACCGTCTCATAGACCGGATATTCCCAACAACAGCTTCCTTCACGGACTATTCCCTTCTCTGATCTCGCTGTTGGCTTCCCCACATCCCCAGGAACCACAGAAACCACCAATGCACCAGCACTCAGTTCCCCCAACTACATTCACAAGTTCCCAATTTCTCCAATTACTCAATAATCAAAGTTTTTGCACAAAATATTGTTCACATTCAAATTTTCCAACTATAAACCCAAGAAAACAACCTGTTGTGAAAAGAAAGTCAAGTTCATTAATTTCCCAAAAACCCAAATACAAATTCTGACACAAAACCAACATTCAGCCTTTATGGTCTCTTTAGTTAGTTTCCATTGAATGCAAAGCATAAATTTCCCGCAGTTTCTCGCCTTGCAAATAGAAGTTAAACTATGATCATCTCCAACAAGACAAGACTGGACCTTTTCAGATAGTAAACATTTCACAAAACGTTAAAAAAACAATCTTTAGTGTACCTGAGTTGCTTGGAACTGCAACTTGAACACAGCTTTGATCTTGTTCTTCTCGCCCCTCCATCTCGCCGACCTGAACATCCTTCTCCGACGGAAAATCCAGCCTCTCTCACCGGACCTCCGGCCAGACCAGCCGGGAATTCACCATTCCCGGAATCGTCCCCCTTCAATGCAACCACAAAGCTCAGAAATTTATAGAAACAGGGAATTGATGGCTACACACTATATGAACAGACAGCAATGGCCCAGTTCCACTGAGTCAAGTGCGAGTTGGAAGCGAGTCAAGAACTTTGTATGCAATGAAGAAGTGCGTCCTGGGGAAGACAAACAAAAATAGCTGATCTGAGAGAGAAAAGCTCGCTGGAATTTCTCGCTTTTGTAACAGTTTTTTGGCAACGTTACAACATGCTGTTATAATTCTTCTTCTTTTTTTTTACATTCTTTTTTTAGTTGGTAATAAAATTTTAAAAAAAAATTCTAAGGGAAGCTTCGGTTACGTTAAAAATTCTTTTTTTTCAAAAAAATACCAACTAATGGTAAAATACGAATAAAATAATGTTTATCACTTTAAGTAGTTTAGTCAGTGATTTTATATATTTTTTCTTATATTAATTTGAATTTAAATTTTTTTATTGTCACTTAATTTTTAATAAATGAAAATTTATGTTGCAACGTAATGATAAATTTCAAGCTCATTTACATGGAAATCAAGTGTGAAGAAACGTATTTGAGCTCAACAAATTTTGGAATAGTGGGTCCTTCTATTGAAATGTTGAATAAAGTTACAAATGGGTGATCGTAGCCTTAGTCATTAGATATGATAATTAAATTATCTGTGACTTACTTATTTTAAGTTGAAAAAATAAAATTTATTATAGTAAATTAGTAAATGCAGTTAATGCACTGGGTCGAGGGAACAATAATGTCTAGAGTGACGTACTAGACATAATGGAAAATATTGTAAAATTTAAGTGATCGATCATGTGTGTTTAAATTATATTTATATATGTTGGCATTTTGATTCAATTTTCTCTAAATAAAGGACCCACTGATCGTTACATTCTCCTAAAATTACATGCGTTTTAAAGAAATCCAAGTAAGATATGTCGTAATCTTGGTTTCCACATTTTATTAATGTAGCTATCAAATTAAATGTCAAATGTTTCTTTCTTTTCATTTCTTTTTTCTTTTTTTTTGGCAAATTGGATTTGAGGGGAAGCTTTTGGTGTAAGATTTTGATGAAGTTGAGGAAAAAAAATGTTTCGTAATTGAGCCATCGTTGCTGTTGCATTTATTGATTTGGGTAAGTAGTTACTAATCTTGTCACCTGTCCACCTAATTATTCTGGTCCCCTCTATTTCATTCTTTTTTTTTTTTCTTTTGAGCAACCCCTCTATATGATTCTTGATGTCATTGCATGCTGCATACATGGTTCTTTTGTTTCCCAGTGAATATATGGTAGATGGGTTATTGCGAATATAGTCTATTCAACCACAAATTGTCTTCAGCATTGCATTTTTTGGATTCGTTTTGAGAAATTAGGTAGAGTCATTATCGACACAAACGAAATTTAATGTGCCAATTCGGCTCTGTCCACTTGGCAAGTCAATTGCTATTGCTAGTAGAATCTTATTAGCAAGTTACATCTTTTTCATCGTAAAAGCGTTACAATTTTTTATTTTTTTAAAGAAAATAAAGGAATCACACCGCCCTATTGCAGAAATTACATAACTCTATATTTTTTTATTGATTAGCCACAAAATTTTCGTAGTTAAGTTGCATGAAACATAGTTTTTTTAGTCCACTAGCATTAAAACTAAATTATAATTTAGCTGAATTTTCAATTATAATCATAATCGATCGAATTAATATAAAGACTATGTTTAAACTAATTGAAATTAGTGCGAAGAATTGATTGCACCATTTTGAAGTGTCGGCAATGAGATGTACATATACATGACACCTCATTATAACTTTCTTTAGGGTAACCTTTCTTTGTTTGTTTTCCTCTTTTTATTTATTTATTTTTTTCATTTGAATGTCTGTTGAATCACAAATTACATAATTGAGTAATTTTATCATCATATAAATTTTATACTTTTTTTAAAAATTAAAGCTCAAAATTTTTAAAATAAAAATTTAAATTCTACTCACTCGAGTATAAAAAGACTTTCCTTTTTTTATCATAGTGTACAATTATATATATGCGAGTGCGATTAGGTCCCTCTGCTTTAGACAAAAAAAAAAAAAAGAAAAAGGAAAAAAATGAGAGACTTATTGCAAAGAGTACAATTACCCTTCAGCAATTTTTCACTTAGAATTGGAATCTCGCGGCTGCTCTGATTTCTCCGCCAATACTCGTTCAATAACTGCTTATCTTTTTGTTTAATAGATTTTTTGTCATAATTTAGTTTGGAAGGATGCCCAGAAACTACTTAGCTTTGGGATATTTAAATTTTGGCTCTTGGCTTGTTGATTGAAGGGAAACCCAAAACAATGGAAAATGACTGTTGTCCCTCTTTGGGAACATATGCCTGGAATGTAGTGGCACGGCTCTATATTCTAGCTGTCAAAATTTTTAGTTTCCCAATGGAACAGAAATAATGTGCTCTCTATCTCTCTCTCTCTCTACTCTACTATATATTTTAATCTTAAATAATAAAATAATCATATAATTTATTAAATAATATTTAATAATTAATTTTTTTTAATTTTAATTATTTAATAACTCATATTATTTTACTCTTATTTTATTTCTATTTAAGTATTACTACTCAAGTGTTGTATCTCTCCCTCTCCCAGAGTGTGTGCATTTATATACAGTACAAATGAAATGTGCATATATTTGGTAAGACCACATCTGCCACCGTAACAGCCGCTGTAAGCTGGGTCAACATCAACATGGTAGCATAAGAGTATAACTACTGGGACCCACATTAATATGCTCCAGTTCTCAATCTTCACTGCATGCTCCTCCATTTCACCTTCATGTGTGTGAGACAAGTTACAGGCTTGGGGCTTGTTTTGGGACAACAAAGCCATGTGCTCGAGGGCCTCCATTGGCTGGGAGAATCATATAAATGGAACTCATAAATCTTACACCTCTGCCTCCAAGATAGATTTCTGTGCTCTTAACCTCCATGGGGAGAACTGTAATTGGTCAATGGTGATTCAATCAAATGTATAAGATGCGATCAAATAATGAAAATGTAAATTTTAAGGGGTATGATATTTTTTAATCATAAACCTTTACTTTTTTTACATATAAGTTCTAAATCTTTTTAATATTTCATTTGAGTTCTAAATTTTTTAATTTTTCACTGTATCAGTCATTTCGTTAACAAAAAGTGGTCAATCTGTTAATAAATAAGTTTAATTTAATAGAAATTATTAAAAACATGTCAAATACGCAAGTTAAATATTTGTTTCATAAATAAATATGCATATTAAATATTTTTTTAATCAACAAATAATTGAATTAAATATGCAAAAAACATACTTTTTGATAAAAAAATTTCAATTAGTGTATTTAATCATTTTTTAAATAATTTTTATAAGGTTAGAATCATTTTTTTAATAAATTGATCATTTTTTGTTAACAAAATGACTGATTTAATAAAAAATCGAAAAATTTAAAATTCAAATAAAATCTTAAAAAAATTTAAAACTCATATGTAAAAACAATACAAAAATTTAAGATTAAAAAATATCATATCCTTAAATTTTAGTGTATCATCCATTCATCTGCTTCATGCAATAACTTGAAAACTATACACGTGCTAGCATAGTTAATTGTCATCTTGGTTAATGAATGGTATTTAGAATACACATGCTTAGTCCCGAGTCTTTTGTTGGGAACTCAACTCAAGGAATCATCTGTTTTTTTTTTTTTTTTTTAATTGAAACTACGAAAAAGTGTATCATAAGTATGTTAGTGATCATACTTACAAACTAATGTTAATGAGTTTAAAACTTAATATTATACTCACACTTAAATCTACATTTTAATTCGTGAAAAAAAATCAACAAAAAGAACTTAAATTTAATTTAATGCTCAAAAAAATACATCACATTATTATTAAATTACTATTTTAATTAATTATCTCTTCTTTTCCATTGATATGAAAATAAGCTATACGAATAAAAATCTTGGTTCACATAACAAACAAAATGGATATCAGCTTTGTCAGTCGTTGACTTATCCTCTTCATTGTTGGAGCACAACAGGACTCGTGTCCTTATTAATTAAGCAGGGTAACCAAGACAAGACAGCATGGGCCAAATATTATTGAACATTGGGTCGCTTTGATTTAAAAATTGTGAATGCACGTCATGATTTTGTGCTGGGATAGTTGGAAATTTAATTCAGCTACAAGAGAGGATCAAGTCGTAGGGTAACGATAATGTGATTTGTTGCGCTGAGATTTATATCCAAAACAATAAGAGAAAAAGCTAATGATCTATGTGCACATATTAGAGACGACAAAAGGTGCTGTCTTGAATGCTACGGACAATCCTAATGCAGAAGCAATTAGATGCTTTTTCTTTTTTTTTTTTCCCACAAAAAATTGTAAAGTAAAAATAATACCCTATAGATTTTTTTAAGAAAAGATTGTTCTAAATTACTGTATAAAATAAGTCAAGTTATCCATGCTAAATTAGTAAAAGAACAAACCTCACAAATTTAATAAGTATTACTTTTTATCGACCTAATAAATCCCTCTACTTAATTTAATAAAAATTTAAACCCATGTCTTTTTATATATAAGATGAATACTTTTATTATTTCAACTACACCAGCGGTGGTCCAATTGAGGCTTTACGGAGAAGGGCCATGACACCTAATGATTTGTAGTGTGCTCCCCATCACCCCATCACTTTTGGCGTCTTCCCTCGAGGCAGCTTAGTGTCTTTAGATACTGGTAAAAGCAAGGGCAAAAATAGATGCAAAGAGACATGGACTGCAAGTGCCGAGAAAGAAATGATCACGTGCAACGACAACACGAAAGGTTACAGATCTCATGTGATGTGATTATGGAAACTGCATTTGTCGGTCTCAAGTGAGGTGGATTTGTCGGTCTCAAGTGAGTTAAAAATAACTTTTTGTGTTTTTATGTGGTACTGACAAAAGCATTTGAGTTGATGAATATTTGCAAAACTTGTAATATAAACTGAACAGATACTATAAAAGTCTCGTGTATTAAAAAATTTAGAATAAACTTATAATATGGATGGGATATTTGAGAGAAGCATAGTATTATTGTAGTTGGGCCTTCCGGCCACAGGAATTTTAAATTTCGTATAGAGAAAGCTCAAAGATAACTCAAGAATCAATAAACGCAGAAAACTACTGTTAACAGAGAGCCTGGGCTGAAACAGAGAGCCTGGGCTGAAACCCAAAAGGATTGTGGGCATGGGTAGACTGAGTTAATGCCCAAAATGCCTTGACATATCTTTAATTCTTGCCAAGATCCCTAAGATTAGGCCCAACACTAATAAAAAGTCAACAAAACACCGATCTCTCTTCGCCAGTTGTGGCCACAGCAGCTGGGCCCGAAGAGGTATGTTAATTTCAAGTGGGATGGACCGAGTCTTATGGTGTGTTTAGATTTGTAAGAAAATAGTTAAAAAGAAAATGATGAGAGAGAAAATATTGAAAAAAAAAGTTGTTTAAATAAGTTAAAAATAGGTGAGAAAAAAAAGTAAAGGAGTTGTTTGGATTTAGGGAGAAAATGTAGGAAAAGAAAAGTTATATATACTAAATAATAGTTTTGTTCCTTCACTATTTGTTTAGAAAAAAAAATTGATGGACTCAAAACAAAGATAATTTAAGATAATTTCGTAATTCTATATATGATAAGTTTACTTTATTTTTTTCAGAGTGGTCAAAAAGTCTGATGGTGAGTCCATAAATAAAAAAAGAATTATTTTTTTTTGTATAATTTTATTCTGAATAAAGAAAGTTATTCGATTTGTGTGTTTTTTATCTTTTGGTATTCTTTTCTCACTATTTCTCTCAAACCAAACATGTCATTAGCTCAAACGGTCAGTAATCTTTGTAGCTAAGAGCATAGCAAGAGTTGATCCTTGCCAAGCCTCTCTCCCTTGTTCAGGCACTAGTCCTCCTCCCCCCAAAACAAATCAAGTTGAATGACATATATGGAAGGACTGGCACAAAAATGAAATTTGGAGAACTAAGCAAATCAGCCATGACCCACAAATCTCCTTTCTTTTCCCTCACAGGCTTCACATTTTTTCCTCTTTAATTCATAGAGTTCATCATTTATATCTGTGCTTCACTCCCTACCTGTCTCATTGATAGTAAACAACAGAATCTTTGTTTTCTTTATGAAAGCCTCACAAAGACTACAGCCCAAGTAAACTAAACTTCTTAGAATGGGCATTTTAACTAACTTTCACCTGCCCCATTCTTTCTAACTCTTCAAAATCACAGGGAAATGTAGAGGCATTTCCTGAGTTAAACATCAAATTGGGAATTTTGGATTCCATCAAAGAGCTCCATAATGGCAAAGCAGAATCCAGGAACTAGAATGGCAAGGAACGTGGCTGAATTTGCTATTCTTTTCTTCTTTCTCCTTGTTTCCTCAAGTGAGTTTTCACTATCCATTCTCTTTATTCCACAGTTTCTTTAGTTCTCTCTTCTGTCTTATGATACTAACATCACATTTCTTTCACTTAACAGATGCAGAAATTTCAAGCAACATAGGCATAAACTATGGCAGGCTAGGGAACAACTTGCCATCTCCAAATCAATCTATTGAAATAATCAAATCCCTGAACGCAGGCCGTGTAAAGCTCTATGATGCCAACCCGGAAGCATTGCAACTCTTGTCAGGATCGAACATCCGTGTCTCCGTTATGGTTCCAAATCATGAAATCATCAACATTGCTTCCAATCAAAGCTTAGCTGACAAATGGGTTCAGGACAATGTCCTCCCATATTACCCTGGAACCAGGATTCGTTCGGTGCTTGTAGGCAATGAGGTTCTCAGCTATTTTTCTGAAGCAGACAGACAAGTTTGGCTTAATCTCGTGCAGGCAATGCAAAGAATCAAGAACTCTCTCACTGCCTATCACGTTCATAACATCAAAATCGGCACCCCACTAGCCATGGACATGCTGGAATCATCATTTCCACCATCAAATGGAACGTTTCGGTCAGATATTTCTCACTTGGTGATAGTACCTTTGCTGAAATTCCTGAACGATACTAGTTCATTTTTCTTCATTGATGTCTATCCTTACTTCCCATGGTCTGCAAACCCCTGCGATACGAGCCTCAATTTCGCATTGTTTCAATCAAACATCAAGTACACTGATCCTGGTAGTGGCCTAACATACACCAATTCCCTGGACCAAATGCTTGATTCTGTCATTTTTGCCATGATCAAACTTGGGTACCCGAATATCAGGCTTGTAATAGCAGAAACAGGCTGGCCTAATTCAGGCGATATCGATCAACCTGGAGCTAACATTTACAATGCAGCCACTTACAATCGGAATCTCATCAAAAAGATGACATCTAACCCACCAATTGGCACTCCTGCCAGACCTGGAGTCGTAATTCACACTTTTATCTTCTCCTTATACGACGAAAACCAGAAAAATGGCCCTGGAACAGAGCGGCACTGGGGGCTATTCCATGCAAATGGGACGGCTGCATACGAAATCGATATGTCAGGGAAGCTGTTACAATCTGATTACAAGCCATTGCCAGAGCCACATAATAACAGGCCCTATAAGGGCAAGCTGTGGTGCGTAGTGGCTAAAGATGCTGACTTGATGAGGCTGCAGACGGCATTGACATATGCTTGTAATCAAGGGAATGGGACCTGTGATGCCTTGGTGGCGGGGAAGGACTGTTATGAGCCAGTCTCTGTGATTTGGCACGCTAGCTATGCTTTTAGCTCTTACTGGGCGCAGTACAGGAGCCAAGGTGCCACTTGCTATTTCGATGGGCTTGCTGAGCAAACCAACCAGAATCCCAGTGAGTTCCATTACCATCTTCCATTCCTTTGCTAAAAAAGTTTTAAGTTGTTGGGTACGATAAAGAATGAATTAAAAGCACAAAAAAATACACATCTTACTAACTTGCGAAAATTTATAATTAAATACGAATAATAAAAAATTTGAACTCTTATTTTAAAAATTTATCCATCTACCTCACATGTCACGTTATTAAATAAAAATATTAGTGACCCTTATATTGTTCTTTAAATTAAACTCTTGAAAAATTTTCCTTGATAATTAATGCTATTGAATTGTGCAGGCCGTGGATCGTGTGAGTTTCCTGGTGTGACTCTGTGAAGATGCACAAGCAAGCTTTCATTGAGTAGTGAAGCTGCATGTTGGAGTCTATAGATGGGGAATTACGAATCAAAATCGCTTGCTTTTTCATGTTTTACTCGAAGAAAGAAAGCATGAAAACTTATGCTGAGCTTATGAAATGTCAGATTTATTTCTCTTACAATTGTATGGGTCCTGTAGAATTGAAAGAGACTTTTAAAAATTTTTTTTAAAAATTTTTTCAGGGTACACTGGTTAGTGGTTATGCAACTTCAAATTTGTTCACCTTAGAAAATTTGGCACTCCATCGACCCAAAAAAAAAAAAAGGAAATTTTGGTACGTAATTCCATATCCCACTTGATTCCAATGAACCCAAAAACTAAACAATGCGTCCGACCTCCACGCTTAGTGCCATTATTTCGAATTGGACTACCACAGTGCCTATTCTTATTTACTTCCCTAACTTTTATTTTATATTGCTAGTGTCAGTCTAACATAGTGCTTTCACCGTTCGTGTCCTTTTCAATTTTTATGCATTTCACCATTCTACCGAAATTCCCTTCGCAAACGCCCACTCCACCTTTAGAAAACAGGAAAGGAAAAAAAACGAAAAAAAGGATCGATGGGTTGAGTACTTGAGTGATGCATAATTTTCGTATCTTATTGTTAAACAACTAAAAATACATTTTCCGCTGCATTGCATCACAGGCCAGAGATCTACCCACAGTAGTTACGTAAGATGCATTATTAAAAGCCAAATACTCCACAAAAAGAATTTAGAGGTAAGTGTAAAACGTATTGTAAGTTGGATTAATTTTAAAGAATAAAATTAGTTCGTCAAAATGCTAAGCATGCAGGACAAATACTTGTGGCCAATCACGTTGGCTTCATATTTTTGCTTTATCGCATTAACAAATTAACTAGACAACGATTATTTAGGAAGGACGGACTTGTCTCACCTTGTAAGGGACTTCATCATCTCAGAACATAAGGATCATTGGCTTCAAATTTAAAGAATACATTTTTTTTAAGGGTTCATATATAAATAAATAAATCCACAATTTTGTGTGTTTTATTAAATTTAACTTGATCTTTAAAAAGTAACATTAATGAAATTGAATCTATAAGTGAATTTGATAGTTTTATTCAGGCCATATAGAGCTTGTATCGAATCAATTTTTTTTTTTTCAATTGAATTGAATTACATGATAGAATCTGATTGATTTCATTTACTTATTGAAATTTCATGTTTGGCATGTATCTTATAATAAAAAAAACTTGAATTGAATTCTATTTTTGGTAAGGTATTTTTTTCAAGTGATAGGATAGTGTATTGGTTTTATAATTTTACTATATTTTTCATATGTGCATGTGTTATGTGCTAAAACGGTATAAAAAATTTGTCAAATTAGGCGCTATTCTGTAGGAAATTATCAATTATGTAAAATATTTGAAATTAAGAAACGATGAAATTCAATTTATTTGATGTGTGTGATTACAAATTTGTCAAGGTTGCACTTTTATCATGAAGCTAACAATGGATGATTAGTACCTGGGTTTGTCATATGATGCATAGAAATAGACACAATACAAGAGTACGTCAAATTTTAAAAATGGGCTCGTTTTTTTCTTATTTGTCCATTAAAAATTTTATTGGCTCGAAAACAACACAATTGAGGTAATTTTCTCATTCTCATTAATTACATACAATCTATTTTTAAGGTTTAAATCTAAAATTTTTAAAATAAATATTTAAATTCTAACTATTAAAATATTTCTTGAAGATACATAAATACATATAAGATACAAGAACATGTCAATTCTGAAGGTGTGTAAGCTGAATACACAATTGTGAAACATGTATTTTAATATGTATAAGTCAAATGTAAAATTTTTTTTGATAAATTTAATTTTTTCAACATATAATTTAGAAAAGTCAATATGTTATTTTATATCGTAATCAATTATTTTGTTATTTTATATAATTATTATCAAACTAAAAAATATTTAACAAAGCTAGGGCACATTAGAAATCGACGGATACAGAACCCATCTCTCATTCTCCGTTTAATTGTCTCTATCTCAGTTCTACGTTAATCAGACGTTATCCCATCCGATCACAGGGCCCCCAGCCCCTCATAATCCGTCACCTTTAAAAAATAATCTCGTCTCTCAGATCCAATGGCAATAAAGAGGTTGGATGGTGTGAGGAGGAGTGATGACAAAGAGAGCCTGACACGATTCCGTGCACCGGGTTGAACCGGTGGCGAGGAAGAATATGGTGAACTTGCGTTTAAGATGTGTCCGAATTATTGAAAATTTTGTTAGGAAAAATAAAATTTATATACATATAAAAAAATAATAAAAAAGAGTAGGTATAAAATTTAGGGAGGTAAAATTCTAATTTTAAGAGAAAATGGTTTAAAATTAAAATAAATTATACTTAAATAAACTTAAAATTTCTTTTTTCAGGGTGGGCATCAACTATGAATGCACATCTGCCACTGGCGAGGTGGAGTGATGAGAAAGAGAAGCTGACCCGGTTTGATACGCCCGGTTGAACCAGTGGTGAGGAAGACTAAGGTAACTTACAGTTTAATAGATTTTTTAATGAATTAAAAAAATAATTTTTTTCTTAAAACAAAGCTATTCAAGATTATTTTAATAATTGGTAAATGTTTATAGCCTCAAGATTTGGTCACAAACTAACTAGAATGTGAGTCCCACATAATAAAAGAGATTTAACTTTTGAAATTTTGAATTTTTTTTGTTTGTGAATTTTCAACTTTAAAATTATTATATGTGCAAATATGAAAATAAAATGTGCAATCCTAAAAACAAAATGTGTAACAAGATTCCATTGGGTATTTTCATAAATCATTACATATTCTATCTGGTTTGTTGCACATTTAATGTTTAGTTACACATGTAATAATATTTTGACGGAAAATTTTCAAACAATGACGCTTACATTTTTTATGGAGTCTGACTAATTTTTCAGGTGATGCATTGGAGCCTATAAATAACATGCCTCTCTCTATTTGCATTCCCACTTAGCTTACAAAATCTCCACCTTATTCAAATGTCGGTCCAAATTAATGTTATATTAAATACATACAAAATAACATGCCATTCTTTTCCCGATCGGCATATTCATGAACTAGAATGCAAGAAAGGTTAAACAACTATAAAAAAATAACCAATAATTTTTTTGGTCAAAAAAATAATAAATATTTTAAGAAATTAAGAACAACTATATATTTGACCTTTAGCAGGCCGGCTTAATATTAAGCAGGCTGGCCGGCCTGTAGATGCTTCCCTCATAAGTGTGCATAATATTCTTCATGCATTAACTAATCAATCCTCTTAACTTCTTCTTCATTCCTGTTGCTTTCAAAAACTTTTTTCCCTTAAATTATTGATTCGTATCATTACTTGCATCATTCAATGAAACTTATAAAGAACCCCAGAAATTAAATCAATTTTTAGTCACAGAAATTAATATGAGGCAGCCAAGAACGTATTCAGGAATTCTCTCAGGTGGGGTTTCAGGGAGAAGTGGGCCCCACTCGTTGCCATTGGCAAGGATCAAGAAGATCATGAAGAAATCTGGTGAAGATGTGAAGATGATATCTGGGGAGGCCCCAGTTGTGTTTGCAAAGGCATGTGAGCTGTTCATTCAGGAGTTGACGCAAAGGGCTTGGATGGTGACCATGCAAGGCAAGAGGAGGACACTTCGCAAAGAGGATGTTGCCTCTGCTGTTGTAGCTACTGATATCTTTGATTTTCTTGTAAATTTGGTCTCCAATTCCAATGCCTCATCATCCATTGATGGCCCTGTGGAAGAACAAGAGGAAGTGCAAAGAGTAAGATCATCATAATATTTAAGACCTGATGAAAAATTTCCACACCCTCCCACAGCCGTTCTAATTCTCTCTAGCTAATTTCAGGCTGGCCAAAGGCAACTCATTATGAGAGTGTTACTGCTTGAACGCTTATTTAAGGACACAATCATGCACATGTTGATATTGAGTATTTTGTTTGTTATTTTCTTTGAAAAATCATCAATATTAACTAGGATGTACATGATTCTTGTTATATCTTTTTTTTTTTTGGAAAGATAAATGAGAAAGTGAGGGTGGTTTGATGGCACCCTATACATTCGTTAAGAAAGATTGCGTCATTCACCATATATTGTAAAATATTGAAGGAACATATTCTCAGAAAGTCCAGCAAGAATCATGCTATTCCTATAACTCTAGTAGCTGAATATTTTGGCTGGAATTCAAAATTATAATCTCAATATATGAACGAATCTCTTAAGTATTAGATTATAATAATTGATGGTATGATTCTTGTTATATCTGCGTGTTCATAGTTGTGACCAAATTAATTAATATATCTAAGAAATACTTTTCTTATTACAATTTGGAAGCTTTATTCTTTATTTTCATATTAGTTTTTTTTATTCAAAAACACTCCTCTTATCGACAACTCCTCGCAAATCACAGGCAGATTCAAGGGTAAAGGCACTTTGAATTGAGTGGGGCTAAATGCCCCTGTTGATCGGAAAAATATACCTGTTACTTAGTTTTTATAATTTTGCTCCCATTCAAAATTTGTACTTGGCCCCACTGATTTTTTTTGTCCAATTTTCGTCTTGATTGGTAAATTTGTTGAAAAAAAAAAATTTTTAAATTCTCTTAAATATCTTGAACGAACAGATTTGAATGATGGCAAATGCCTTAATATGTCACTCATTCATAGTTGCCTCATTGAGAAAAAGGTTTTCACAGCACAATTTTAAGGATTTATATACAATTTTCTCAATTTTTTTTTTTTTTACTTTCGCTTTCCTGATTTAAGTAGTTGTATTGACTATAAATAAAATGTGTTGATCAGCAAAAAGTAGAAATCCTTTTTAATCAGTGCAAAATGCATTCCTTCTCAAATGAAGAAAGGAAAATAAGAAAGTAATTGTGATACAGACAGTAGAATATTTTAACAATTAGTTTGAATTATTGCATAAAAAAAACTTTTTTGTACTTTTTGCAAAAATGCATCCAAGTGTTTTCCCCAATAACAAAAATTTTTGCATTAACCACTGACAGATTTGAAACCAAGCAATTCATGGGCAATTGTAGTAAATAAAATTCATTTATGTATTTTTTTCAACAAAAAAAAATCGATTTTTTTTTCCCGTGTATGTGATGAAGAGGGCTGCAGCGTCTGGCAAGAGCTCAGCACTAACAGGTTCGTAAAATGTAGACCTATGTGTCGTAAAATGTCATGCTAACTGTATCAATGAAGATATTTAATAGCCAGAATTTGTACGTAAGGACACCCAATTAGAAGAAAATAAAGAGCTCTATTATATAATTATATTTTAAGTTAAAAAAATAATTACGTAGTCTACTCAATAATATTTAATATTTTTTCAAAATTTAATTGTTTAATAATTTATATCACTTTAATTTTATTTTGATTTCATATAAGGAATTTAATTGAATTTCTAAACATAATCAATGAGTATTTTCTGAAAAAGAATTCCACCAGAAATTGATGCTTTCAGTGCATAGATCGAAAATCTTGTGCGTCACACTCCCGGTAACGGACAAACGATGGCTTTCCGTAATTGAATAAGATAAAGTGCATGAATATGATATAGTTGTGGCCTTCGGAGTGTCGAGGAGACACATTTTATCCTCCTACATACCAACGTATCATAAATGGACTAGGTGGGGTTGATGGAGAGGTAACGCATATAAATCTGTTACATATTAATTTTAATTAGAAGTTTCATCAATATTTAAACTTTATTTATTTATTTTTTTTACTTAAGATGTGTAATATTAATAAAATAAATGTACAACAAAATTATAAAAAATGTGCAAAACAAAAAAATATATTACTCTTTTTCTCATCAACCATCTTTACCATCCATGATCAGTATTTTTATACAGACATATATTAATGCAGGTTGTTTTGATTTTAGAGCAGTTGAAAGCATGAAATTAGAAATATAGTAAATAACATGTGTCAGATTTCATATGACATAATTGTGGTAGTTGATTATAACAGACAACTTTTATTTATTAGTTTTTGGAATAGAACTCTTAAATTGAAATCGATCATAGTTTTATTTATTGTGTATGTAGTCTACAGTAAGTAAGCAAGTTCCAAGTAGAAAAACCCTCGAAGAAAAAGAACAGTGGCTAACAGCAAGATTTTGCATATTCCACTTAATAAATGCAGATTTTTGCATCCATAGTTTCTTTTTTCTTTTTTTTTTTTTAATGAACAAAAGTTTAGGAATAAGAACCGCAAGAGAACCGACGGATAAATGCTCTCATGCCAGTCGGGTGCATGGGGCCGTAGGCTACTACATGCCTAACATCGCATGATGATTTGTGTTTGCAGGTCGTTTTGTTGGGTAGAGTTTTTTACTATAAATCTATAATCTTTCTTCAAGTTTAACCGGGGAAACTTTATTATGACTTCTCCTTAGGAACGATGTTAAGTTGTTAACTACACATAGTTTAACAAAATAAGTAAATAGTTTTGGTCCTTTTTACACATGCTGTTGGTCAAAATCCAACTTTGCTCTAACCCATAAAAATAGAGTAATGCTAAATATTCCGAAAACTATATCATGAAATATTTTGAAATATATAATTATAAAAAAAATCGTTAACTTGTTTCTTTTTTTGATTTGACGGTATTAAAAAAATTAATAATTTTTTTTATAATTATATATTTTAAAATATTTTATAATACAATTTTTTAAATATTTAGTATTATTCTTGAAAATGGGGGATGTCAATGTTATCAATGTCCGCATAGAGCAAAAAGAAAAAATGTGTCTGAGCGCATGGCCTCCATGGCTCGTTTTGGGCGCCAGCATGAACACGAAACATATTCAATTTACTAACAACAGACTGAAAGGGATCGATCGGTTTTGATCATTGGGCAAAGCCCGATCTTTTGCGAGATTCTGGCATATCATCACAGGCCTTAAATAAACCCATTTTACAGTTATACAGAGGAGCGAAGACAGTGAAAAAAAATTTTAATTTAAGAAGTAAGATAGACAGAGAACTTAATAATAATTAAAATTGTTAAAAGTAATAACTTTCAATAAACCTTAAATCCCTCTCTTATTATCTTCATCTCCTAGCCATTGGATTATCAGTTTTAAAGAACAAAAAAAAAAAAAAGTTAAGATGGACCTAAGTATGGCTAGAGTGGATTAACAAAATTTTGAATTTTTTTTTGATACACTATTTTAGTAATTGGAATATTATGAGTTTTCTCTTTTTTTTCAACAAATATTTTTTATAAGATTCAAATTTTTGTACATACGACTTATTATCAGTTCGCCAACCAATTGAACTTTGGTCAGAAAATTTTAGTGACTGTTGCTAGCGAAATGATTTGGGAGCCTGCTTTCTGGGCCACTTGCCGTGTCTATACCGTAGACGGACGACTGCTCGTCTAACAAACTAATTCTAACCGTTCAACATTTAAAACGGAAAAATTATAGGAGACTTTGTGCTTAGAATTTTGTTTCCAATGTAATTATGTTATTATTTTTTATAATTATTGTGATATTTTTTATAATAAAAAATATTATGATAATTACAAAAATTAAAATATAATTATATTATTTAAATAAACTGTTAAATACTAATTTTTTAATACTGTAACAGTATTTTATTAAAAAAAAAAAAACAGCTTATATCAGAAGCCAAAACTGCCTCAGTGCCTTGTCTCTAATGAATCTTGGGATTATCGAAGCGGGGTCCACCATTCAGCCACAGCGTCCAAGCCACTTTACCGTTACGTTGGTGTCGTGTCGTGTCTTCGGTCCAAAACCATTCGGGCATTCAAACACGAACAACCAGCCAAGTGAACTGTGTTTTTTCTGTTGAACCAAAATACCCTCAATGTACCCTCCACCTAATCCCGACGCACGTGACTGTCGTAACATTTTATTTTAAATAAATATTAGTATCATAAAGATTTTTATTAATAAAATTTATTGTTATTGAAATAACGACTAAAATTTTTAAAAAGGATAATAATATTTTTAAAATATATATTATTTTTATATTTTAAAAATATTAATTTTTATTTTAAAAATAACAGTTACAATTTCATTTAAAATATTTTCTGAGTCAAAAACACTGAAACATATAATATAATAGCACTCTTTTATTTTTCCTCTCACTGCTTGCTTATAGTACAAGCTCGAGTTCTAAAGAGCCATGGCTGCTAATTAACTCAACTTCTGTTCTTCTTCTTTGTTTTTTGGGTTCTGAAAAAGTTGAAATCTTTCATTGGAAGCCCACCGAGTGAATTGAAATATTAGGGAAAATGGGGGTAAGCACCAGCAACTTTGTGATCAAATGGATCAACTTTCTCACCATGGTATGCATTTTCTCAACTTTCTGTCGTTCTAACCTTTTACCTTTTCTGGGAACCTTTAATCATGTGACTCTGGTTCAATTGTATTGTATGTGAACTTGGTGATTTTTTGTTAATGGGCTTTCTTCTCTGTTGCTGGAGGCTTTTTGGGTGCTTCATTTTCTGAGGATTTCTGCTAAAAGTTGTTTCTTTTGGGGTCTTGTCTTCCCCCCCCCCCCCTTCCTTGCCTCCATTCTTGTTGCCTTTCTTCAAGTTGTTGATTGAATTTACTGCAGCCAAATGCAGTATATAAGCTTCTTTCTTAATTCATGTTACTTTGTCCTGCTAAAGTTCTTAATTTTAGTACATGGGTAGTAGTTAGCTCAGTCTGAATACAATGGAAGTGTCTGGATATAATTGGCGAGTTATGTTGTTGCTACATTCATTTGTAATGCCAATTCCAAACTTTTTAAACAAATTTGGGCTTTTTTGATTGCCAATATATAAACCTTTGATTGGAAAATTTTAACTCCATTTTGGTTGTGCTGCATCTTTGTGCTTACTTTATGGCGTATTACTGTAGGTCATAGCAATTGGTATCATAATCTTTGGGGTGTGGATGAGCACCCGCCACGACAGCTGTCGCAGGTCCCTCACTCTCCCGGTTTTGGCACTTGGTGCTTTCATCTTAATAATGTGAGTTGTTATGTGTTTGTTATGCAGAATTGTTGTTCATTCTTTTACCTTATCTTTCAAATTCACCAGTTTGTTTTCTCTGAAATTTTTAGATCTTTAATTGGGTTCTTGGGCGCACTGAAGAACAGCTCCATCATGTTGTGGATTGTATCCTTGCTTGATCTTATTGTTGTCTTGATTAATGATACATTTTTACTTTCGCTTTCCTTACTTATTTTCTTTCTTTTTCTTTGCAAATGTTGGACAACCCTTGACCAATCACTTTTAGTATCTGACTCTGCTGTGCATTAGTTTGATAGCAATTCTCGTCTTCACGGTATTGGCGTAAGTTTTCAATGTCTTTAGCTAATTATATCCTATTCTATCAATGACAAGACATGTAAACCTGGAAAACAAAAGAGAAAGGATAATTCTTAAGTAGATCAATACCTAGCAGCACGTCACATATGTTCATTTTACTTTTTTGGTAGTATTTCAGAACTTGCATTTCCTTCAGCAGTTTTTCATTTAAGTTTGAAATAATTAACAAAATAGCCATATGATTTTGTTATCTCCTTTTGAAGGTTTATTGTCACGAATAATGGATCTGGTCATAGTGTCCCTGGCTTGAGGTAAAGACACACATTTCTTGAAGCAGCTACGCTCATCACTCATATTGCTTTTATTGAGTATTCCCAAATTATTTCATGAGGATGCTAGAAATGTAAAAGAATAATGAAAATAAATTACAGTGGGTTTGCTCTCCATCCTTCCTGTATCCCATTCCTGGCCCCCACCCTCTTTCATGCAATTTGTTGGTGTAACAAGATACATCTCATCAATTCATTTCAGATTTCTTGACCTATAATTTTGCTTTTTGACGGGCATTCCATGGATATGTGCAACCTATTAATGTACAATATCTGGTCAGGTACAAGGAGTATCAACTGCAGGATTACAGTTCGTGGTTTCTCCTACAGGCAAGACTTAATCTATGCTTACCCGGGGCAGGGTGGTTTGTCTACGTTATATTGTAGTCTAAAATCTAACATTCCATTGCAGTCATGTTAAACTTTGTTTTCTTGTTTCAGCTGAATAATACCGAGAATTGGAAGCGCTTGAAGAGCTGTCTTGTTAAATCTGATGACTGCAATAACCTATCAAAGAAATATAAGGTGTTACTTTTATTGACTTCATCTTTTGGTACATAATCCAATTCCATTGCATCAGTTTTTGATCTTTCCATTTGATGATTGCAGGTTCTTAAGCAGTATAAATCAGCAAAACTAACTCCTATAGAAGCTGGCTGTTGCCGGCCACCATCTGAGTAGGTGTCCTTGTTTGGCTCTTCTGATTCGTTACCCACAACCAACTGATGTTATACAATGATGGGAAAATAACTAGTCCAATGTTCTCTTTGCTCCATTTTCTTCATTATTTCAGTTCACTTAAACAATAATCTGAAAAATAATTTTGGCAGTGCATTTCAGTATCGAAATTTATTTCTACAATGTTGTCAATTGAGTAAAACTTTTCAACTTACTTCCTAGATGTGGCTTTCCTGTTGTCAATGCCTCATACTATGACTTGAGCTTTCATCCAGTGAGCTCCAACCATGACTGCAAGCTTTACAAAAATTCACGGGCTATCAAATGCTACAATTGTGACTCCTGCAAGTAAATATCGCTCATACATAGCCTTTCATTCTTGCAAAACCCCTCCCCTCTGTCAAAACAAAGGAAAAGAAAAACAAGGTGATTTTCGTTTATCTCACTGGTTCACTTGATGTGTGTTCAGGGCTGGGGTTGCACAGTACATGAAAACTGAGTGGAGGGTGGTTGCAATCTTTAATGTGGTTTTATTCGTAGCTTTGGTGAGTTAGTTCCTCTCAACATAATGTAGAAAGATTGTTATTTCATGTTCAGGAGTTGCTGTGATATTCTATCATCACACATTTATTTCAAATCCTGCTGGTAATGTGTATATTGACTTTCTTTTTTGCTTTGAATGCAGTCTACAATTTACCTTGTGGGATGCTGTGCAAGAAGAAACGCTGCTAGGACAATTGACCACAAGGCTTGAACAAAATGAGAACTTCCATTGAAATGACAATTGACCAAAAATTCTGGGAATTATCCTGATTAGTCCTTTTTTTTTTTTTTTGTAATTTTGTAAATTTTATAATTCAACTTGTAACTATTTCTTCATTGCTTTTGAAGTTTGTAATCTCTCAGCTTTATGTGGCCGGAGAAAAGTCCCAATGATTGTCTTAGATTAAAACCTGGATGCTCTCATCCGATCACAGCCTGAAGCTGCTGGGCAGCTATCAGACAGAACAAAGCCAACATGGTAGCAGCTCCAGCACCTTCTTCAAAGAACCAAGATTTTTTCTTTCCTTGCTACTTGCAAACAAGTCTCTCGCCAACCCGGCTAGGATTAATGCAAATTACTCGGAAAGTGGGAAACTAGGCCAGCCATGACAAAAACGCATCTTGTCCATCTTTTCTGCGGTTGGGCCCCCATCAGCATTCTCTATTCGTCCCACAACTTTCTAATTCTTTGTTGGTTTTAAAAAATAAGAGAGTAGGAATAGTTCTCATAATTTTGCTAGAAAGTACTATTATTCTATGTCTAAGGGGTGCGAAGCAACCAATTGTTACAGTATTGCTCGAGTTAAGTAGTAAGTCGTAGATTTAGTTTTACTACTTGATCTAATAAGATTCAAACTTATAATTTTTCATATAAATTCAAATTCTGGTGGCTAGTTGAATCAGACAAACAATATTATTTTCTAGTTCTTTCTGTTATACAGGAGATCTGTTTGTTTTCTGTTTTTTTCTTCAACAAGGAGCTTCCCAACTGTTGCGCATTGTTATCAAACCCGGACCGGACCGGCCGGTTCAACCGGTCGGACCGGTGACCGGTCAGAGGTCCGGTCTGGGTTATAACCCAAATTCTCTGCGGACTGGACCGGTCAAAACCCGGTCAACGGACCGGTTCAACCGGTCGGACCGGTGAACCGGTCCCGGGTTGACCGGGTTGGTTATTTTAATAATTAAGAAAAAATTTCACACAACTTTATATAATTTAGTTTTCGAACCCTTGACCTCCAACATGAAAGATAAGTCTCATACCACTAAACCAACTTATAACTTGTTGTTATCTTTTTTTTTTTTTTACTTATTATTTTCTCAAATGTCTCATATAATACACATACTATTTTATATTTCTTATAAATTAACAATTACTATTTTCTTTTTTTTGTTAAAATAATTATTAATTTTTTTAAATTATTAATTCTATCCTATAATAAATTCTAAATCATATATTTTAAATTTATAAATGTAAGTATTCTAATACATACATATGCATTATAATATTACATTTTACATATAGATTTTGATGTATAATATATATAAATATTTTTTTATATATTTAATATTAAATACCGATTTTAATACCAGTTCGACCGGTTGAACCGATTTTTTTATTTAATAATCATATATAAGTATTATTTTATTAAATTATTTTTATAAATATATATATTAATAAATACCGGTTCAAATACCGGTTCGACCGGTTGAACCGGTTGAACCTTGACCCACTAATGTTTCCGGTTCGATGACCGGTCCGGTTCTGACAACCTTACTGTTGCGGATCAAAACAAAAAAAGCCAGCACATCAAAATTTCTTTTTCCTTGTTCAAACTGTGAGGCCAAGGAAAACAAATACAGATTACCAGTCACCGCCATCTTTGTTATTTGATAGTGACGAAAATAATTAGCGATGGACGTCAGACATCTTAACTTTTTTAAATTATTATCATTATGCCATCAGAAAAATTAAGTTTGGCTGCAATGACAATGGCAGATATAAAGATTCTTGAATTTGCGTTATTACTCCATTGTGCTTTACAGGTTCCAATCTAATAACAGAACTAATTTTTTTTTGCCAAAACAAGAGAAAATTTGTTGGGATTTCAAGTATGGTTAAAGAATCTAACACTGAAAGTGAGAAAAAAGAGTAACATATAAAAAGAAATAATTGACAGAACAAATATCTTAAAATTTTGAATTGAGATGTATGTTAAATTTAATATTATTAATATGTTAAGGTTAGGCCTGTATTTATGGGCTATCGTCGTTTCCTCTATTAAGCTGTCTACATTGGACCCCAAATTTAAGACCCAGAATCATTGTTCATGTTTCAAGGTCGATTCAGGCCGGTTGGTCCTCTTCAACATGCACCCATTTTCAGCCGCCAGCCACTCTGTGGATGCCATCCAGCACGACCTCATCTTCCAATGTCATCAATTCTGGCCGCGTGGTTACTTCCATTGCCTAGTATTTTCTTGGTGATAGGCGGAGTCAAATTTTTGGACTTTTTACCTGCCCGACAAAGAACAAACACGCAGTTATGTAGTTACTTTTTTCTTTTTCAATTTTTTACAAAACACGTTTTTTTTTTGGTTAAAAAATAAGTTTTAGAGTAATAATAAGTATATTTATAATAATATTAAGTATATTTAAAATTTAAATTTTTTTAAATTTTATTTTAAAAAATAAATTTTACAATAATATTAAGTATATTTAAAATAACTAAAAGTATATATAGGATTTAATAAAAAATAAAAAAAATCATGTAGTTGCTTTTTTCTCCTTTTTTTCACGTTTTTAGAAAACAATTTTTGTTTGAAATTTTTTTTGAAAAATAAGTTTTAGAGTAATAACAATTACATTTAGAATTACATTAAATATATTTTAGGATTTTTTTAATTTTACTTAAAAAATGAATTTTAGAATAATATTAAAAACGTTTAAAGTAATACGTATAGAATTTAATTTAAAAAAAAAAGAAAAAAGAAACTGCACGGCCACGTGTTTGCTCCATGCTAAGCAGTGTGCGGCCATGTAATTGCACTAAAAAAAATATATTCTTTTTGTCATGCCACATAACCTCTGACCTAATTTGCCTGGAAAATTAATGCAACTGGAATTTTTAATTAATAAGCGGGCGCGTAGTAGGACCTAAATATTCAACCTTCGTTTCATTTCTTTTATACAGAGATTTGCATGCGTTTTTTTTTATTTACACATATCTCATTGTGCTGGAAAATGATAGATGAATAGGGTGGAGTTTAATGAGATTGTGACAGAATTAATTATGATGCATATTATTCATAAGTCTGTTACATATAAATATTATATGTAAATTTTATAAGTTTTTACATGTTTTGTTTTTATATAATAAATGACGTGCAAAATCGTTGAGATTGATGTATAAAAAAATTGTGAAAAATGTGCACAAGAGGTAATTTTGTCTGATGTTCGACTTCTCATTCACCGTCTATGTATTAGCTCCCCTCTTCTGTTTTGCAATAAGAAGTCTTTGTATGGTGGTAATTTTTCTTTTAAAAAACAAAAAAAATCTCAAATGCTTTTAAAGAGTAAAGACTAAGTTCTACCTCTATTCTTTTGTTTTTTCTTGGCTTCAGATGCTTCAACTGTATAAAATCATGCCCCATCTTGGACTATTTATCAATGGAAATATGTAGTTTTGGTGGTAAACAAAGAGAAATTCAATTTGGAACATCCAAGTAAATGAAATATCATTTTATTATTATATCATTCTCCTTCTCATAAATCTCATATTAAAATTATAGAATTAGAACTTGAGATATTTAAAATATAGATTTAAATTCTGACTATAAAAGTATCTTTTGAGATGAGAAGATACCATTTTATTGCTATACTACGAATTTGGTATCAAAAAGAAGATACTTCTGTGCGATCAAAATATAGGCCAGAAGGGCCACCATCAGGCATCAAAGCCAGCATCACACGGCCTTGTGCACCTTCTTCAACAGTCAATACCCCAAAGTTGAAATTCATATCAGTGCTTGTATATCCAAGATTGACGGCATTTATGGCAATTCTTGGATACATCTTTGCCACAACCCTTGTGTAAGCATTGAGACATGCCTTGGATGCAAAATAAGCAGAAAAATTAATGGGCCAGCCTTTGGTTTCCATTTGATCTTTTTTAAAGTCCTCTAAAAACTCCTCTGCCACCTTGTCAACCTTCTCTTCTGTTAGGCCATCAGCATTACCAAGCTCATTTCTAGCTTTTTCATTAGGTTTTAGCTGCAGTGGAAGCAAATAATTGTCAGCACCCTGAAACAACTTTAGACAGCTTTCTAGGACTCCTGAACTATGCGAACTAGAGAAAGATCAAATGTATCAACTTTATTCTAATTTTTCACGAAGCCTCTGTTATTATAATATTGGGATTCGAAAATATGTGTTATGGTATCCAATTTTGAATTTTTATATGTGCTTTCACTTTCTTTTCCCACTATAACTTAATGATTAAATGATGCATTATAGCCATCTGAAAAACTTAGATGGTGAAAGTTGTGTACCTTCAGCTCGCCCAGCGAAGAGGAAACATTAACAATTCTGGGAGAATTGGATTGTTCAAGAACTGGAATTAGTGCTTCTGTCAGTAGCTTGATTCCGTAATAATATGTTCTAAAGCAGTTCTCTACCATGTCATAGGTTTGCTTTACAAAATCTTTCAGTGACCCCGCATTTGGACCTGCAATCTGAATAACCATACATATAAGGTTACAAGCATATCTGAAATATGCAATTTTCCTAATTGGGATATACAAAAATTGAGCGGCTTACATCATCAACATCCAATTTTAAGTTCTTTCGACCTTTGGGGTCAATCAAGTATCCAATGACCCCTGCATTGTTCACCTTAAGTTTCATAAAAGATTGATCAATCATCAAAGACATAATCTGATTGATATAGTTAATAGAACCCAGAGAAAAATTTACCAATATATCAAGCTTTCCAAAGTGGGTTTTCATGAATCCTGACAAGGAAGCAATACTAGCTCCATCTGTCACCTCCAGTGGATAAAACACCACATCAGCTAGTCCTTCTTGCTTAAGCTTTTCAACAGCTTCGTTACCTCTGTTCACATCTCTGGCAGTTAATACAACCAGGACCCCATTTGAAGCCAGCTGCCTACAAATCTCAAATCCAATCCCTTTGTTGCCTCCTGTCACAACATCCTGGAAGAGAAGACATAAAGAAAATAGAGCCCAACCCAAAAAACAAAAAAAAATTCAAGTGACAATTAAATATGTTTGGACAGTAAGTTCATCTCATGAAAATAATTAAATAAAAAAATTAATAACACAATAAATAAGTCTTAATTCATAAGTTCTATAACTAACATACTTGTGTATACCTACAAGTACTTTTTTGTTGCTAAAAGAAATAAATTCAATTATTACCTCTTAGTCGTAGACCTTAATATTGACTCAGACTCAGCCATATTGTATAACTTGTATCAACAGTGGATGTTATAGGCTATTCTTCTGCTTTTAGTGGAGTTGTTCCGAGCGTAAGGTACTTACGAAGAGTCGTGGTGGGCATTTATAGTACGGAAAACATTATATTTCTATATTATTTTTATCCGAATTTTTACTTTAATACAACCAGACTATAATTTTATAAAATTATAAAAATATTTTTTATAATAAAAAATAATATATATTTTTATTACAGAAAATATCATCATAATTACATAAATTATCATTCAATTGCATTAAGGCAAAAATTTGGGAAAAAAATCCGGAAATGTATATTAAATGTTATAGTACTTTGGTTTGGACCCATGCCCACGCATGCCCTCACGTCGTAAAAATATGAAATCTCTTTGATGCATTGAATCGTTCGACTGTCGACAAAAAAAAAAAAAAACGTTATTCAAAAGACTACTTGTCTTTTTCTTGGATATTTTAAGATTTTTTCAGTCAATTATGAAAAGGGTTGGGTAGCCAAAAAAAAAACAACAATTGTCAAAGAGTTTGAACAAATGAACGATACGTGGCAAGAGACGGATGACTTTTGGTGTCTATGAATTTTTTCTTGTACCTTTTTTTTGCAATATGCAACAAAATTTGTAACAATTCTCATACAATGTGTCGTTGCACATTTTACAGTTCCGTTGCACATCTTATAATTTTATTAAAAAAAACAGAAAAATAACTTTTAATGATAAAATTTATTGCCTATTCGTCTTTGTCTTCTATTAAATTTTGTCCAACTACCTTTTTCGCTTGAAATATAAAATCGCTATAAACAGTGAATAAGTATAATAACTGCTCAATTATTTACCCTGAACATGATGTTTGTTTTACTTAAACTAAAAATTTTGGCCAGGAATTCAATTTCCGATAAGGCTTTGCAGTTGCCACTCCTTGTTACTGTCACTTACCAAAGGTTAATCTGACCAGCGCGCCGATAGACGACACGTCGGTCCGTGGAATTCCTACAGGAGCCAAAGTACAGTATCTACCAGGAGTCGGAAAACACAAATTTAGTAGGGGTATATCTGTAAATTTACGAAACCGAAGCCTGTAAATACTATGCCTACCCAAACCAACAACATCGGAGACACGAAGACTTAGCATAGCAGAGAGAGAATCAGAACAGAGAAGTCAAGTTCTGGTTAATTTGAATTAATGATATTCCTTCCCTAATTTTTGTTGTTTGTGTCCTGCTTACTTGCTGTGAATCTACTTAAGAAAGAGTTAAAATATAAGTATTTGGCTAATCCGAGTGACACAAGTGACATGAGGCATGTGTGTCTCATCTCGGTAATCTTTTGACTTCTTATCATTCTCTTACTTTTTTTGAGAGTAAGATCCTCCTTCCAAACGAAAAAAAAAAGAAAGAATTCAAATCTTATTTTACCTAGAATAATCTTTGTGAAGTTTAATGAAGCAGAGCTTCATCATTGTTTTTGTTGATATATTGCTTTGCTTCTATGTTAATTAACACCCATTAAGTTTTTCTTATTTGAATTCAATGATATGGGCTATTTTTTACCTCATGCATGGAATCTCAATAGAAAAAACAGAAAGTTGGGAAACCTTAAACATAAATAAACAATGTAATTAATTCTTCTGTGTTATTAATGTATAATTAGACATGATTTGTAGTTTCACAATAATAAAATCCTCTACTGATGGCAAAATTGTTCATGAAAAGACTCGGCATATATTTTATTTGTATAGCTTAACAACGATTAATTAGTGTTCTAATAATAAATCAGTCTATTGTTTTTTTCGCTTTCAGGGGACTTTAATAAGCAGGTGTGTAGTAGGACCTAAATATTCATCCTTCGTTTCAGGTCTTTTATATAGAGATTTGGATGCTTTTTTTTGGTCACATATATATCCCATTTTGTTAGGAAATGATAGATGGACAGGATAAAGTTAGGTGACAGACAAAATTAATTGTGGTATATATCATTCATAAGTTTGTTGCATATGAATTTTAATCATACGTTTTTACATATTTTATTTTTGTATAACTGATAATGTACAAATCCGTTAAAATTAATATATAACAGAATTATAAAAAATGTGCACAAGAAATAACTCTATCTCTCTCTAACTCTCCATTCTTCCGTCCATATAGTAGCTTCCCACTCTGTTTGCAGTAAGAAGTCTTTGTGTGGTGGTAATTTTTCATTTTTTTAAAATAAATCTCAAATGCTTCTAAAGACTAAAGACTGAGTTTTGTCTCTACTTTCTTTTTTCTTCACTTCAAATGCTCCAACTGTATAGAATCATGCTCCATTTGGGACTATTTATTAATGGAATCTTTAGTTATGATGGTAAACAAAGAGAAATTCAATTTCGAACATACAAGTACATGAAGCATAACAGAAAACTTCAAAAAGAAATAAAGTATCATTATATTATTATATTATTCTTATTCTCATAAATCTCATATCAAATATACATAATTATAATTCGAGACATTTAAAATATAAATTTAAATTTTAACAACCGGAGCATCTTTTGAGAATGAGAAGATATCATTTATTGCCATACTGCAAATTTGGTATCAAAAAGAAGATACTTCCGTGCGATCAAAATATAGGCCAGAAGGGCCACCATCAGGCATCAAAGCCAGCATCACAGTGCCTTGTGCACCTTCTTCAACGGTCAATACCCCAGTGTTGAAATTCAAATCTGTCCTTGTATATCCAGGATTTACGGCATTTATGGCAATTCTTGGATACTTCTTTGCCACAACCCTTGTGTAAGCATTGAGACATGCCTTGGACACCAAATAAGAAGAAAAATTAATGGCCAGCCTTTGGTTTCAACCTGATCTTTCTTAAAGTCCTCGAAGAACTCCTCCACCACCTTGTCAACCTTCTCTTCTGTTAGGCCATCAGCATCACCAAGCTCATTTCTAACTTTTTCGTTAGGAATTAGCTGCAGTAGGAGCAAATAATTGTCAGCACCCTGAAACAACTTTAGACATCTTTCTAGAACTCCCAAACTACGCGAACTAGAGAAAGATCAAATGTGCACAACTTAATTTATTCTAATTTTTCACAAAGCGCCCTTTATTATAATATTGGAATTCAAAAATAGGTGTTATGATATCCAATTTCGAATTTTTTTTATGTGCTTTCACTTTCTTTTCCCACTAAATGATCAAATGATGGATTGTAGCTATCTGAAAAAACTTAGATAGTGAAAGTTGTGTACCTTCAGCTCGCCCATGGAAGAGGAAACATTAACAATTCTGGGAGAATTGGATTGTTCAAGAACTGGAATTAGTGCCTCTGTCAGTTGCTTGATTCCGTAATAATTTGTTCTAAGGCAGTTCTCTACCGTGTCATAGGTTTGCTTTACAAAATCTTTCAGCGACCTGGCATTCGGACCTGTAAACTGAATAACCATACATATCGGGTTATAAGCATATCTGAAATATGCAATTTTCCTAATTGGGATATACAAAAATTGAGTGGCTTACATCATCAACAGTATCCAATGTTAAGTTCTTTAGATCTTTGGGGTCAATCAAGTATCCAGCGACCGCTGCATTGTTCACCTGAAGTTTCACAAAACATTGATCAATCATCAAAGACATAATCTGATTGATATAGTAACTAGGACCCAGAGAAAAATTTACCAATATATCAAGCTTTCCAAAGCGGGTTTTCATGAATCCTGTCAAGGAAGCAATACTAGCTCCATCTGTCACATCCAATGGATAAAACACCACATCAACTAGTCCGTCTTGCTTAAGCTTTACAACAGCTTCATTCCCTTTCTTCACATCTCTGGCAGTTAATACAACCAGGACTCCATTTGAAGCCAGCTGCTTACAAGTCTCAAATCCAATGCCTTTGTTGCCTCCTGTCACAACCGCAATCCTGGAAGAGAAGACATAAAGAAAAATAGAGCCCAACCAAAAAAAAAAAAAATTAAGTGACAATTAAATATATTTAGACAGTATATTCATTTTATAAAAATAGTTAAATAAAAATATTAATGGTACAATAAGTAAGTCTCAATTCATAGGTTCTATGACTAACATATTTATGTATAACTGTAAGCACTTTTTTGTTGCTAAAAAAAATAAATTCAATTATTACCTCTTAGTTGTAGACCTTAATATTGCCTCAAACTCAACCATATTGAATAACTTGTATCAACCATAGTTTTAAAAATCGAACCAGTTATTGAAACGATGAGAAGACTGGGTTAGTGGTTTAGCGGTCCAACCGAAAAACTGACAGTTGAACCGGCGGGTCAATTCTGATTTGATAAAATAATAATTAATACTTATAATTTTTCATTATTTTAATAACAAACAATGAGTATAATCATAAAAAATAGAATATGAGTTTACTTAAACTTAAAATAAAATTAAAATATAAGATATTTATGATAATTTTCTAATTAAATAAATTAATAAAGTATAAATATAAAAAATAAAATATTATAGAACTATTAATCGAATATTCATATTCAAAAATAAATATCATAGAGTCAATATATAATCCAAAAATATTACATTTTGCATTAATATAAATAAGTGTGATTTATTCTTATTTTTAATCAAAAAAATAAATAAAACGACATCGTTTTGATCTAAGTGATATGGTTACCGGTTCACCGGTCCAACCGACCGGTTTATCAGTTTTGGAGTTACCGGTTTTCCTGTCCGACCGGCCGGTTCACCGATTTTTCGGTCCAACTGGCCGGTTCACCAATTTTCGAGCGGTTCATTTCCTATTCCAGTTTTATCGGAAAATCGGACCGATCTGACCTCCAGTTCACAGATTTTTTGGTCCGACCGATCGGTCCGGTCTGATTTTTAAAACTATGGTATCAACAGTGGATGTTATAGGCTATACTTCTGCTTTTAGTGGGGTTAGTTGTGGGCATATAGCACTTATGAAGAATCGTGGTGGGTATTAATAGTACTTTGGTTGGACCAATGCCCACGTATGCGCTCACGTCCTAAAAATATGAAGTCTCTGTAGAGGGAGAGTTGTTTAAAATAGTTTCTCTCAATCAATGGGTATTTAATGTTTGGGGTCCATTAGATGGCAATATTAATGGTCAAATAATATTTAAATATTATTTAATTTATATAATAAGATATATATTTTGTATAATTATAATTAAAAATATAAAATAAAAAATAACAATATTTTTTATACTACTTTTAATTATTATAATTACATAAAATATACTTTTTATTATATAAAATATAAATCTAAAAATTATTTAGCAACCAAACTATACTACCAGTAACCTTTTCCCTTAATATCTGTAGTACTTTGGTTTGGTCCCATGCCCACGGACGTGCTCACGTCGTAAAAATATGAAGTCTCCTCGATGCATCGAATCATACGATATTATGTCAAAAAAAAAAAAATCATAAGATATTAAAAAAAAAAGTTATTCGAAAAACTACTTGTCTTTTTCCTGCATATTTTAAAATTTTTTCTGTTAATTGTGTATAAAAAAATTTAGTTAACCTTGGCCAAAAAAAAAAACCAATTGTCAGAGTTTGAGGGCTCGTTTGAAAACGCTGTCAGTTTTTTGTTACTGTTTTTTATTTTCTATTTTTTGTTTCTGCTGTTTGCTGCAATTTTTTGTTTATTGCTGTCAATTTCTTTTTTTTTTTTCAATAACAATAAAATTTTTGTCAATCAAAAAAATTTATTATAAAAGGGTATATGTTTGAAGAATTGTTATTTTTATGAATTGTTAACAATAAGAGCAAGAGAAATCATATTTTGAGTCAAATTAAAATTAAAATAATATAAATATTATGCAAAAAGATTCATACTTTTAATAACAATTACACATAATAAAGAGAATCTACTATGAAAAATAACATTCATACATCAAATATTACGTCGTTGCCATAAATCTCGTGCAATCCTATCTCGAACACGACCCATTTTTTCCAGTTGCCTTCGACCAATATCAACTGTTTCATGGAATTCTGACGTTGGGTCTTCATCAACATGTTCAACTTCAACATTCTCATCATCATATTGTAAAAAAAGATCATCTAATTGTCCATGCATTCTAATTAAATTATGAATTACACAGTAAGCAAAAACAATTTACCTTTGCTTTTTAAATTGATATGAAGGCATCTGTGAAAGGATTGGAAATCTTGCTTTTAGCACTCCAAAGCATCTTTTAATCACGTTACGCAGTGAGGAATGCGTGTAATTGAATAGCTCCTCTTGTCCTGCCGGCCTTCCTCCCTGCCTATAATCATTTAAATGATAACGCTCACCACGATAAGGAGTAAGGAATCCAGACATGTTAGTATATCCGGAATCAACTAAATAATACTTCCCGCGTGGGGGCATGGGAAATGATATTCTTCTGGTCTAGAAATAGTTTCCATAAGTATCCTTGAATCATTTGTTGTGCCTTTCCAACCCGTCATAACAAATGTAAAGTGCATATCAAATGAACAAGCACACATTATATTTTGAGTGGTTGTAGTTTTCCTTCCACGATATCGGATTTGGTCAGCAATTGGAATACGGGCAGAAATGTGAGTACCGTCTATTGCTCCAATACAATCCTGCCAATTATTAATGCACCAAGATAGGTCATTAACAAAAATATATATATAAATTCAAAATACAAATTAAAAAAAACATAATTATTTATTGCAAGAGCTGAGCTGTTACCTTAAAAAAGGGGAAATCTTTTGGATTATTTTTTATTTCTTGTGGAACTTCGTCAAAATTTGGAGGAGAAATAACAAACTTGGCAAATGAACATAATGCTTTTAGAACTCGTTTGAAGTGCCTAGAGATGGTTTCAATCGAGTGTTGCATCCGATCACGAACTGTTCGTTGACGTTCATTCTGCCCAACAATGTATAAAAACATTGCTAATTGTTCTTGCACAGTCACAAACTTAGTGTCACGCAGGAAATATCGCCCCTTCAATTCTTCACACAAAGTAAGGAATGTTACTTTGTTCATCATAAACAAATCAACACAAGTTTTTGGGTGCCCATTCAATGTTTCAACCACCCACTCATGGCCTGACAGTTTGGAAATACTTTGTGGTATTGGTTGATGTCGAAATTGTGTGGTAGAGGAATAGTTTCCTATAAGAGCTGTTAGCACAATTTGTTCCATCTCATCATCAGATTCCGATAATAGTTCCTCTATGTCATGGTCTTCTAGATTCATTTCAACTGATTGATTTGATCCTATTACAAACAAAGATAGCCAAGTATTAATCTACTATCACAAATTCAACTACTAACACATAATCAACAATAAAGAGTCATAATGAGAATAAATAAAACCAGTAGGTTTCAAACAAACATAAATTAAGTTCTATAATACTAAACCATCAAATATAAACTACATTGTCATATTTATAATCCATGCTCTTTTCCTTCCATCGGCCATCTTCAAGAAAATATTTCTATTATCTTCATCCTTGAACAATTGGGTTGCCTTGCAATATGTTGTATCATCTAGTCCTTCCAACTGATCAAGTGCCTCCATGCAAGCATCAATAGAATGCACAGTAAGATTTGTAGGCCTAGACACATGTCCACTGCAACTAGTAGAATCTTGTGAAGATGGATTCAACCTCTTCTCCAGCAACTCATTCCTTTTCTTTGAATTTTCTGTCATTTGGGCCAAACAAGTTGTTAATACTGTGTGAAGCAAGTCCGGTTCTTTTCTTCTTCTTGTTCCTGAATTAGTCCATGTTTTAGCCCGTTTATCTTGGTGGACATCATCAGTATCATTGCCAACCGCATCAAACTCTTCATTCTTCTCATTTTCATTATTCTCCCCTTCTTCATTACTAGAGGGACTCTGAGTTGAAGCATAAGTATGTTGTCCAGTTGCTGTTGTATCTCCAAAAATTAAGCACAGCGCCTCATAATTCTTGCAACCCTTTTTTTGAAATCGTTTTGCATATTTTATCTCTTACAAAACAATATAGTAATTTGTGGTTAATATATATTTGCATATAACAATGTAACACTAAAAAATAAATTGATTCAATACAATATTTACCCGAGCAAACTTTTCCCATTGAACATCAGAAGCTGAAATTGTATTGGTGGCAGAGGAATAGCTGACCCCTGTTTGACTGATGATTTTCTTGAAATTTTTATAACGAGTTCTAAGGGCATTGAATTTATCCTTCAGCTGAAGTTGGGAATAATTCCTACCAGTTTTCCGACTCAATTCATTTTGAATTGTCTTCCAAACACTCCGAACAAATGTGGTAGTTTTCTTATTGCCTTTTTTAACCTCAACTTCCATCAGCGAAATAAAGAGGTTCTCAGCTTTTTCTGGCCATATAGCCTCATATTCAACCTCAAGCACGTCATCCTCAGTCGTAGGAATAGACTGACTTGATCTAGCCATATATAATAACTAGGGGAATATAATCAGCTCACACATTGGAAAAAAATGAATTAAAGTAATAAAAATATTTCAGATGAATAGATTTATACATGTATCCATATGCGTACAAAACTAACTTTATCTATTCAATTCTGCTCATACTGTGAAGAAAACCAAACACACAACCAATATCTATTTGTTGGCTACTTTAATTGAATTTGAAGTTTGTTGCCACTAGATTCCAATGACTTTCTGACCAATCAACTTTAGCATCTTTAATTCTCGCTTTTTGTAATGTGTTACAAAAATGAACAACATGGGTACAGCCTGTGACAACTAGTACTCCCGTCGGGGTACATGCATGGGTTTCTGGTTTAGTTTCAAAGACATAAATGAACAGCACAAATGTCATTCCTGGGAGCGAATCTCAAGCCTGGGGAATTGCCCCATCCCAGAAGCTGGAACCTAATATGGCCATAAATCCGGTCGGGTTAATATACAACCCAGTTAGGCAAGCAAACCGCGGTCTGAATGTCTATTGAACAGGTCAGCCTGTCCAACTAGGTTGATCTAGTTCAAGAGGGCATTGCATGATGGGGGGTTTTTCGGCTTGTGCCTACTTGGGGAACGGTTCCAGTGGAACGAATTGAAAGCAAAACTACAAAAGCAGATCACTAGTCAAAGGGTTCTTGAAGAATACAATCATTGCAATGGTATATTGGTATTGATATTAAGATGTTTAATAATTTAACATTTTACTCAATGTCTACGCCCACACAACCTATTGCTTATGGTAACTGGAGTGAGGCACCAACTTCCATTCATAATTTTGCTTCATCCTTGAATACAGGAAATCAAACTGGGGTCTCCCCTGTGCCAGGCACGTCTAGTTTCATGCCATCTGATACTTGGAGAACTCGAGTACCCGGACAATCTAATGTTCAGCCTGCTATTCAAGCCAATGTGCCATGGGGAATGGGAAGTGCAGATAATCAAAACCCTACACCAAGACTAGGGCCAGAGAGTCAAAATGCCAGTTGGGGGACACTTTCTAGAAACCCTAACATGAGCTGGGGTGGAGTTGTACCAGCAAATTCAAATCAGAAATTAAAGAAATTATAACAAATTCTAACAGAGTCCTTGGATCATGTTAAAGAAATTAAAGAAATTATAACAAAAAAAAAACAGAAATTAATAGAAATTGAAAAGAAAATAACAAGAAGAAGAATCGAACCTTTAACAAGAAGAAGAATCGAATCTTATGGGATCCAAGGCTTGAAGGAAATCAGAGTCCCCGGATAAGATAAGCCAGGGATTTGGATGAAACTTCCACTAGAATGCGTCAAAAAAGTCGTGGACGTTGAGTTGGGGAGAACAAAAGATCGGCTAGGGATTTGGGAGAAGATACAGCAAGAAGGCCTTAGGACATATGGCAAGAGAAATAGAGAGAGTGAGGGCCAGAGGAAGGGGAAGCATGAACAGAGACTGGAAATCGACGAGAACAGAGAAGAAGCGGCTGGACGAGCTTTGAGAGAAAAGTGGAATAGCGGCCGAACGAGCTTGAGAAAAGTGGAATAAAAAAAGAAAAGCTTTATTTCCTGTGGTGCAAAACTGATTATTTTAAGGAAGGAAGTGTTTTATGTTTAAAAAAAAAATGAAAACTTTAATCCTTTCCAAACAGATTTATTATTTTTTAATTAAAAAATAATCAAAAAATTAATTACTTAAACCACCCCAAACACACTCTGAATAAAAGAACGGTACATGATAAGAGGCGGCTGATTTGTGATACCTATGAATTTGTTTTTTGTACTTTTGTTTTTAAAAAAATATATCACATGTAAGAGTTTGAATAAATGAACGGCACGTGGTAAGAGATGGATGAATTGTCAAAGAGTTTGAATAAATGAACGGTACATGGTAAGAGACGGATGACTTGTGGTGTCTATGAATTTTTTTTGTTACCTTTTTTTTTTTTTAAATATATGACATGTAACAAAATCTGTGAGAATTCTCGTATAATGGGTTGTTGCACATTTTATATTTTTTTTAGTATATTTTATAATTTTATAAAAACATAACTTTTGATAATAAAATTTATTGTATATCTGTCTTTATCCTCTATTAAATTTTTTGTCCAACTACTTTTTTGGTTTGAAATATAAAATCGCTGTAGAAAATGAATAAGTATAATAATTGCTCAATTATTTACCCTTAACATGATGTTTGTTTTACTTAAACAAAAATATTGTGGTCACGAATTCAACTTCTCGTAAGGCTTTGTAGTTGCCACTGCTTCTTACTATTACTTACCAAAGGTTAATCTAGCCAGCGCACCGATAGACGACATGTCGGTCCACGGAATTCCTACAGGAGCCAAAGTACTGTTTCTACTAGGAGTCGGAAATACAAATTTCTTAGAGGTATATCTGTAAATTTTCAAAACCGAAGCCTATAAATACTATGCCCAGCTTACCCAAACCAAAGTCGGAGACACGAAGAGTTAGCATAGAGAGAGAATCAGAATAGAGAAGGTAGGTTTCTGAAAATTTTATTTTTCTTCCCTAATTTTTGTTGTCTGTGTCCTGTTTGCTTGCTGAGAGTCTACTTTAAAATGAGTTAAAATATATGTATTCGGCTAACTCGAGTGATATGAGATATGTATATTTCATATTATTAATCTTCATATTTCTTATCACCCTTTTACTCTTTCTAAGAACAAGACTTTCATTCTAGACAAAAAAAAAAATGAAAGAGTTCAAATCTTATTTTACCTAGAATAATCTTTATCAAGTTTAATGAAGAAGAGATTCATAATTGTTTTTGTTGATTTTTTTTTTTTTTTTGCTTTGCTTCTCTTTTAATTAACACCCATTAAGTTTTTCTTATTTGAATTCAATGATATGGGTTATTTTTTACCTCATGCATGGAATCTTAGTAGAAAAAACAGAAAGTTGAGAAACCTTAAACCTAAAAAAACAATGTAATTAATTCTTCTGCCTTGTTAATGTATAATTAGACATGGTTTGAAGTTTAACAATAATAAAATTCTCTACTGATGGCAAATTGTTCATGAAAAAATTCAGCATATATTTTATTTGTATAGTTTAACAGCGATTCATTAGTGTTTGAATAATAAATCAGTCTACTGTTGTTTTTTGCTTTCAGGGGACTTGGATTGTGGCAAACGTAGCAGTTTGTCAAAGAAAAAGTTTTGTTGTTAATGTCTGAATTGGAATCCCATTTTCTGTTACCAACTCGGTCTTCTGGGGAAGATAATAGGATTTTCAAAAGCAAGTTGAATCCATCCCTTGTGGGTTCCTTCAGGACTCTGAGCAAATCCTTAGAAGTTACAAGTTTGTCGAATCTGGAACGCAGAAATCGAGCATTTTCCAGCTGATTACATGATGGCATTGCAAAACATTGGTGCATCAAACCGGAATGATGCCTTTTATAGGTATAAGATGCCGCAGATGATCACAAAGATTGAAGGCAAAGGAAATGGAATCAAGACAAATGTGGTCAATTTGGGCGACATAGCAAAGGCATTGCATAGACCTGCTTCTTATATTTCCAAGTACTTTTGCTATGAGCTTGGTACTTCGTTCAAGTTTGATGAAAAGACCGGAAGTTCTGTCATAAATGGGGAGCACAAAACAGCAGCACTTGCTCAGCTTCTTGAAAGCTTTATCCAGAAGTATGTTCAGTGCTATGGATGTGGCAATCCTGAAACCAAGATAGCTATTACGAAGGCGGAGGCGCTCACTCTGAAATGTGCTGCCTGTGGTTTTGTGTCGGATGTATTGGACGTGAGGGAAACTCTTCGAAAATTCATTGTTAAGAATCGTGTAGGGGAAAAACATGGAGCAAAAGACAGGAAAGCGACGAGGAAAGCTGAGAAAGCACAGGTCACGGAGGCTGCAGGTGAAAAGCTGAAGCAGAAGATCAGTTCCAAAGCTCCACATTCCAAGAATAAAAGCAATATCTCTGAAGAGAATGGCCGCCGGACTTCATTGTTGACAGAACAACAACATGGCAAAGAGCAATTGAGTGCTATTACAAAGGATATGACAGCATTAACAACAACAGCCTCCGAAGAATGCGGAACACAATCTGAGATTGAGGGACAAGACATTGATGGTGGTGTTACCAAAACTTGCCAAAAGCTTGTGAATGAAATAAAGGAACATTTAGAGAAAGGTGCATCAGCAGACCAGCCGAAGCACCTCTTCTCAAAGACATCCCAGGCCACGATGGACGCCTTATTTGATGCTCTATTTGGGGGTGTAGGAAAGGGCTTTGCCAAGGAAGTTGCAAAGAAGAAGAATTTCCTCGAAATAGCCACTCAAGAGAAGGGATCACATATTGTCTTGCTGCAAACTATTGAAAGCTTCTTCTGCCATAAGGCCTCTCCAGAGGCTGTCAAGGAGGTGGCAATGGTACTAAAATGCCTATATGATTGTGATGTTGTGGAAGAAGAATTTATCTTGGAATGGTATCGACATGGACTTATTGGTAACAATCAGAGCTCCAGGATTTGGAAGAACATCAAGCCCTTCATAGATTGGCTCCAGACCGCGGAATCCGAATCCGAAGAATGAGGACTCTTTTGGGTATCATGAAGAAAGTAAAAGATGAAACATGAGAAATTTCCGAAGAATTGCAAGTTCAGGAGAGTTAGTGTCGTTTGCATTTTTTTTACTTAATTAGTTTGGATTAAAATTCTATTATCAATTGAGCCATACATTAGTTTTACATTTTTTTTTTTTTTGCTGTATCATTTTTCTGGCCACAAAATTTGTGCTACCATTTGTATTGGTCTTTTCTTTTCCTTTTGTAAGACCATTTATAATCTGAGAGGATCTTATTGTATTTTTTTGTTTTTTTATTAATAAAAAAATATATCGTAAATACGAGAGTCATACATGTGTAGGCTAAGATTGGAGGTATAATAATTTGGACTCTAATCCATTATTTGTTTTAGGCATGGGAAAAAAATAAGAAAGAAAACTCAAAATCTAATGTATTTTTTGTTATTTGGAAATGTGAGAAAGGAATTTAAAAAAAAAAAGTTGGTGGTAGCCAGAAAAAATATTGAAAACCATTTAAAAAAAACATATGAAAGTATAATTAACAAAAATAAAGAATTTTTATTTTATAATTTTAACCTGTTATTTAATTATTTATAAAGATATTTTTATAATATATATATATATTCATAAAATTTAAATATAAAATTATATTTTTTATTATATTTTATAATTTTTTAAAATTATTTTCTTCCTCACAAATTTTTTTTTCTGCCAAAATTTTACAATTTAAACACGCTATAAGAGAAAACAAAATAAATAACAACAATTTGTTGTCGTTTCGAAACTTTTGCTGTCGTTCTTACTCTTTTCCCCCTTCCAACTCCAGCTTATTTGACCCATCACCCTAAAACCCTAACCTGCGGAAATTTGACCCTTTGCTCTTAAACCCTACTCTTCTCTAGTATGTACTCAAAACTGTATCGGATCTATTCCGGACCCGATTATTGACCCGACTCATGGGCGGCGGCCCCCGGACATTTCCCGGCGGGATAAACAAGTGGCAATGGAAGCGCCTCCACGAGAAGAGGGCTCGATAGAAGGAAAAACGGCTACTTGAACAAGAAAAGCAGCTCTACCAAGCTCGAATTCGATCCCAAATACGGGCCAATATCGCGGGTGGACCCGACCCGGGACCAAACACCAATTAGCCACAGCCCCATGAGTCCCGAAGATCACATAAAGGCCCTCGCCGATCGGTTCGTGACAGACGGAGCCGAAGATTTGTGGAACGAGAAAGATGGGCCGTTGAAATCGCCCCCGCCGCCGCTGCTACCGAAGCCAAATCAGCTGCAAGGATTGGTTGGGCTTAATCAACGGCATGGGGCGATCAATTCTCCGATTGATTTGAGGAAACTGATGCCGGAATCGGGCAATTCGAGGGCCCATTTCGAAAATGCGGGCAACGTATATAATTGGACTAAAGTTTGGGACTGTTCCGTGGGTAGGAGGTCAGATTTTAGTTCTAAAAGTGAAAATTTGTTGTAGAAATAGAGGAGATTCAGAAGAAATGAGAGTTCTTCAAGCGACGACAAGCCGGATTACGGCTTCTTGTATAATTCAGTGAAGGGTTTCGCGGGTGTTTCAACACGGTCTTACTTTTATGGACTTCATTTTTTGGTAAATAATCCATTTCCATGGCATCAGTTTTTGATCCTTCCATTTGATAATTGCAGATTCTTTAGCAGTATAAATGAGCAAAACTACCTCCTATAGAAGCTGGCTGCTGCCGGCCACCATCTGAGTAGGTGTCTTTGTTTGCCTATTCTCATCCGTTGCCCACAACCAACTGATGTTATATAATGATGGCAAAATAGCCAGTCCTATGTTCTCTTTGTGCCATTTTGTTCATTATTTCAGTATCAAAATGTATTTCTACAATGTTGTCAGTTGAGTAAAACTTTTCAACTTACTTCCCAGATGCGGCTATCCTGTTATCCATGCCTCATACTATGACCTGAGCTTTCATCCAGTGAGCTCCAACCATGACCGCAAGCTTCACAAAAATTCAAGGGCTATCAAATGCTACAATTATGACACCTGCAAGTAAATATCACTTATACATGACCTTTCATTCTTGCAACACCCCTCCCCTCCTTCAAAACAAAACGAAAAGAAAAACCAGGTGATTTCCGTTTTTCTCACCGGTTCACTTACTGTGTGTTCCGGGCTGGGGTTGCACAGTACATGAAAACTGAGTGGAGGGTGGTTCCAATATTTAATGTGGTTTTGTTTGTAGTTTTGCTGAGTTGGTTCTGCTCAGCATGAAGTATAAATATTCTTATTTCATGTTCAGGAGTTGCTGCGATGTTCTATCGTTGCACATTTATTTTTCATTAAACTTCCTGTGTTGATACTCAATGGCTGTTATGGTTTATGTATCTCTTCTTAAATATTTCTATTTTCTTATTCAAATCTTGCTGGTAATGTGGGTCGTGACTTTCTTCTTTGCCTGTGAATGCAGTCTATAATTTACCTTGTGGGATGCTGCGCAAGAAGAAATGCTGCTAGGAGTGACCATAAGGCTTGAACTAAATGAGAACTTCCACTGAAATGACAATTGACCAAACATCCTGGAAATTATCCTGATTATTTTATTTTATTTTATTTTTTGAAATTTTGTAAATTTTATAATTCAACTTATAAATATTTCTTCATTGCCTTTGAAGCTTGTAATCTCTCAGCTTTCTGTGGCCGGAGAAATGTCCCATTGATTGTCTTAGATCAAAACCTGGATACTTTCATCCGATCACAGCCTGAAGCTGCTGGGCAGCTATCAGACAGCAAAGCCAGCATAGTAGCAGCTCCAGCATATTTTTCAAGAACAAAGTTTCCTACTTTCCTTGATAGGATTAATGCAAATTACTCGGAAAGCGGGAAACTAGGCCAGCCATTACAAAATCGCATCATGTCCATCTTATCTGCGGTTAGGCCCCCATTAGCATTTTTTTTTTCCCCATAACTTTCCTATTCTTTCTTGGTCGTAAACAGTAGGGGTGACGCTCACAGTTTCGTCAGGAAGTATTGCGACTTTGTTGTTTGTAGAGACATGTAACGATTAGATAATTACGATATTCTTGACTCTTAGTGGTAAGCCGTAGATTTAATCTTATCACTTAATTTTCACAAAATTCAAGTTTATAATCTCACATGGATCTAAATTTCTTTCATTAATTGAATTACAAGCGGTGTTATTTTTTATTTCTTTCCGCTACTTTCTAATTCTTTCTGTTGTACAGGAGACATGTTTTTTTTTTCAACAAGGAGATTCCACTATTGTGGGTCAAACAGTAAAAAGCTAGCATTTCCTTTTCCTTACATTCAAACCATGTGGCCAAGGAAAACAAAAATAGATTATTAGGCACCGCCATCTTTGTTTATTGATAGTGACGAAAATAATTAGCGCTAGATATCAGACACATTAACTTTTTAAAATTTTTCTGTTATTATAATTATGCCACCAGAAAAATTAACTTTTTGGCTGCAATGACATTGGAAGATATAAAGATTCTTGAATTTACGTTATTACTCAATTGTGATTTACAGGTTCGAAGCTAATAAGCGATCTTTATTTTTTTTTTTGGCGAAAACAACAGAAAATTGTTGAAATTTCAAGTATAGTTAAGGAATCTAACATTGAAAGTAAGAGAAATAATTAAGTAATGTATAAATAAAAATAATCAATAGAACCAACATATTAAAATTTTGAATTGGGATGTATGTCAAATCTAGCATCTTTAGTATGTTCAGATTTTACCTGTGGGCTCTCGCGTTTCCTCGGTTAAGCTGTTTACATTTGACCCCAATTTTAAGACTGAGAGTCACTGGTCATGTTTCAAGTTGGACTGAGGCCGGTTGGTCCTCTTCAACATGCACCCATTTTCAGCCGTCAGCCATCTATGTAACGCCTTTCAGCTCGACCTCACTTCAACGTCATCAGTTGTGGCCGGATGGTTACTTCCAGTGCTAGTTTTTCTGTTGGTGATAGGCGAAGTCAAATTTCGGACTTTTTACCTTGACCCGTGCCCAAAAAAAAGACCACTGTTCCGTGGCTGGAAAGAAAGGGACGCGTAAAGGACAGAAATTTTTTTTTATAATCAGTTGATTTATTTGTATAATAAGACATTTAACTTTTATAACAAAAAAATATACAAATTTTTTTTTCAAATTTTATTGCAATAAATTAGAATTTTATTGGCAAATAAAATAGTTGATTGTACAACAAATTTTTCTCGTCTTTTTTTCTGTCCACCAAATCCCATTCACTCAAATTTTTCCCAGAAAAAAAACAAAGAATTTTTTTTGTCGTGCCACATAAGCTCTGACCTAATTTGCCTGGAAAATTAATGCAAATGCAATTATTATTTAGTAAGCAGGTGTGTAGTAGGACCTAAATATTCAACCTTCGTTTCATTTCTTTTTTATATAGAGATTTGGATGCCTTTTTTTTATTATTTATATATATATCCCATTCTGTTGGAAAATGATAGATGGATAGGATGAAGTTAGACGGGTAACGACAAAATTAATTGTGGTGCATATAAATCTGTTGCACATAAATTTTTGCTATAAATTTTATAAATTTTTACATGTTTTGATTTCGTATAATTCATAATGTGTAAAACTGTTTAAGATTTATAATTAATAAAATTATAAAAAATACGCACAAGAAATAACTCCATCTCTCTCTAGCTTCCTATTCCTCCTTCCACATATAACTCCCTATTCTGTTTGCAATAAGAAGTCTTTGTATGGTGTTAATTTTTCATTGTTTTAAAATAAATCTCAAATGCTTCTAAAGAGTAAAGACTAGTTTTCTCTGTACTTTCTTTTTTCTTGGCTTCAAATGCTCCAACTGTATAGAATCATGCTCCATTTGGGACTATTTATTAATGGAATCTTTAGTTATGATGGCAAACAAAGAGAAATTCAATTTTGAATATACAAGTACATGAAGCAACTTCAAAAAGAAATAAAGTATCATTATATTATTATGTTATTTTTATTCTCATAAAAATGATATCGAACATACATAATTATAACTAGAGACATTTGGAATATAAATTTAAATTCTAAAAAGCGGAGCAAAAGATATCATTTTATTGCCACACTGCAAATTTGGTATCAAAAAGAAGACACTTCTGTGCGATCAAAATATAGGCCAGAAGGGCCACCATCAGGCATCAAAGCCAGCATCACAGGGCCTTGTGCACCTTCTTCAACAGTCAATACCCCAGTGTTGACATTCAATTCTGTCCTTGTGTATCCAGGATTTACGGCATTTATGGCAATTCTTGGATACTTCTTTGCCACAACCCTTGTGTAAGCATTGAGACATGCCTTGGATACCAAATAAGCGGAAAAATTAATTGGCCAGCCTTTGGTTTCCGTCTGATCTTTCTTAAAGTCCTCTAAGAACTCCTCTACCACCTTGTCAACCTTCTCTTCTGTTAGGCCATCAGCATCACCAAGCTCATTTCTAACTTTTTCGTTAGGAATTAGCTGCAGTGGAAGCAAATAATTGTCAGCACCCTGAAACAACTTTAGACATCTTTCTAAGACTTCCAAATTATGGGAACTATAAAAAGATTGGATGTACGCAACTTTATTTTAATTTTTCACAAAGCATCTGTTATTATAATATTGGGATTGAAAAATATGTGTTATGATAGCCAATTTTGAATTTTTTATATGTGCTTTCAATTTCTTTTTCCACTAAATGATCAAATGATGAATTGTAGCTATCTGAAAAAGCTCGGATAGTGAAAGTTGTGTACCTTCAGCTCGCCCAAGGAAGAGGAAACATTAACAATTCTGGGAGAATTGGATTGTTCAAGAACTGGAATTAGTGCTTCTGTCAGTAGCTTGATTCCGTAATAATTTGTTCTAAGGCAGTTCTCTACCATGTCATAGGTTTGCTTTACAAAATCTTTCAGCGACCTGGCATTTGGACCTGCAATCTGAATAACCATACATATCAGGTTATAAGCATATCTGAAATATGCAATTTTCCTAATTAAGATCTGCAAAAATTGAGCGGCTTACATCATCAACATCCAATTTTAAGTTCTTTCGATCTTTGGGGTCAATCAAGGATCCAATGACCCCTGCATTGTTCACCTGAAGTTTCATAAAAGATTGATCAATCATCAAAGACATAATCTGATTGATATAGTTAATAGAACCTAGAGAAAAATTTACCAATATATCAAGCTTTCCAAAGTGGGTTTTCATGAATCCTGACAAGGAAGCAATACTAGCTCCATCTGTCACATCCAGTGGATAAAACACCACATCAGCTAGTCCTTCTTGCTTAAGCTTTTCAACAGCTTCGTTACCTCTGTTCACATCTCTGGCAGTTAATACAACCAGGACCCCTTTTGAAGCCAGCTGCCTACAAATCTCAAACCCAATCCCTTTGTTGCCTCCTGTCACAACAGCTATCCTGGAAGAGAAGACAAAGAATATAGAGCCCAACCAAAAAAAAAAAATTCAAGTGACAATTAAATATGTTTAGTCAGTACATTCATCTTATAAAAATAGTTAAATAAAAATATTAATAGTACAATAAGTAAGTCTCAATTCATAGGTTATATGACTAACATACTCGTGCATAACTGTAAATACTTTTTTGTTGCTAAAAAAATAAATTTAATTATTACCTCTTAGTTGTAGACCTTAATATTGACTCAGACTCAGCCATATTGTATAACTTGTATCAACAGTGGATGTTATAGGCTATACTTCTGCTTTTAGTGGAGTGTTTTTCTTTTTTTTTGATCAAAGCTTTTAGTCGGGTTAGTTGTGGGCATATGGCACTTATGAAGAATCGTGGTGGGTATTAATAGTACTTTGGTTTGGACCAATGCCCACGTATGCGCTCACGTCCTAAAAATATGAAGTCTCTGTAGAGGGAGAGTTGTTTAAAATAGTTTCTCTCAATCAATGGGTATTCAATGTTTGGGGTCCATTAGATGGCAATATTAGTGATCAAATAGTATTTAAATATCATTTAATTTGTATAATAAGATTTATATTTTATATAATTATAATTAAATAATATAAAATAAAAAATAATAATATTTTTTATATTATTTTTTATTATTATAATTAAATAAAATATATTTTTTATTATATAAAATATGAATCTAAAAATTATTTAACAGCCAAACTATACTACCACTAACTTTTTCCCTTAATATCTGTAGTACTTTGGTTTGGACCCATGCCCACGTACGCGCTCACGTCGTAAAAATGTGGAGTCTCCTCGATGCATTGAATCATACGATATTATGTCAAAAAAAAAAATCATACGATATTAAAAAAAAAAGTTATTCAAAAAACTACTTGTCTTTTTCTTACATATTTTAGCCAAACAAAAAAAAAACCAATCGTCAGAGTTTGAATAAATGAACGGTACATGGTAAGAGGCGGCTGATTTGTGATATCTATGAATTTGTTTTTTTTGTACTTTTGTTTTTAAAAAAACATATCACATGTAAGAGTTCGAATAAATGAACGGCACGTGGTAAGAGATGGATGAATTGCCAAAGAGTTTGAATAAATGAACGGTACATGGTAAGAGACGGCTGACTTGTGGTGTCTATGGATTTTTTTTGTTATTTTTTTTTTTTTGTGTTAAATATATGACATGCAACAAAATCTGTGACAATTCTCATATATAATATGTTGTTGCATATTTTATAATTTTTGTCGCATATCTTATAATTTTATAAAAAAATAATTTTTGATAATAAAATTTACTATATATCTATCTTTGTCCTCTAATAAATTTTGTCCAACTACCTTTATAGTTTGAAATATAAAATCGCTGTAAAAAGTGAATAAGTATGATAACTGCTTAATTATTTACCCTTAACAAGATGTTTGTTTTACTTAAAGTAAAATATTGTGGTCACGAATTCAAGTTCTCGTAAGGATTTGCAGTTGCCACTGCTTCTTACTATTACTTACCAAAGGTTAATCTAGCCAGCGCACCAATAGACGACATGTCGGTCCATGGAATTTCTACAGGAGCCAAAGTATTGTTTCTACTAGGAGTCGGAAATACAACTTTCTTAGGGGTATATCTGTAAATTTTCAAAACCGAAGCCTATAAATAGTATGCCTAGCTTACCCAAACCAAAGTCGGAGACACGTAGAGTTAGCATAGAGAGAGAATAAGGCAGGTTTCTGAAAATTTTATTTTTCTTCCCTTATTTTTGTTGTCCGTGTCCTGTTTGCTTGCTGAGAGTCTACTTTAAAATGAGTTAAAATATAAGCATTTAGCTAATTCGAGTGATATGAGATATGTAAATCTCACATTATTAAACTTTCGATTTGTTATCATCCTTTTACTCTTTCTAAGAACAAGACTTTCCTTCTAGACAAAAGAAAATGAAAGAGTTCAAATCTTATTTTACCTAGAATAATTTTTATCAAGTTTAATGAAGCAGAGTTTCATAATTGTTTTTGTTGATTTTTTTTTTTTGTTTCTTTGCTTCTCTTTTAATTAACACCCATTAAGTTTGAATTCGATGACATGGGTTATTTTTACCTCATGCATGGAATCTTAGTAGAAAAAACAGAGTTGAGAAACCTTAAACCTAAATAAACAATGTAATTAATTCTTTTATCTTGTTAATATATAATTAGACATGGTTTGGAGTTTAACAATAATAAAATTATCTATTGATATCAAATTGTTCATGAAAAGACTCAGCATATATTTTATTTGTATAACTTAACAGCGATCCATTAGTGTTTGAATAATAAATCAGTTTACTGTTGTTTTTTGCTTTCAGGGGACTTGGATTGTGGCAAACGTAGCAGTTTGTCAAAGAAAAAGTTTTGTTGTTAATGTCTGAATTGGAATCCCATTTTCTGTTACCAACTCGGTCTTCTGGGGAAGATAATAGGATTTTCAAAAGCAAGTTGAATCCATCCCTTGTGGGTTCCTTCAGGACTCTGAGCAAATCCTTAGAAGTTACAAGTTTGTCGAATCTGGAACGCAGAAATCGAGCATTTTCCAGCTGATTACATGATGGCATTGCAAAACATTGGTGCATCAAACCGGAATGATGCCTTTTATAGGTATAAGATGCCGCAGATGATCACAAAGATTGAAGGCAAAGGAAATGGAATCAAGACAAATGTGGTCAATTTGGGCGACATAGCAAAAGCATTGCATAGACCTGCTTCTTATATTTCCAAGTACTTTTGCTATGAGCTTGGTACTTCGTTCAAGTTTGATGAAAAGACCGGAAGTTCTGTCATAAATGGGGAGCATAAAACAGCAGCACTTGCTCAGCTTCTTGAAAGCTTTATCCAGAAGTATGTTCAGTGCTATGGATGTGGCAATCCTGAAACCAAGATAGCTATTACGAAGGCGGAGACGCTCACCCTGAAATGTGCTGCCTGTGGTTTTGTGTCGAATGTATCGGACGTGAGGGAAAATCTTCGAAAATTCATTGTTAAGAATCGTGTAGGGGAAAAACATGGAGCAAAAGACAGGAAAGCGACGAGGAAAGCTGAGAAAGCACAGGTCACGGAGGCTGCAGGTGAAAAGCTGAAGCAGAAGATCAGTTCCAAAGCTCCACATTCCAAGAATAAAAGCAATATCTCTGAAGAGAATGGCCGCCGGACTTCATTGTTGACAGAACAACAACGTGGCAAAGAGCAATTGAGTGCTATTACAAGGGATATGACAGCATTAACAACAACAGCCTCCGAAGAATGCAGAACGCAATCTGAGATTGAGGGACAAGACATTGATGCTGATGTTACCAAAACTTGCCAAAAGCTTGTGAATGAAATAAAGGAACATTTAGAGAAAGGTGAATCAGCAGACCAGCTGAAGCACCTCTTCTCAAAGACATCCCAGGCCACGATGGACGCCTTATTTGATGCTCTATTTGGGGGTGTAGGAAAGGGCTTTGCCAAGGAAGTTGCAAAGAAGAAGAATTTCCTCGCAATAGCCACTCAAGAGAAGGGATCACAAATTGTCTTGCTGCAAACTATTGAAAGCTTCTTCTGCTATAAGGCCTCTCCAGAGGCTGTCAAGGAGGTGGCAATGGTACTAAAATGCCTACATGATTGTGATGTGGTGGAGGAAGACTCTATCTTGGGGTGGTATCGACATGGACTTATTGGTAACAATCAGAGCTCCAGGATTTGGAAGAACATCAAGCCCTTCATAGATTGGCTCCAGACCGCGGAGTCCGAATCTGAAGAGTGATAACTCTTGTGGGTATCATGAAGAAAGTAAAAGATGAAACATGAGAAATTTCCCAAGAATTGCAGGTTCAGGAGAGTTAGGATTGTTTGCATTTTTTTAGTTAATTGGTTTGGATTAAAATTCTAATATCAATTAAGCTGTATATTAGTTTTACTTTTTTTTTTGTGCTATATGATTTTTCTGGCCAAAATATTTGTGCTACCATTTGTATTCGTCTTTTCTTTTCTTTTTGCAAGACCATTTATAATTTGAGGAGATCTTGTAGTATCGTTTCATTTTTTTATTAATAAAACAAATATATCGCAAATACGTAAGTTATATTTATGTGGACTGAGACCATAAGTATAATAATATAGATTCTAACCTATTATTTGTATTAGGCAAGAGAAAAGAATAAGAAAAAAAACTCAAAATTCAATGTACTTTTTCGTTGTTTGGGAACGTGAGAAAAGAATTAAAAAATAAAGTTGGTGATGTCAGAAAAATATTAAAATCCATTTGAAAAAAGAAAATATATGGAAGTATAATTATTAAAATAGTCTTAACTTATAAAATTAGTTATAAGAATTTTTTTTTAATTTTAATTTATTATTTAATTATTTGTAAGGATATTTTTATAATTTTATTTATATATATATTTTTCAACACGTTCTCGTATAATTTAAATATAAAATTTTATTTTTTTATTATTTTCTAACAACATTCTATTTTTATAACTTTCTTTCGCGTAAATTTATTTCTACAATGTTGTCAGTTGAGTAAAACTTTTCAACTTACTTCCTAGATGCGGCTATCCTGTTATCCATGCCTCATACTATGACCTGAGCTAAGCTTTCATCCAGTGAGCTCCAACCATGACTGCAAGCTTTACAAAAAATTCAAGGGCTATCAAATGCTACAATTATGACACCTGCAAGTAAATATCACTTATACATGACCTTTCATTCTTGCAACGCCCCTCCCCTCCTTCAAAACAAAAGGAAAAGAAAAACCAGGTGATTTCCGTTTTTCTCACCGGTTCACTTACTGTGTGTTCCGGGCTGGGGTTGCACAGTACATGAAAACTGAGTGGAGGGTGGTTCCAATATTTAACGTGGTTTTGTTTGTAGTTTTGCTGAGTTGGTTCCTCTGAACATGAAGTATAAATATTCTTATTTCATGTTCAGGAGTTGCTGCGATGTTCTGTCGTTGCACATTTATTTTTCATTAAACTTCCTGTGTTGATACTCAATGGCTGTTATGGTTTATGTATCTCTTCTTAAATATTTCTATTTTCTTATTCAAATCTTGCTGGTAATGTGGGTCGTGACTTTCTTCTTTGCCTGTGAATGCAGTCTATAATTTACCTTGTGCGATGCTGCGCAAGAAGAAATGCTGCTAGGAGTGACCATAAGGCTTGAACTAAATGAAAACTTCCACTGAAATGACAATTGACCAAACATCCTGGAAATTATCCTGATTATTTTATTTTATTTTATTTTTTGTAATTTTGTAAATTTTATAATTCAACTTATAACTATTTCTTCATTGCCTTTGAAGCTAGTAATCTCTCAGCTTTATGTGGCCGGAGAAATGTCCCAGTGATTGTCTTAGATCAAAACCTGGATACTTTCATCCGATCACAGCCTGAAGCTGCTGGGCAGCTATCAGACAACAAAGCCAACATAGTAGCAGCTCCAGCATATTTTTCAAGAACAAAGTTTCCTACTTTCCTTGATAGGATTAATGCAAATTACTCGGAAAGCGGGAAACTAGGCCAGCCATTACAAAAACGCATCAGGTCCATCTTATCTGTGGTTAGGCCCCCATTAGCATTTTTTTTTCCCCATAACTTTCCTATTCTTTCTTGGTCGTAAACAGTAGGGGGTGGTGTTCATAGTTCCGTCAGGAAGTATTGCGACTTTGTTGCTTACAGAGACATATAACGATTAGATAATTACGATATTCTTGACTATTAGTGGTAAGCTGTAGATTTAATCTTATCACTTGATTTTCACAGAATTTAAATTTATAATCTCACATGGATCTAAATTTCTTTCATTAGTTGAATTACAAATGGTGTTATTTTCTATTTCTTTCCGCTACTTTCTAATTCTTTCTGTTGTACAGGAGATATGTTTTTTTCTTCAACAAGGAGATTCCCAACTATTGTGGGTCAAACAGTAAAAAGCTAGCATTTCCTTTTCCTTACATTCAAACCATGTGGCCAAGGAAAACAAAAGTAGATTATTAGGCACCGCCATCTTTGTTTATTGATAGTGACGAAAATAATTAGCGCTAGATATCAGACATCTTAACTTTTTAAAATTTTTCCGTTATTATAATTATGCCACCAGAAAAATTAACTTTTTGGCTGCAATGACATTGGAAGATATAAAGATTCTTGAATTTACGTTATTACTCAATTGTGATTTACAGGTTCGAAGCTAATAACCGAACTTCTTTTTTTTTTTTTTTGGCAAAAACAAGAGAAATTTATTGAAATTTCAAGTATAGTTAAGGAATCTAACATTGAAAGTAAAAGAAATAATTAGGTAATGTATAAATGAAAATGATTAATGGAACCAATATATTAAAATTTTGAATAGAGATGTATGCATGTCAAATCTAGCCTCTTCAGTATGTTCAGATTTTACCTGTGGGCTCTCGCGTTTCCTCGGTTAAGCTGTTTACATTTGACCCCGATTTTAAGACTGAGCGTCACTGGTCATGTTTCAAGTTGGAGTGAGGGCGGTTGGTCCTCTTCAACATGCACCCATTTTCAGCCGTCAGCCATCTATGTAACGCCTTTCAGCTCGACCTCACTTCCAATGTCATCAGTTGTGGCCGCATGGTTACTTCCAGTGCTAGTTTTTCTGTTGGTGATAGGCGAAGTCAAATTTTGGACTTTTTACCTTGACCCGTGCCCACAAAAAAAAAAAAAAAGAATTTTTTTTGTCGTGCCACATAAGCTCTGACCTAATTTGCCTGGAAAATTAATGCAAACGCAATTTTTAGTTAGTAAGTAGGTGTGTAGTAGGACCTAAATATTCAACCTTTGTTTCATTTCTTTTTTATATAGAGATTTGGATGCTTTTTTTTTATTTATATATAGATCCCATTCTGATGGGAAATGATAGATGGATAGGATGGAATTAGATGAGTGACGACAAAATTAATTGTAGTGCATATCATTAATAAATGTGTTATACATAAATTTTCACTGTAAATTTTATAAATTTTTACATGTTTTGGTTTTGTATAACTTATGATGTATAAAATTGTTAAAGATTGATAAGTAACAAAATTATAAAAAATCTGCTCAGGAAATAACTCCATCTCTCTCTAGCTTCCTATTCCTCCGTCCACATATTAACTCCCTATTCTGTTTGCAATAAGAAGTCCTTGTATGGTGGTAATTTTTCATTTTTTAAAAATAAATCTCAAATGCTTCTAAAGAGTAAAGACTAAATTTCTCTCTACTTTATTTTTTCTTGGCTTCAAATGTTTCAACTGTATAGAATCATGCCCCATTTGGGACTATTGATTAATGGAATCTTTAGTTATTATGGTAAACAAAGAGAAATTCAATTAGGAACATACAAGTACATGAAGCATGAAAAAAAACTTCAAAAAGAAATAAAATATCATAAATATGGTGTCATTCTTATTCTCTTAAATCTTATATCGAACTTATATAATTAAAACTTGAGACATTTAGAATATAAATTTAAATTTTAACTATCAAAATATCTTTTGGGATGAGAAGAAATCATTTTATTGCCATACTGCAAATTTGGTATAAAAAAGAAGATACTTCTGTGCGATCAAAATATAGGCCAGAAGGGCCACCATGAGGCATCAAAGCCAGCATCACAGGGCCTTGTGCACCTTCTTCAACGGTCAATACCCCAGTGTTGAAATTAAGATCTGTCCTTGTATATCCAGGATTTACGGAATTTATGGCAATTCTTGGATACTTCTTTGCCACAACCCTTGTGTAAGCATTGAGACATGCCTTGGATACCAAATAAGCGGAAAAATTAATGGGCCAGCCTTTGGTTTCCATCTGATATTTCTTAAAGTCCTCTAAGAACTCCTCTATCACCTTGTCAACCTTCTCTTCTGTTAGGCCATCAGCATCACCAAGCTCATTTCTAATTTTTTCGTTAGGAATTAGCTGCAGTGGAAGCAAATAATTGTCAGCACCCTGAAACAACTTTAGACATCTTTCTAAGACACCCAAACTACGCTAACTAGAGAAAGATCGAATGTACACAAGTTTATTCTAATTTTTCACAAAGCATCTGTTATTATAATATTGGGATTCAAAAGTATGTGTTATGATAGCCAATTTTGAATTTTTTATATGTGCTTTCAATTTCTTTTCCCACTAAATGATCAAATGATGCATTGTAGCTATCTGAAAAAACTTGGGTAGTGAAAGTTGTGTACCTTCAGCTCGCCCAAGGAAGAGGAAACATTAACAATTCTGGGAGAATTGGATTGTTCAAGAACTGGAATTAGTGCTTCTGTCAGTAGCTTGATTCCGTAATAATTTGTTCTAAGGCAGTTCTCTACCCTGTCATAGGTTTGCTTTACAAAATCTTTCAGCGACCTGGCATTTGGACCTGCAATCTGAATAACCATACATATCAGGTTATAAGCATATCTGAAATATGCAATTTTCCTTATTGGGATATACAAAAATTGAGTGGCTTACCTGATCAACATCCAATTTTAATTTCTTTCGATCTTTGGGGTCAATCAAGTGTCCAGTGACCCCTGCATTGTTCACCTGAAGTTTCATAAAACATTGATCAATTATCAAAGACATGATCTGATTGATATAGTTAATAGAACCTAGAGAAAAATTTACCAATATATCAAGCTTTCCAAAGTGGGTTTTCATGAATCCTGCCAAGGAAGCAATACTAGCTCCATCTGTCACATCCAGTGGATAAAACACCACATCAGCTAGTCCGTCTTGCCTAAGCTTTTCAACAGCTTCATTCCCTCTCTTCACATCTCTAGCAGTTAATACAACCAGGACCCCATTTGGAGCCAGCTGCCTACAAATCTCAAACCCAATCCCTTTGTTGCCTCCTGTCACAACCGCAATCCTGGAAGAAAAGATGCAAAGAAAAATAGTGCCCAACCCCAAAAAAAGAAAAAAAAGTCCACGTGAAAGGTAAAAACAATTTACTCAATTATAGTTGGACAGTAAGTTCATTTTATAAAAACAGTTAAATGAAAACGTTAATAACACAATAAGTAAATTTTCGTTCACAAATTTTATGACTAATATACTTATACATACTTGTAAGTATCTTTTTTTGTTGAAAAAAAAATAAAAATCACCTCTTGGTTGTAGACCTTATTATTGACTCAGCCATTTCGTATAATTTGTATCAACAATAGATGTTATAGGCTATACTTCTGCTTTTGGTGGAGTTGCTGTGAGCACATAGCACTTAACGAAGAATCGTGGTGGGCATTTATAGTACTTTGGCTTGGACCCATGCCCACGTATGCGCTGACGTCGTAAAAATATGAAGTCTTTGTAGAGGGGAGTTGTTTAAAATAGTCTCTCTCCATCAATGGATATTTAATATTTGGAGAACATTTGGTGGCCAAATATTGGGCGATCAAAACGTATTTATTTAATTTGTATAATAAGATATATATTTTGTATGATTATAGTTAAAAATATAAATTTAAAAATAATAATATTTTTATATTATTTTTTATTTTTATAATTATATAAATATATTTTTTATTATATAAAATATAAATCTAAAAATTATTTAATCACTAAATTATATGACCAGTAACTTTTCCTCTTAATATCTGTAGTACTTCGGTTTGGACCCATGCCCACGTACGCGCTCACGTCGTAAAAATATGAAGTCTCTTCGATGCATTGAATCATACGATATCAAAAAAAAAAAAAAAAAGTTATTCAAAAAAGTACTTGTCTTTTTCTTGCATATTTTAAAATTTTTTCTGTTAATTGTGAATAAAAAAATTTTAGTTAACCTTGGCTAAAAAAAGAAAATTGTTAGAGTTTGAATAAATGAACGGTACATGGTAACAGACGGACGATTTGTGGTATCTATGAATTTTTTTTGTACTTTTTTTTTAAAAAAAATATGACATGCAAGAGTTTGAATAAATGAACGGTACATGGTAAGAGATGGAAGAATTGTCAAAGAGTTTGAATAAATCAACGGTACATGGTAAGAGACGGATGACTTGTGGTATATATGAATTTTTTTTTTACCTTTTTTCTAAAAAATATATACGGCATGCAACAAAATCTGCAACAATTCTTACCCAACGTGTTGTTGCACATTTCACACTTTTCGCTGCACATTTTATAATTGAAAATTGTTATTCCCACGAATCAATTTGATGGATACACACAAAAAAAAAAACAAACAAATGTGAATTCAAATGACTAATTGTGCGTGTATAAAGCTTGTTTGGCGTGTAAATAACACTTGCCTTTATAATTTTATAAAAAAAAAACAAAAAAATAACTTTTAATGGTACAATTTACTGTATACCCATCTTTATCTTCTATTAAATTTTGTCCAACTATTTTTTTGTTTTCAAATATAAAATCGTTGTAAAAAGTGAATAAGTATAATAACTGCTCAATTATTTACCCTTAACATGATATTTGTTTTACTTATGAGGTATTTAGTTTTACTATTAGTAATTATCGTTGTTATTACTAATTGTTAATTACTATTATTGATTATTGTTCGTTATTACTGTTACTGATAAATAAAATAAAATCATAATATTTAGTTAAATTAATATTAATTATTGTTAATTAAATAATAAAATAATTATTTTAGACATTCTATTTATATTTTATTATAATGAATAATCTTTTTATATCTAATAATCTAAACTAATTTTATAAAATATATATTTTGATTTATAAATTAAAATTTATTAAATATTAGACTTGAAAATAAAAAAAATATTATTTTTACTATACAGATAACTATACCTAAAAAATATTATTATTTTTTTATATAAACTACTATTTCACAGCTAAAATAAAAGAAAAAGAAAAAGAAAATGAGAATCTACTATTTATCTATTATAAAGAAGGAAAACTAGTGTGCATATAATAATTATTTATAAATAAAATAATATTATTTTAATATTTATTTTATTTTTTTTCATGATATTTATTTTACTATTTACATACAACAAGTAGTAGAAAATAATACTATCTATTTAATTAGTATAAAAGAGAAATTTAGAGAAAGTTTCTCCTTAATCTTAGGTGCCACTTGGCAATCAAATAACAATTTTTCTTATTTATTTTTTAAAATTAATTATTATTATCTAATTATCAAAATTTTTCCCTCTCTCTCATTATTGACCAAAGAAAAGTAATGTGTAAAATCAATGTTTAATTTTCTAACCCTAACGTCCATCACAAAATTTTTTTTTATAATAGAAAGAGTATTAAATAATAACAATAATAACAATAAAAGAACAATTAATTAAATAAATAAATAAAAAATGAAAACTTTTTACCTACCGTCCCTCTAACGTCCCTCTCTCATTAAGAGAGTAATGAACAATTAATTAAATAATAATTCTTCTTTTACTCTCTCTGATTATCCAATTTTTTTCCCTTTTTTTTTTTGTGGTATGGGTTGTGCCAAAAATAATAAATAAATTAAATAAATAAAATGCATACCGTCCTCATTTATTAGCCCATTAAACATCATAATGTTCATTACTTAATGAGTCGTAATAAATAAAATAACAAAACGGAAACTTTTTACCTAATTACGTTTCCATCTATTTATCTCCTTCTTCTTCTTCTAGCAAGATCTAAAAATCCTTGCTAGCAACACACTTCCACCAATCGCTACTTTTATTTATTCCAATAATCTTCTCTAACACCACACATTTGCCAATTATGTACTCCGATTTCGTCAATTTCCATAGAAAATTATGGAGTGTGAAAAAAGTGATAGCCTCGACGATGTTGGTAACATTATTTGTATAATTATTAACTATTATATCAAAATCTGAATATGTTTCATTTTTTTGTCTTTCTTCTTCTTTCTGGTTCTAGATTCCAACAAGAGAGAATGAGGGACGTTAATCTCAAAGTCTTGAAGGTTCTTGATATCGAACAACAGGTATTCAATTTTTTTTTCATTTTTTTAGTTCTTAATTGATTTTTAATCGACCCTAATTATTTGTGAGACTATATTTGTGGTTTTATGATATTATATCCTTTTATTTTTGAATGATATAAATCTGAAATTGTTATACACGTGAAGCTCATGACTTGATCCTTCAGTTTTGGGTCATCGTGTTTGTTAAATCCAAACAGTTAAACATTTCCATATTTTAGTAAGTGGAAAATCAATGATGCAGTTGTTGGATACAATGAAGAAGCTTGAGATACTCATGGCACCGTATTGGTAGAGTTTGCACTAGCCACTGGAAAATTGTATATTCTAACTCTTTTCCTTTTTTTTGCCTATTTATTTTTTATTTTACAATCTTTTTGTTGGTATGGTTTTTTTTCGCTAACTTTTCCTTCATTTTTTTTCTCTGCTTTACCCTTTTAGGAATAAATTAGGTCTCCTAGAGAGAAAGCTTCCCTTTAAAGTTTAAACCATGTTGTCACGTGGATAAAGAATATAAAGTTTCCTTTAATTACCTAAATATCAAAATAGTTTAATTATCTATTTATTTGATACTCATTAATTTCTAAATTAAAGTGATTTACTTTTTTAAATGTCATTATAACATGATTAATTTTTATTATGATTATTATTTTCAATTATGATTTAATTTCCCTTTAATTTGTTATTATGATTTAATTTTTTTAATTTCCCATTATTTCTTATTTAATTGTGTTTGTTTGATGACATATATTCTAAGAAAAATCTAACTCTATAATATATTGAACAATTCTCTCTGCACCAGACTAAATATATATTATATATACACAAAAAATATATATATATCAATTTATTTTAAATTTGTAAAAAAAAATAATCAACCCGCGCAATGTGCGTGCTAATTCCCCTTAATGTTTTGACGAATAAAACTAAGTTTTTACTAATAAATACTAAGCTAAACGAGATGCAATTAATTTTTTGTCTTGCAATAATAATTAAATTAATTGTTCACACACAATTAATGTTTTAGTATTCTTTTTTAGTCTATAAAAAAGATGACAGCTCATCATTAAGAAAGGAGCAGATGAGTAAGATAATTGGAGTTTAAAAAAAATTAATTACTAAACAAATTTATCTCAATACTCACACTTCAAATCTATCTATTTAATTAGTATAAAGGAGAAGTTTAGAAAAAGTTTCCCCTTAATCCATACTGCCACATGACTTGTTTTATGTATTTTCTTTTTAAATTTTTGGTAATTTTTAATTTTTTTTTTAAAATTCCATTATTTTTATGTCAACTCCAATCACGCAATTCCAGCACTATAAAAACAAAAGGAAATAATTGAAAATCTATTAAAAAAACTGCATAATCATTATTAATAGTTAATGGCAATTATTAGTTTTATTAAGTATAAAGGGGAAGGAAATAACGGAAAGGAGAAATAAGGAAAGAAAAGAACACAATTTGATTAAAATATGCATTTGAATCTTTCGGTTATTAGTTCCGAAGGTTACCCGTGCATTATTTCCATTTATTTACTTTTATCTCCAATCACTTAATTCCAGTACTATAAAAACAAAAGGAAAGAATTGAAAATATGCATTTACAGTTTTATATAGCAACTGAAACATGATTGAATAGGAAAATAATTCAAATTGGAATCCCTTATATTACCAATATAATCTAATCATAAACTTTCCATCTTTCCGTTACCTTCTTATAATATGATGTAATAATAAATGAGTTATTAATAAAAAAAAGAATGATTTATTATAAAATTGTTTATTAATAAAATTTCAATTCTCAATACGTTTAATTGGGTTCAATTGTCTGATTGATATAATTCGGTTACTATATAAAATAATGCACTTAATACCTAAAAAAGGTTTCCTAACTAGGATGGATATGGTAACTGACATAATATTGCTCATTATTCTACCATAAAATCCAATAATCTTCAGACCCCCTATTTTCAATGGAAAGATATAGAGAAAGAATGTTTTCTACTCATTTTAGAACCATGAAGCTAGAAAAAAGATAGAAATAAAGTTGAGTTTCTCTTAATGACAAACTGCAAGATGTCAGTTTGTCCATATAGCAAAGCTTCATATATCATTCTACTTTTTTTTTTAATCAATTTATCTTCTATCTTCTAATGAGCTTTGTATTCATTTTATTGTTAGAATTTTTTCTAAAATATATCAGGTGATTTAGGAACAAGAACACATGATCAAAAGCTTCAGGTTGAGGCCATGCGCCTGAAATTTAAAAATTGGAATGCAGCAAGTTTATTCACAAATCAATGGTGGGTACAAATATTTAGATAGTAGTAGCAGTAGTTTGTTATTAAAATGACTTTTTTAAAAAAATAAAAATTTATATTCTCCTCTATTTGCTCATAGATTTTTTTTTTTATCATCTTTGTGTTTTCTCTGTTGAATTTCACTTTCATGTATCCTTGGAACTTATAACTGTATTTTGTAAACTACATTATTATTATTATTATTAATATCATCATTATCTTTTTGTAAACTATATTTATAGAACTATAATCCTCCACATATTTTTGTATTCACAGGTGAAACAGAGGTGAGGGAGCAATTGTGAGCAACTAATTGGTTTTTTTATTCCCCATATAATTGTTTAACAGTTTGAGGAGGTAGAACTGGTTTTAAATGATTGGAAAAGGAGGTAAGTATTTAAGGCACTGTCACACAACAATTCCCTCAGCCCTTATGAAAGGTAATAAAATAATTACATGCAAGAAAAAGTTAACCAATAATTTTTCACATTTTTATTACAAGAATACTGTGTCCAGCCTGTTCATGTAAGTTTTCATTACTTTCTCAGCTTCTCCTTATTTCAGGAAAGATATTAATAAAAACTAAAACGTTTTTTCTTTTTGAGAAAAATAAAAAAAGAAAAGTAAACACAAATGATATTGTAAAAAATTCAATAAATAAAATTTAGTTAAATATCAATTACGGGCATTATTAATGAATAAATAATGTATTTGATATGAATATAATGTTAATTTTCACAAAATCATATTCTTCCTTTCTTGAATTAGAGTTGAGTTATTTCATTTAAATATTGGGATGCGAAAATTAAAAAGAGACTAATATACAAGTTATTGTGCATAAATTTCTATGTTTGAAATATCTACAAATAAATATATTTGAACTAATATCTTACAAATAATTTAATAAAATCTCAAATTCAAGACGTTGATAAATAATGATGTTATTGAAATTCAACTTAAACTAATCTATTAGATCTGAATAAATAAGACATTTTAAGTTATAAATAATTAATAACTTATGAAATAAATTGAACATTAATTAAAAAAAATAAAATTATTAAAATTATATAAAAAAAATAAATATTTAACTCGCACGAAGCGCGGGCTAAACCCTAATTTTAATATAGTTACATGTTACGGATGTTAAGCACAGTGACAAAGTACCGTTGTCAGGCACTGCAATTAATTATTCTGTGTGCTTTGGAGAGCAACTTGGTAAATTAATTATCCATCGGCTGCTTTTCCTTTTAAAAAATAGTTTTAAAACAATTTTTCATATCAGTTGTTTTTTGAATAAAAAAATAACTTATTAAACACTTTTAAACCCTGTTGATTTAATCTGAACTGCAAGAACACCTCTCAACAGTAAAAACAAACACTCTCTAAAACTAAAATATTTTGGTCACGAATTCGACTTCTCGTAAGGCTTTGCAGTTGCCACTGCTTATTACTATCACTTACCAAAGGTTAATCTAGCCAGTGCGCCGATCGACGACATGTCAGTCCACGGAATTCCTACAGGAGCCAAAGAACAGCTTCTACTAGGAGTCGGAAATACAAATTTCTTAGGGGTATATCTGTAAATTTCTGAAATCGAAGCCTATATAAATAAAGGATATACATTTATTTAGTGTTAAACCGTTAAGTTTTTTTTATTTAAATTTTAAATTTTTTTTAAATTTCATTTCAATTTTAAACTTTTTGATTTTTCCTCCAAATTAGTCTTTCTGTTAGTTAAACCGTTAAAAATTACTGTTGACTAACGAAAATTTTTTTAAAAAGATAAAATACACTATTTTAATTCACCAGTTAATAGAAATATGTTGTGTAATCTTTAAAAAAATAAAAATAAAATTAAAAATCTAAAATTTCAACTTATATATTACTATTTTAAAGTAAAATACAAACATTTTATAACAAAAAAAAATTAAGTAATATATTTTACCTTTTTAAAAAAATTTCCGTTAGTCAACAGTAATTTTTCAACGGTTTGACTAACGAAAGAACTGATTTGGAGCAAAATTAAAAGGTTTAAAACTGAAATGAAATTTTAAAAAGTTTACAACTTCAATAAAAAAAATACTTAAAAATTTAGAATTAAATAAATACATATCCCATATAAATACTATGCCTAGTCAAAGTCGGAAACACGAAGACTTAGCATAGAGAGAGAATCAGAATAGAGAAGGCAGGTTTCTGGTTAATTTGATTTTCCTTCCCTAATTTTTGTTGTCTATGTCCTATTTGCTTGCTTAGAATCTACTTTAGAACGAGTTAAAATATAGACATTTAGCTAACCTGAGTGACATGAGATATATGTGTCTTATATAATTAATTTTTCGACTTCTTATCACCCTCTTACTTCTTCTGAGAGCAAAACCTTCCTTCCAGACAAAAAAAATGAAAGAGTTCAAATCTTATTTTACCTAGAATAATCTTTATCAAGTTTAACGAAGCAGAGCTTCATAATTCTTTTTGTTGATTTTTTTCTTTTTTTTTTTTTTTTTTTGCTTTGCTTCTCTTTTAATTAACACCCATTAAGTTTTTCTTATTTGAATTCAATGATATGGGTTATTTTTTACCTCATGCATGGAATCTTAATAAAAAAAAACAGAAAGTTGAGAAATCTTAAACCTAAATAAACAATGTAATTAATTCTTTTGTCTTGTTAATGAATAATTAGACATGGTTTGGAGTTTAACAATAATAAAATTCTCTACTGATGATAAATTGTTCATGAAAGGACTCAACGTATATTTTATTTGTATAGCTTAACAGCGATTAATTAGTGTTCGAATAATAAATCAATCTATGGTTTTTTTTGCTTTCAGGGGACTTGGATTGTGGCAAACGTAGTGGTTTGTCAAGGAAAAAGTTCTATTTTTAATGTCTGAATTCGAATCCCATTTTCTGTTACCAACTCGGTCTTCTGGGGAAGATAATAGGATTTTCAAAAGCAAGTTGAATCCATCCCTTGTGGGTTCCTTCAGGACTCTGAGCAAATCCTTAGAAGTTACAAGTTTGTCGAATCTGGAACGCAGAAATCGCGCATTTTCCAGCTGATTACATGATGGCATTGCAAAACATTGGTGCATCAAACCGGAATGATGCCTTTTATAGGTATAAGATGCCGCAGATGATCACAAAGATTGAAGGCAAAGGAAATGGAATCAAGACAAATGTGGTCAATTTGGGCGACATAGCAAAGGCATTGCATAGACCTGCTTCTTATATTTCCAAGTACTTTTGCTATGAGCTTGGTACTTCGTTCAAGTTTGATGAAAAGACCGGAAGTTCTGTCATAAATGGGGAGCACAAAACAGCAGCACTTGCTCAGCTTCTTGAAAGCTTTATCCAGAAGTATGTTCAGTGCTATGGATGTGGCAATCCTGAAACCAAGATAGCTATTACGAAGGCGGAGACGCTCACCCTGAAATGTGCTGCCTGTGGTTTTGTGTCGGATGTATCGGACGTGAGGGAAAATCTTCGAAAATTCATCGTTAAGAATCGTGTAGGGGAAAAACATGGAGCACAAGACAGGAAAGCGACGAGGAAAGCTGAGAAAGCACAGGTCACGGAGGCTGCAGGTGAAAAGCTGAAGCAGAAGATCAGTTCCAAAGCTCCACATTCCAAGAATAAAAGCAATATCTCTGAAGAGAATGGCCGCCGGACTTCATTGTTGACAGAACAACAACATGGCAAAGAGCAGTTGAGTGCTATTACAAGGGATATGGCAGCATTGACAACAACAGCCTCCGAAGAATGCGGAACACAATCTGAGAATGAGGGACATGACATTGATGCTGAAGTTACCAAAACTTGCCAAAAGCTTGTGAACGAAATAAAGGAACATTTAGAGAAAGGTTCACCTGCAGACCAGCTGAAGCACCTGTTCTCGAATGCATCCCAAGCCACGATGGATGCCTTATTTGAAGCTCTATTTGAGGGTGTAGGAAAGGGCTTTGCGAAGGAAGTTGCAAAGAAGAAGAACTTCCTTGCAATAGCCACTCAAGAGAAGGGATCACAAATTGTCTTGCTGCGAGCTATTGAAAGCTTCTTCTGCTACAAGGCCACTCCTGAGGCTGTCAAGGAGGTGGCAATGGTACTGAAGTGCCTTTATGACTGTGATGTGGTGGAGGAAGACTTTATCTTGGAGTGGTATCAACGTGGACTTATTGGTGACAATCAGAGCTCCAGGATTTGGAAGAACATCAAGCCCTTCATAGATTGGCTCCAGACCGCAGAGTCCGAATCCGGAGAATGATGACTCTTGTGGGTATCATGTAGAGGTTAAAAGATGAAACACGAGAAATTTCAGAAGAAGTTCAGGAGAGTTAGGATTGTTTGCAATTCTTTTTTGCTGTTTCATTTTTTCGTTGGTCACAAAATTTGTTCGACGATTTATTATTATTATTTTTTTACTTTTCTTTTTGCAGGACTATTTATAATCTTAGCGGATCATATAGTGTCTTAATCTTCATTTTCATGCTATAGCATTTTATATGATCAAATGTTCGTGCAGTTCCCTTTGCTTTATTTTCCTCCCCTAATAAAGATGTATAATTAATGGTTATGACATTACAATACCAACTATTTTAACATAAAAGGACACGAATGAATTGTTAGTATCATAATCTATGGTTGTATATTTTGTGATCTTTTCAAATTATGTTTATGCATACTATAAATACATAACTAACAAATTATTCTAGTGTGATGAAATACTTTTATAAATTTATTCTTTTGGGTCATTGTTTGTTTAAAAGTAAAAGTCTTGTATTCGAATTTTAGTTATGATTAACTAAAAAAAAAACACAAAAACGTGACACTCGGAAGCTTAGATTTTTTTTTTTCTCTTTTTGTTAGCGAACAACTCATATAAATTAGAATGTACGTGGGATTTAGACCTTAACTTATCTGGTTTGTGTATTTAAAGAAAAAAAAAACATGCGTATATAATATTTCTATTTGCTTTGATGTCGAGCAAAACCTCGATTTCGTAAATATTCTCAAAAAAGATTTATATTGTCCATAAATAAAACTTAGCTTAATTCTGTTGATAGGCATTTCTAACCTTTGAACTATATGCTCTTTTCCTTTTTTTTTTTTCTAAAATTTTCTGTCACGTAATTCATGAAATCACAAGTTCTACTCAGTTTTAAGTTTTTTTTTCTTTTAGTACTTCTTCGAAAAAAGTTATTTTAATAAATAAAATAATATTGAATAAATGAAAAATTATCAAATTAGTGAATAAAAAAAAGGGTATAAGTTGGAATATTGCTGGGAAAAAAAAAAGAGAACAAAATAAATATTAATTTGTTGTCGTTTCAAAACTGTGCCGTCGTTTTACTCTTTTCCCCCTTCCAAGCCCAATTTATTTAAACTATTTCCCTAAAGCCCTAATCCCCAAAACTGGCTCTTTTCTCTTAAACCCTGCTCTCCTCTACCATGTATTCCTCAATCACTGTTCAACGATCCAGAACTGTATCGGGTCTATTCCGGACCCGATTGTTGACCCGACTCATGGGCGGCGGCCCCAGGACATTTCCCGGCGGGATAAACAAGTGGCAATGGAAGCGGCTCCACGAGAAGAGGGCTCGAGAGAAGGAAAAACGGCTACTTGAACAAGAAAAGCAGCTCTACCAAGCTCGAATTCGATCCCAGATACGGGCCAATATCGCGGGTGGACCCGACCCGGGACCAAACACCAATAGCCACGGCCCCATGAGTCCTGAAGATCACATAAAGGCCCTCGCCGATCGGTTCGTGACAGAAGGAGCTGAAGATTTGTGGAACGAGAAAGATGGGCCGTTGAAATCGCCGCCGCCACCACCGCCACCGAAGCCAAATCAGCGGCAAGGATTGGCTGGGCTTAATCAACGGCATGGGGCGATCAATTCTCCGATTGATTTGAGGAAACTGATGCCGGAATCCGGCAATTCGAGGCCCCATCTCGAAAATACGAGCAACGGTTATAATTGGACTAAAGTTAGGGACTATTCGGTGGGTAGAAGATCAGATTTTAGTTCTAAAAGTGAGAACTTGTGGCAGAAACAGAGGAGATTCACGAGAAATGAGAGTTCTTCGAGCGAAGACGAGTCGGATTACGGCTTCGTGTATAATTCAGTGAATGGTTTCGCAGGTGGTTCCGAGGGAAAACACGATAATGCAAAGAATTCAAGAAATGGGATTGGTTATATGAGCAGCAGGAGTTCCTCTGCTGAAAAATTCATGGGAATTCGGAACAATGGGCGTTTGTTGAGTGATGATGGCAACAGTGAGGAAACCCATTCGGAGGACGAGAAGACGAAAGGAGGGAGAAGCTTGAGGGATATTGGGAGTAGAGCTGCTCTGGGGAACTATGATGTGAAGAGAACGAAAAGGGTGCCGCTGAAGAAGCTTGAGGAGATTGATTTTTCGGAGGAGGTGGAGTCGATTAGGCTTGGGTTTGGGAGGAAGAAATTGGTTGGAAATGAAGAGAAAAAGGGTGTCGAGTGTGCAGATGATTCGATTCTTAGTAACAAAAGGTAAGGACATATCTTTTTCTTCCTCACTTTTGATTTTATTTTCCCTTCTAGTTTATGGCATTGCATGGTTTTAAGGGAATTGGAGTCTCTGATTTTTTCATGCACTGTTTTAGAGAAGAATGTAAGGAAAGAACAGAAATTGATTAGTTTAGAAGGGTCTATTCTATATTGGGGCTGATAAAGGAAAAAGATTGTTCGACTCTGTTTCTTGGTGTAATTTTTCCTTCATTTTTTCGTCAGGTTTGATGAATTTGGTATATCTCCGATGACTGTGAAAGCACTTACTGCGGCCGGCTTTGTTCAGATGACTAGGGTGCAGGAGGCTACACTTTCTATTTGTCTTGAGGGTATCTTATGTTTTTCCCATAATCTTGTGTCCTATTTGCTTATTGGTCTGTGGTTCACAGTTGAGCTTATGCTTCTTGTATTGATGCTGAGGGTTATTTCTTGCATGATGGAATTATCGTGATTTTGTCATGAATCTAGTAGATGTCATTTGGTTGTTATTGACATCATATGCCTTGGACATAATTTATTTTAACTGCTTGAGAAACCGAATAATAGTTCCCATAGTTTAAACAAATAAATATGTTAGTCAACTCGCTTTCCTATTTGGAGCAGGCAAGGACGCTTTTGTCAAAGCAAAAACTGGCACCGGGAAGACTGCAGCCTTTTTGGTACATTTCTAAAAACTTGGCATTTTTTATTATTTTGTAGTGTTTTAGGTTCTTTTTCAATAGCTTTGCTAAACACAAACAGCTTCCTGCCATTGAAGCAGCTTTGAAGGCAACAAGTAATGCTAATTCACTGGTGCGTCCAGTCTATGTTCTTATACTATGCCCAACAAGAGAACTGGCAAGTCAGATAGCTGCACAAGCCAATGCTATGCTGAAGTATCACAATGGCATGGGCGTGCTGACACTAGTTGGTGGAACACGGTTCAAAGTTGATCAAAAACGCCTGGAATCAGATCCTTGCCAGGTGTGTTCATATGCCATTGCTTCTTAATCTGTCTCAGTTCATGAGATGGTGTTATTCATATATAGGAAAGGAAACAAAATAAATGCATAAAAGCTCAATCTTCTTTCTTTTCCTAGTAAGGAATGAGGATTGTCATTTGCTGTTCCTTTTCAGATAATTGTTGCAACTCCTGGTCGGCTTTTGGATCACATTGAGAATAAAGGTGGCTTACCTGTGCATTTGATGGGATTGAAGATGCTTATAATTGATGAAGCTGACCACTTGCTAGACTTGGGTTTCCGGAAGGATGTGGAGAAAATTGTTGACTGTTTGCCCCGACAGAGGCAGTCATTGCTATTTTCTGCAACAATTCCTAAAGAGGTAGCATTTCCATGAACCAGTTATTGACAGTCTAGCTAAACAGTCAGCTCACTTCCTGAGTTATCTCTAATTTAGTGAAGTTTGGTTTTGCATATGCAGGTTCGCCGAATCTCGCAGCTTGTACTGAAAAGAGAGCACGCGTTCGTTGATACAGTTGGCTTGGGTTGTGTGGAAACTCCTGCTCAGGTGTACTGAAAATTTTTTGCCTATAATTTTTTGCTTATAAATGTGTAATATCTATATCTATATACATTTCTAACATGTTTGAATGGGGATGAAATATGGATGACTGCTTTTTGGCATGCCCTCTAGCCAAATTCCCTCTTCCCTTACCTTAATCTAATTTAAGCTTGTCGATGCCAGCCCAACATTAGTTGTGAAATGTTTGTATCTTTTATAATGCTGCATGTCTCAGCTCTGCTTGTATTTACTTGGATACGTTGGAATTCTGTTACAGAATCAGAAATCTAATTCCACCTTTTCTTCTAGAAGCTGTGGTTTTGTTTCTAATTTGGTGGTCGAAACTTGAGAATAATGACTTCTGTTGCTCATATTGGCTTGTTCTACTCAGATCAAGCAGTCAACTCTAGTTGTTCCACAAGAATTGCAGTTTCAAGTTGTGCACCATATGTTGAAGGAGCATATCATGGTAACCCCAGATTACAAGGTAAGATGTTGCTTCTGAATTTCATTTATTTGAAATAAACCTGTCCGTCATTCTAATCTGCATTGCCACCCAGGTTATTGTTTTTTGTACAACTGGGATGACAGCATCGCTCCTCTATCTGCTTCTCCGGGAGATGAAGATGAATGTAAAGGAGATGCATTCCAGGAAGCCTCAACTTTATAGGGACCGTGTCTCTGATGAATTCAGGGAATCAAAGCGATTGGTTCTTGTTACGTCTGATGTTTCTGCCCGTGGAATGCATTATCCTGATGTTACTTTGGTTATTCAGGTACTGCCGAGTATGCCTATCGCATGAAAAAATGTCAAATTGGGTAGGCAACATATGCTTCAGCGACTGGATTTTCTGCTATATTGAACACTGATATGGCACATTCATGTGCCTGTACGTTGTCTGCTAGAGACATAGGGCAAGGTCCAATTTCTGACGAGCAGAAGTTTAAAAATGTCCATTTTAGTTAACTTCTCCAATTAGTACGTCAAAAGTGCATACTAAATAGTCTATTGTAGATGGTGGTGCTGGTCTCTGCCACAAGTTTTTGCTAGTAAATCTTAAGTGCGTTTGGATGCCTACAGAGCAATTCAGTTCTGTGGTTTCTGAAGGATATAAATGTTTCCTTGCGATGTTGAACAGAACAAGAAGTGTATACTATTTTGCGCTTTTTCCTTGCGATGTTGAACAGAACAAGAAGTGTATACTATTTTGCGCTTCTTCTTACTTGTGCACCCTTTCTATTGAATTATGTGAAATAATACATTCTTTTTAACTATATCCAGGTCGGCATCCCTGCTGGCCGAGACCTGTATATCCATCGTGTTGGGAGGACTGGGCGTGAAGGCAAACATGGAGAAGGAATCTTATTGCTTGCACCCTGGGAAGAATATTTCCTTGATGAGCTGAAAGACCTACCTGTGGAAAGAGTTCCTATGCCTCAATTAGAACCAGAAACTAAACTGCAGGTTCATTTTTAACTTTATTGCATATTTGTGATTATATGTTTATGGCCAAATTTGTTTATGGGATACCGTGCCACCTTTATTTATCTGTCGAAAGACTACTTATTCTGTTTTTTTAATTGTGTATAATTTGCTGTCCAAATATTGGCAGTGTCCTGTCTAGACTGTTTGCGTTTAACTCTTAATTGAAAATTTCCCATTACAGTGCGTCATCAAGAAACGAATGTTAAGTTTATGCCTCCCAATATTTTTAATCTCTTTTAGCTTGTCAGTATGGTAAAACTCTTTGCATTTTTTTAGAAGTGATGCTTGAAGATTACTTGCTTCTGCAGTTGGAGGACTCGCTTACAAAAATTGATACTAGTATCAAAGAAGCAGCATATCATGCTTGGCTCGGATATTATAACTCAATCAGGCACATCGGCCGGGACAAAACAACACTTGTCGAGTTAGCCAACCGATTCTGCGGGTCAATAGGTTTACAAAGACCACCTTCTCTGTTCAGAAAAACAGCTCTAAAAATGGGTTTAAAAGACATTCCTGGTATCCGAATCCGACATTAGCATTCAAAAGGCAATTTGATGTGCAAACTGCTTAATGTTGTTGCTGGAATAGAGCAGACCGAGATTGAATGCAAAAATGCTTTGATTGTGATATTGGAGCTCTTCCCTGAGTTGTTGATGCTCCATGTCTTCCGTTCCGTATGCCGGGACCTGGACGGATCAATCGGCGAAAAAGCTTCCATTCAGCAGTTCATTGCTAGTCAGAAGGCACATTTGCGTTTTGTATAGCATGCTTTCAAAAACACTGGAAAGATTTACTGGGAAGAATACGAAGGGTGAGCTCTGGCGCAATGCAGATATAAGTTAGAAGTTTCTTACGGGATCAGATGGCATCTGTTCTATATATATATTTTTTTTTTTGAGAAAACTGTCCCATTGGTTATTGATGAGATTTACATATCGAATTTTTTTCAGTCTTAATAGGGTGGTCTTATAAAGCACAAATACGGTAATACATGGACGCGGAGATATATTAATTTTAAAAAAATTAAGACATACACGGTTTGAATAAGTATATATATATATTCTTTTTTTATCCCAAACAAAAAAGAAGTGTGAGAAAAAAAATAGTTAGATCAAAAATTTTTCTTTTCTTTCCTAATTTGTTAGCTATTGTCTTTCTTTTGTTTTTGATTTTTTTTAATCCTCTTGTGCGTACGAACCATGCATTCTTTTGTTTGACCTTTTTAGTTGATTCATTTACCAAGGTAAAAGGTGGGAATAGCAGAGAAAAAAAATTTGAAATTCTGAAATTCTATTTTAAAAATTAAAAAAAATATCCAAGTGTATCTTAACTGTGTTAGACATTTACAATTTGTTTGTTAGACAGGTGTATCTGATTTTTTTTTTTTTTTTACAAATATTTTTAAGTATATACAACACCTGTCTGAATTATATCAAACGCATATGTAACACATTTTACCCTAAAAAATGCTGTGTTCGTGCCTTGTTTGGGTGGTTTCAGCCACATAATGAGGGGGCTGATGAGACACTGGCTGAGGTTGAAACCCCTTGCACTGTTGCATGCCACCCGAGTCAGCCTGGGTGTTCACATATTGACTTTAAAGCAGCCAACGGTTGCTTGCCGTTAACTTCGAAGAAATACCAGAGGCTTGTACGGTTGGATGAGTTGCTCTTTGTTGGAATTTGGAGCGTGTCAAAGCTGATCCCATTCCAAAAGTATATTCCTTGCTTCTTTGCATTACTAACTTGGACTAACTACCCAGGGCTTAAAATGACCTGTTATTTTTTCTTACCAATAGAAGATTAGCCCCAGCAAAAATTTTGGTTTAACCCAGCAATTTTTCTTTAAAATGAAAATATTTTATTCAGCAAATTAAAAAAAAAAAATAAATCATTAAAAATTTAGAAAAGCAAAATAAACACTGGACAGAGAGGATTCGAGAGTAACCATGAGTTTCAAGATTCTAAACATCAATAAGAAACCCAAGCTCGATCCACTAAAAAATTATTAAAAACAATTTTTTTCTTTGTACTTCCCAGAGAAGTCTAATACCTGAAAATCAAATCTAACCCGGGTCAACAGATTATACATTTAGTATATAGTATTAAGTAGAACAATATAAAATAAACTAATTTTATCTTATTATATTTTATATCATATAACGCTAATTTATCATATATTATTTTACTTTATACTATATAACAAAAGCAACTATGTCTACGTAGGTTTGTACCATATCATAATCAAACTAGGCTCAGGACCACCCTTTAAATAAGCAATTAAGTTAAGGGACCCAGTAGCACTTAATTACGAGGCATCAAGGGAGTCCTGCAACAGCTTGCCTGATGTTAAGCAATGCCTCAAGATTAGCCTAGGGTATGGCTTACCAATAAATAGGATACGCACTAAAAACCAGGACAACAAGATAATGTTTGATCATGTAGCTTCTATTATTGCTGCAATGTTAGGTTTACCACAAGCTAGCAATGGACTTCAAACTACTCAAACATATGACCTCACTATCACAATAAAATATTGGACTTTTTTTTTTACACTACATGACATATGGACTCATATATATACTATCATAATCGTTGACTGCACTTTTGTAATCTTTATTTTTAATTGTTATCAAAATATTAAAATTATACCATCGATAGCATAAAATATAGATTTATGTCTGTTCCGTGTGTAACGTTTACGTAAAAGATTTGCTTATACCGACATCAAAAACTCTGGCTCCAGCCCATGACAGGAAATGAAAGGGAATTATATCCACACTGGTCCACTTCAATAAATAAGGCAAAATTGCAGAACCTTGAGGATCTGGTGGGCAGAAGAAGTCAAGCAAAAGGACACTCTTTTCACGTAATTTTACCTTCTTCAGGGGAAATTCTCAGTCCTCCCACATAAATCAAGATCAGCTGATATGGCGCATGAGACTTTTCTGCCTCAAGATTTTTCTATTCCCTGAACAAAATAGCAAGGATCTTTTGCTACCATGTACATGTCAAGTAGCTATCACTAGGGCTGTTCAAAAATTAACCAACCCGACCCAATCCGACCAATCCAATCCAATCCAATCCGAACCCGCCAAAACCACCGAAGTTAGGATTGGTTGCGGTTTCAAAATTTTACAACCCGCCAAGGACGGATTGGATGCGAATTGGAGGGTTCAATCCGCCCAACCCGACCCAATCCGCCCACATAAATATATATTTGTATATATATGCTTTGGATTTGTGGAGGTGGTGTTGGCACTTGGTGGAGTTCTATAAGATTTTTGGGAATTGTAGTATCTATCCTTGTGCTCTAATGGTTATTTTTTGGGTCTGCTGAACTTCTTCTTTTTGGTGGCGAGCATTTCTGAGGATAAGAAAAACACAAAGCTAATCAGATAAAAAAAAAAAAACACAAAGTTAATCCATCCGTGGGAAGACAATTGTTGGCTTTTTATGGCACGTAATGCATACATTTCATCCACATCGTCTTTTCTGGGACTCACACGGATGCACCCCTTTGAAATGTTGACTGCAAAGTATTGCATATGTTGGCGTGAATCAAATTCCACGTATGTTGGCGTGAATCAAATTCCATACAAAAAATAATTAAGACTTGAGCGTATAACTAAATATAGTTATCGTGTATCTAATTAACTTAGAAAGAGATTAAAAAGTGTTTTCCATTTTATGCAGTGTAAAAAATAATAATTTTTTTAATTATGTCAATCCGCCTAAACCAATCTAATCCAACCCGCCGTTGGCGGATTGGATTGGATGGATTGAGTTGTATGACGGATTTGATACGGATAAAAAATTATCCAACCCGCTGACGGCGGATTGGATGCGGATATACCCCCAAGTCGACCCAATCCAACCCGCGAACACCCCTAGCTATCACCATCTTCAGCCCACCAAACCAGAATCCAGACCTCAATTCATTTCGCATACAATTACATTCAAGAAAACATATACAATAATATATAATGATTTAAATTATTAAATTATAAAAAATATATTAAATTTTAAAATAAAAATAAAAATAAATTATTAAATACGATAAATTAATTATGTGCATGTGCTTTACTAAGCCCGTTGAAACAGTCATGCTCTGCACACAATCAAATGATGGTACACGCCTACATTGTACACCTTGGTGTATAATAACCCTGCCGGCAGATCTTGATTGCAGAGAGCGTGTCAGCCACTTGTCACACTGGCAGCAAGCCACGTGTCCCGACAGTACCGTAAAGGCTTTCCCTGATAATAATAGCACTTCCAGCCTAATTCTCAGAAACCAACGTATGGCAAGACGAAATCCATAGTAAATTGGTAATGCAAAGTCAACTCATTTCACCGAAACCGTATTCCACATTAGCACTCAATTGGACGGTTCCAAATGACCAAACTGGCCTTTTACTTCTGATATTGCATTGCATCACCATGACCCACATCCATTCAACATCATTGAAGCTTTTCAATTTATCTAAACGGCATAGAAATTACTCCTGCCTAAAAGAAACAAGAATATCAGATAGCGTTGACTATTGCAGGCTTGCAACAATTGAAAGGATAAAGCAAAAGGGTATAATCCATAATATTAAAAAAATGTTATATCAATGCAAATAAATTGACACAAAATGAAATTTGTATATTATGCTATTATAAATTGTTAGTTATATATTTTTAATTTTTTAATATATGATAGCAATTAATAAGAGATCTTGCATTAACAATCAACGGTTATAATCGTGCGATGTCAGTTTGCTCTTTTATGATATTAAAATTTTCATGTTATTGGAATCGAACTTAAAATAAACCAGCACAACTTTTAGTCTAAGATGATTTCAATTTCAACTTTCATTTTCCAGTTTGTTGACTGCAAATGCTTCAAAGCATGAAGGGCATCTATGCCATTTCAGCATTAATTGAAAGTTTTGGCTGCATCTGCACCACAGGTCTGGCTTGTTTGATCCCAGAATAAGAACGACTTCACAGCTAACCTGGCTGTTTCTATAAATTTAACGAAACGAAATAAATTATCACCCTCTCTTATTGCTTTTCTGTCATCGAAGCCATGAGAGCTCCAAATCTAATAATCCCATTTCTGGTTTTCTTGATCTTACTTTCTGATAGCCAGCTCTCAAGTTGCCGTCACCTCCATGAAAGTGTGAGGGGCCAAAACAGCAGCCACCCTCTTAAAAATCAATCGTCTACACAGTTTTCATGGCATTTCCCTGCCAAAGCTCCTGTAGAATCCACCAAAGTGGAGAGCAACCCTGCTTATGGAGCCTCATATAGAACAGTTCCAGAAGGACCCAACCCACTTCACAATTGATCAACTGTTCAACCTTTTTGTCAGCATAGTTGTATGTATATGTATCATTTTTTTTTTGTTTGAGACTCTTCGATATTCGAAAAACGTACTGAGCCCGACTAATCTGGAGTTGAGCCGAGGAGGATCTCCAAGAGGACCAATACGTCGGTACGTGTGTGTATCATTAAGTTACAATAGAGAGATCTTTTTGCAGGTTATAAGTATTGTTTCCCTTTTTTTTAGGCCATTGATAGTTTGTTTATAGAGTTGGAAAGTACTGCAATTTGAGATAGAAATCTTCTGTTTAAGAATTGTAAAGCAAAATAATTGCAGCAGGAGCCTCTTTGTGAACACAGCGTACATTTGATCACTTCTCCGGAGGTCAAGTCTGTAGGAGTCTCGTGTACTGAGAGACACAATTTTTTGTAAAGCAAAATAAGCACTTTCAAGAACGTAAGGAAGTCGGCTATGTGATGTGTGAATTAAGGAACTTCCTATTTCACATTCTGGATCTACAATAATGGGTACCAAAAATTTCGTGGAAGATTAGAAAGGCCAAAAGTTATAAACAGGACGCTCATGTACATTAGAGAGATAGCTCTTGTCTGCAAAATAAGTCAAATGATATAATTATCAGCAATTGGGGCTCACTGGTTTTTGTTTTTTTGGATTAAATATTTTATTGCTGGCTGGCCTTTGCTGTGAGGAAGATTTAAGTACTTTAAACCCAGAAGCAGTCGAACAAAAGAGTATAAAATTAGTTGTTTTGGTTTCATGTGCACGCATGATAGTTGTTTTCCTTTTTTTTCAAGATGTGAATTTTTTTTTTTAATTAAGAAATTTATTAGACAATAAACTATTTAATAAAAATATCTCTCTTCATCACCATAAATTTCATATGCTTTTCTAAAATATAAATTTCATATGCTTTTCTAAAATTTAAAACTCAGAGACTTTTTCTTAATCAATAGCATGTTACCTAAGGAACTCAAAGAAGTCAAAGTATACAACTTGCAAGGAATCCAACGCGTGTTTTCCATGATTCAAGTAAACAATACAAAAATGGTGGACTTTATTGCTTGTGCAGCTACCATGAAAGGATAATAATAATTATCCTTTCATTGATAGGAAATTGCTAATAGAAAGACAAGGCTTGGCAAGTAGTGAAGCAAAGACAAACAATTAAAGAGACAATTCTTAACCATACTTTTTTTGACATGAATTCTTAACCATACTTGTAGACATATCAGAATGAACGCTCATTGGATCCCCGGACCCCAAAAGAAAATGAAGGGGTACTAATATGCTACAATACGGTACGGCACTCTCTCTTAATGATTAAACCTGATCATAGTCAGGCTGTATTAAATGAATAATCATAACAAGTTTTCTCACAAAATAATATCAACACATCCACCAAAAAAACCAAAACTGCGGTCAATAGCCAGCATTCCCTCTACTTTTCAACAGCTGCAACCAGAGACTAAGCCCATATAACAAAGATTTGTGTATCTATTGCATCCTTGGAGTAGTGGCCCCTTTAAATGGAGGGCACGGGTAACAGACAATGCATTATACAAACGTAAAAATAGCATTTGCAAAAATGATCTTTTTAAAAAAGAGGGGGGAGTTTTACAACCTATCCCCTCGTTACAATCGGGAAATGTCCTTGTCCAAGGATATCAGCTACCCTTGATTCATAGAAATAATGCCACCATTAGAATGTCTGCCAAAAATGACTTGTCAGAGGTACAATATGAATATATTTTTGAAGCAACTGCTGATCACCTGGGAAAGATTAATCTGAATTCACAAACACATTCTACCTAGATAACCAGTGCAAACCCATTTCAAGATGAATCCAGCAACTTGGGTTATGGACAGTCAATACTGCAAATCATAAGCTTAGCAGCACCCAGATCTAAACAAATAGTTTCAACTTTCAAGAACCTAGGTTCTGAAACAGCTCTGGAAGATGTGCATTTGTCAATTTAGTCCTCTTGCTGATTTCATGCTTCTTCTTCTTAATCTTTGGCTTGGTGGAGATGCCATGCACCTGAGCTGCAGCCCTCCTCTTCGCTGTGTTAGTAGCAGGCTTCATCCCATTCTTTTGGAGATCCTTCTCAATGTCAAGCATATCACGAGGTAACTCAATCCCCCGAAAGAACTGTTTAAGGTCATCATCGACCTTAATAACCGCCCTAGGATCATTTGGGTAGGCAACATCCTCCTGTGAGTCAAAGTTCGATAGAAGCCAAATCTGGCCTGCAGCTTTCAAAGCCTAGAAAAGGAACAACATTTTAAGTCCATTCTGACGAATCTGCACAAAAATTCATCAGTAATTGCACTTAAAAGCACTTGCTTAATGCACCACACAGACAAAGATGGATCCAATATTCAAGTGTATTCTACTCTCATCTTATTGGCTACCATTTCATTCGGAGTAGATCTGAGCATAACAACATTTGGGCTTGCTTGAAACTCAGCCAGAAACACTTATTGGAAGACGTAAGATTGACCTGAGCACATTGGTCCTTCTCAGTGAGCTCAAAATAAGATATTTGTAAAGCCAGAGTTCCAATTCATGGCTCATCCATTGAAGAAGATAACCCAAGCTCAAAGTAAAATGGGACCAGCATTGAGTTTGTGTTCATCAATCTCATACTTGGTTGCAGCAAAACTTATACAATTCATAGGAACACCCCAACCTTTGTAAGATTTCACTTAATGTGGAGACAAGACTGAAAAGCGCATGCATGTACTTTAATAGACCCAGGAGTACCATATAACACTTAAAAACAATAGCTATATTAAATTCCCAACTGACACTTGTAGCACCAACATTCCTATGGGTTCAGCAGGATGTATATAAGCCTATAAAGAATGCAAAACTTGAAATTTCTCAGAATCGTCCATATGCCAGATGAAACATACCTGTAAATCTTCCATCACAGTTAGGTATGCATCTTTGAGGTCAATGACAGGGATGCCTTCAGGAAATTTCCTTACCAAGACAAGTAGCTGGCCCTTGTCCTTCAAATCATGCTTAGACTATACACATTCCAAAACCAAGATTGTCATCCTCCACAAAAAGAGGAGAAAAAGAAGGTAGTCACTAAATCAGTAGGATACGATTTAGTTACTTATCCAAAATATTGTGACAATCTTTCAGGTTTGCAGATGCATAATATTCAGAGTCACCTTGTAAGAGAAGCGCTTCCCGTCGTAGCTGACTTTTGGGTTGTTCCTCAAACTGTCAAAGACAGCTTTATTGGAGTTCATATCAACATAACAGGCTTCATTTATTTGCTCTGGTGTCAGTGCTTGCCTTGTCTGTAAGCAGTCACAAACAATAACTTACCAATCATATCATCATCACAATTAAAATCCAAAAACAAACAGTTTCATCAAGAAGAATTAAGATTACTTAAAGATCCTTTTTTTTTTTTTTTTTTATCTATAGTGAAGATGGTAGCCCATCATTACGGAGGAGTAGCTGACGGAGGTGACTGGGGCTCGAAAACTAGTCCTCCCCATAAAAGGCACACACCTTCCACGACTTCAGCTAACCTGGACTTAAAAATACTTAAAGATTCTACAATACAGCAAATTTATGAAAAATGGTGGGAAAAAAAAGTACCCAATTCACTTGCTTGATTAAAACCCATTAACCAATTACTTTCCTTTTTCAAGATTCTATCATAACCGCAATAAAAAATTATTTGCATCAAAAGAAAATACGGAGAAATTGGGATGGATGGAACACCTCCAGGAGAAGATCAATAACGCGCTTGATCTGGGCCCCAACGGGGGCTTTACGGATACTGTTAATGTGCTGGAGCCTCTCCGTATCATTGGAGAATTTCACGGCCGGAACCGGACTTCTATTCAACGGCGACGCCGCCGCTGCAGATTTCGAAACCGCCGGAGACGACTTAGAAGTCCCAGGCCTAGGGATGTTGGCGACGCTCGCTTGAACCCTCTCTTGCTGCTTCTTGAATTTATCAAATTTTTCTTGAAGCGCCGCCATTTGTCAAATTTCCCCCTTTTCAATCACAAAATTTCCTACAAAAACAGAGAAATGAATCCCCATAAAAAAAAAAAACAAAACACAAAACAAACCAAAAAAAAAACACCAACTTCTCGTTCCCAGAACATCGGATTCATTAATCGACAACGGTTAAAGATTGTACGTAGGAATCTACGAAACATACGTATTTAGCGTCGGTTCAATTAAGAAAAAAGTCCTCTGAAGCTGGCGGAGTTGTGGTCTTCGAATGGAGGAGTTGAACCCCCGACTACTCCCTCCGACGCCGGCTGTAAATGCGCCTTCCGTGGGTTTTTATAGTCTGGTCGGAATACTGAAATTCTTAAGATGCCCTTACTTTATGTGAAAGAGTCTTGAAAATGTTGGGGGCAAACATGTCAGAGGATGTCGGTTTAGTTTGTTGAGGCCCAGTGCTGACTTGGGCCCAATTATTATTTTGTTGTGTGTTCTTTTATTGGGCTTGAACATAGTTGGTATTTCATTTTCCCCTGTTGGCCAATAGATCTTAACAGTGAGTATTTTTAGAGCGTTTGGTAAAATTAAGTTTACGTTTAATTTAGTATTAGTTATGTCCTAATTATATGAATTTAGTACTTTTTAACAGAATTGTTAGAGCATTATCCTAGCTTTTTTTAGGGAAAAAAAACACTTATCCTTAACAACATGTAATCAATAATAAAACTTTTTATCTTAGATATTTCAATAACTATTTTTGAGAAGATGAGTGAGAGATTTATTAAAAAAGATAAAAATTACTTTTTATTTTGTAATATGAGCCTCTTGCCCTTTGTTTGGAACTAGAAAATTAGTATAGAGGTAGAGAAATTATGGAGAATTGGGGACATGTATTTAAAAAGCAAATGGATGGGAAAAATTTTAGGTGGAGCCTAGGATTTTTTCTTAGCCCCACCTCTGGATCATTCCCCAGTATTAGAGGAAATGGTTTCCTTGTTTGAATTTTTTTTTATTTTTAAGGATAAATTTAGTATTGTACAATATATAAATTTAATATTATATCTTTTTTTTTTTACATTACACTATTCTAAATACAAAAAGAATGAAATATATATTTTTTCTTTTAATATTCATTCCTTACACCTTTATTCCTCTCACAATCCTCTCTTTTTTTATTTTCTTTTTGCCAAACAGAGTGTTAATATAATCATATATGAGATAACAGACAAAACAATTTTTTTATTTGTTGTTGATAGACAAAAAAAAAAAATTTCTCACAGGATGCATTGCATGGGAAAGATACTCTGAAATTTCGAATTATCAATTATATTCTCTGTGGACGAGAAAAAAAAATGATTTAAACTTTTTACCTACAAGTAATGCTAATAACATTTAATCGAAATGCCACCAGGATTTTGACTACCTTCTTAAACTTCCTATTTTACAACAAATTTAAGATATAAGGAATCTCTTCATCGATTAAGAACTTAGATAAATTACTTCCCTACTGACAACTAATCTTGGGGGGAGCGGCCAAGTTGTTGAGACAGTCTTAAATTATTTTTATTATTAATTAAATTATTTTTAAAAAATTAAAAATCTGTAACTAGATCGATATATGGTGTCGCAATCACCTGCCCACAGGAAACATTCCCGTTCAATTATTATTTATCTAACGACTGAGCAAAAATGAAATGAATTTTTTTAAAAAAATACTAACAGCTATACTGTTCATAAGATACATAAGTTGAGAGTCCGTTGTTGAATATCGTAAATTTGGATAAATCTTTTCAATCAATCTTAATATTAACGTGTTTAAAATTTGATATCGTACACTCACCGTAAATCTTGTAAGTTAAGCAGGAAGTGACAGTATAAAGATTTTAACTCTAACCAATGCGAAAAAAAAAAAAAAAAAAAACACAATCAGATCACCATAATGATTTAGGAAACAGAGAGTTAGAATAAACAAAATGAAAATGGAAATTAACATGTTGGAAATATATGTAACATTATATGTTGTATTGTAATTGTATGGGGCTGTCATCTTGGCACCTGTCTCTAGAGAATCTTTGCATTGCAAACACAAACACGTGGCCGTGAATGCCGGATTGGATTTATTAATTAATTTAGCGCTCCTTTTTGCCTTCTGGTTTTCCATTCCTGAGTGTGAGAGCCAACAGCTCCAAAAGCTCTGCAACGTGAGAGAGAGAGAGTGTGTGTGTGTGTGTGTTTGTTTGTGGGCGTCCTTGATCCCGGAGGAACGTTCCTCGCCGGTACATGGCGGCCAAGGGTTCGCCGGAGGAGCTTCCCGCCGGTTGGAGCCTTCAATTCAGTGTTCTGAAATCTGGTCGCAAAATCAGGGTTAGAGCTAAAGAAAATGTAGCATAATTTAGGGTTTCTTTTTTGATGTATTTTTATTTTTATTTTTATTTTTGGTGGTGTTAGCTAAAAGACTCCAGCTTTTTAAGTTTGTAATGGATCACAATTTTTTTTTTTTTTATTGTGGCTGGGATTTGTTGATTGAATTGAAATTATGAGGGTGTTTGCTTGGTTACATATGCCTTTGGTGCTTTTGTGAGTTCATGCAATGATATTGGTTGTGATAATTTAGGTGCATGTTGGTTAAAATGCATGTAAAGTTTGTTTCTTTATGTGGGGTTTTGAAAAATGTGGGCTTTCTTTGAAGAAAATGTGTTGTTTCTAGGTTAGCTGGCATAATGCATTACAAAAAAAAATAATAATAAATAAATAAACTTCAATTTATTGCACAAATTCCTCTTCTTCTTATTCTTCTTCTTTGGTTTTCCTTACAGGGTTAAAGATATATGAACTGACTTATAATGCGGTTTCTGCAGACATTGTGTTGTTTTTCGTATAATGTGGCTGGAATATTGCTCGTTTCAGAAACTTCATTGAGAAAACGCAATAGCTATAATCTCAACGGAAGTTTTCGCTTTGTACTGGATTTGACTGACCTTCCAGTCATAAGAAAAGTTCAAGTTCCCTAAGTTACCTTGATAGATCATAGTCTTATTGTGTGCTTGCATGGGAGAATAATATTGCTAAATACTCTGGATTAAAGGGAGTCATCTTATTGGAGTTTTGTACTGATACTTTTTCCCACATTTGTTTTATGGTTTAAAATGCCATTTTGTGGCTTCTCTTTTCTCTTACATCATGGCAAGTAACTTACTCGGTAGAACTCAGAGAAAATAATTTACTTTATAGTTTTTCCATGAAATTTGGTTGCTTCTTGGGAAACGCATCACGGTTTGGATGATTGATTGTGTGACCTAGAAGAAAAATGTGAATGATTTAATGATTCTTATCTCCAAATAATCTTGGTAGGCTTTCTTCTAGTGATTTCATTCTATTGTCTTGTTGAATCGGGTTTATATTCAATGATGAGATTCTCATTAATGCTGAGATATTGGCATATCTTGCAATCATAGTTCTTAGTGTTATGAGACACAACCACAGACAAATATGCACTAAAACATCGGGCGGGGGAGGGGGTGGGAGAGTATTGGTCTGCATCCTTGATGCACTTCTTTGTATTTTTGTATTGATCAGAAGAATTCTTTTGACATGTTAACGTTCTAGAGAATTTCACTTGAGAGAATAGTAAACCATACGTCAATGGAAATTAACTAGATTAAGTATCAGTGCAAATCATTTGCCTTCATTTATGGTGGTTTTTCTGACATAATTATGGTATAAGGAAATTATTGTATTTTTTTTTTTTTTTGCTTTTTCTATTTTCTTTGTCTATTGATATGGTTCATTTCTTTTCCTTTTTGTTCATCCATCCCTTCTTACGTTTCTGATTTTCCCATGCATTGGTTTGTGTGCTTGTAATTATTTTCAGTTGGTGTTGTGGGCGGAAAGCATTCATTTTATCGCATTGCTGCATATATTTATCGCTATAATATCCTTGTGTCCTTGTTTCATTGGCATCTTCGCTCCTTTCAATCATCAGAAGGGCAATGTGTAGGAATGAAGTAGCCTTGTGTCACAATAGTATTGCTGAAGTAAGGACAAGATAAACATAAATGTTGAATGTGTAACTCTAGTATTGGTGAAGTATGGACAAGCTAAACGTGAATGTTGAACATTTAATGTCACACAAAGAATTGTACCTACAAGTCTATGAGTCGACAGCCGAGAGCAGTGTTGCAAATATGACATGCAACTCGGGCATTGTTAACTTTTCTAAATACAATGGTTAACTTTCTGATTTAACCATCTGCTTATAGGCCTTACTGCGGTTCTAATGTGGTTCTTGCAGTGTTATGTGAATTCCAGTACTGGTCAGAAATTCTTCTCGAAGGATGATTTTGGATATTACATTAAAGCACACAGCTCCCAGATTGACCAACCTCAAACAACAAATTCACCCATCAAGAGACGCATGCTTGTGAGTATAAAACATTTGAAATTATTTGCTCGCTCGTCTTTTTAGTTTTTAAAGGGGAAAAGAAGGTCTTTGTCTCTATCAATCATCTGTCTGATTATTTGTCATTTACAGCCAGTAAAAAAGGCAAGTGCACATCCTGAATGGTTGCCTCATGGTTGGATTGTGGAGTTGAGAATCAGGAAAAATGGCCCAAAAACTGGACGTACATACAAGGTATCAAATGCATTAATTGTTACATTTCCAAACTTGTCTTTATCATTTCAGATTTTATGGGTTACCAAAATTTCCTTTTATAACAACTTGCTTCTTTTGGCAAATTTTTCCAATGTTGAGGACAATGGAATTCATGATCAGCAATAGTTGTAGATTTATTCCTGCTGATGTCTACATGGTATCTTGTAGCATTCCTTTTAGTAAACTTTTTTTAGTGTTGCTCTTGCAACTTATATTGGTAAAGGCTGCGTGGTATATCTTAAAATCATTGAAAATAATGGGGGCAGATCATGATATAGTGACGTCAAAAAATCCATGTTTCATTGGGAATTCTTTGAGCGAGTTGTTTGGTTCACATTAAATGCATGCCCTGCAGTAGACTTCCTTCCAAATTTATGAAAATTATGTTTGAGGCAGCTTACTTGACTACACCGTGTAAAAATCAGTTTGCACACGATTGGTAGACTTCATGTCACTGCTAATAGATTATGAATAATTGTAATATTTATGTCAACTCATGTGAACTGTATTTTTTAGAGCTGATTTTGAGCCTATCTGTACATTTTCATATTCATAGGAATCATTATTTATCATACATTTCTGTTCCAGTGTTATGTTGATAAATCAAGTGGATACAGATTCTACTCCAAGCCAGAAGTATTTCGATATCTCAAAACTGTCAAGCACAAAAGTCACACAACCAAGCGGGAAAAATCTTTCAGAAGTGTGCTCCACCCACAGAAAGTTTGTCTCAAAGCATCCCCCTGCTACACTTGTAGTTGTACCAAATCTTTCATTCATGGAGCTTATGGTTTTTCCTTTTCTGTCACTTATGCAATGCTTCAACAGAATGATCTCATCTTTAGACTATCACACTCAAAAATTTCAGTTTTATGGCACACAATGTTTTACTTTTGTCAACAATTACAGATATGAGGGATCCTATTAATTGCGGGATTCTGATCTTAATATTAGCCATATATTAAGCCCAGATACAAAAACAGTAGAATTTGATAGGCGCATGCTAAAGGCAATGACATATTAAAAGAACAATGCAGGAAAGAACTATGTGGTAATGATTGTCGACTATGGATTGCCAATTTGGTTGAGAATGAGGTTATTGCTTTTCTTGTTGCTACAGCCATTTTAGAGTGATAGGCAACAAGATCATTGATACTTTTAGAAATTTGATGAGCTCTTGTTTCTAGATTTCCATGCTAAGCCATATTGGCCATCTCAGATAAAGTCTGAAGAGCTATGATATCTATATTTTTTGTGCATAATCAGTTTATCCTAGAAAACTTTTGAATCTAAATGTGCAAGAATCTTGGTTTCAATCTAAATGAGGTGGAAAAGCATTTTGAAATGTTTCCTGTTGCATCGTGAATGTAAGTTTTATCATGTTTGTCTGAAACAGGTATCTAACCCTGATTCTATACAAAAAGTCTAGGTTACAGTTCACAAGTGTACAGTGGAGGACTTACCGCCAGGTTGGATTAAGGAGCTCAAGATTACAATAAATGCAAATAGAACCAGAAGAGACCCGGTACCACTCCTGAGACTCTATTGTAGCTGTTTGAGTAAATCTTGACTATGTGCTCCATGGCATAGAGCCTACCAAGATTTCAATATTAACCAATATTTCCTCATTACAGTATTATACAGATCCAGTAAGCGGATATGTCTTTCGCTCCAGAAGGGCTGTCCAGCATTATCTTGATACTGGAGAGATTAGTAAATATGCATTTATACCAAAGAAAAGGCCTATCAGTGACAACTTGATAGATGTGAGCCAGCTTGGTCCTTGTGTATTTCACTGCTATGTTATATAGACATTATTCATGATGTCATTGTTCTCTTTGACATGAATCAATAATTAAATGCATGTTATCAGTGGCACAGTCATTCTATGGATTTCTTTTGTCAGAATACCGTGCCGATAAATCTTAAAACACATGCTAACAAATTCTCTATTTTATTTTGTTTTATTCATTTTTATTTCAGTCATCAATTGCACCTAAAAGGAAGAAAGCCGAGCACCCTGCAATCGTCCGACAGCATTTGACTGGTGAGACATCATGGATTAAAAACAAATTAAGGTAGCTAACATCACCATTTGACATGTTATCTCGTGATGCAGGGAAGGGGAGTTCTAATCTGGGCAGCACCAAACTTTCAGAATCTGAGACCTCAGGAAAAGTCTGCAGCGTAATGAAGACGTCAGAACCTATGCTTTCCGAGGCTCCGAAAGCTGTTATTCCACCAAAAATGCACTCAAAAGATGGTGTAATCAGTTATGGTGCTAAATCTAAGGAAAACTCTAAACTTAGCCACTTGACCCTGCCTAAGGCTGAAGTTCCAATGAAAAATCTAGTTCAAAAGGTTGATATTGATGATGAAAGATTCATATTAAGCAATAAATCTGAAAATGTTCAAGGGCAGAACTCTGCTAGAATGGCTGAGAATGAGATGATTAGGAGTTGCAAAAAGAATGGTGACAATAATTCTAGCTTAACCAATAACAGGAGGGGGATTACTTTGCCTTGTCGCTCTTCAAAAAGACTTTCTGGGTTCGATCCAGAACCAGGGGTTGTCATATCTGATCTTCGATCTTCTGATGCAGGGGAGACCACTAATGTGGACATGTATAGTTCTGATGTGCGCAATGGAGCAATTATGAACTTTGAGGCCTCGAGAAAAGGGAGAGGCAGAATGGTAATCACAGAACCTGAGTTGGGCCCGAAGTATCCAAAAAATAATGTGATTACTGTTTCTGCTGAAGCCAGGAGAAACACTAGGATTAGTCAGTCAACACTGCCACACTCTGAAGAGTCCAAGAGAAGTCAAGGGAAAAAGGTTAATGATGGAAAGGAACTCGTTTTACTTACCAAACCACAAGATCAGAATTATCTTGAGAGTGTGATTAAAAGGAGTTATAAAGGACATGATCAGAATGGGTTGACCTTATCCAGTAAAAAGAAAGGCCTTAATTTACCTCGTCGCTTCTCAAAACGACTTGCTGGGCTTGAACCTGAGCTGGTGCAAGTCACTACTAATCTTCAATATTCTGATGCAGGGGGACTCACTGATGCAGACAGGGGGAGTTCTGGTGTGGGCAGCACAGCATTCTCTAATGAATGCTCAAGAAAAGGAGATGACAAACTGGCAACCTCAGAACCAATGCTTATTGTGTCTCTCTCAGGTGGGATTCCTCTTCATTGCGAGACTGCAACCGTGGAAAAACCTGTGACGAGCCAGTCAGTGCTGCCAAAGGCCAAATTGTCTGGTAGAAATCGATATAAAGTGATCTATGATGATAAGAAGCCTGCTTTTGACAATGCAGCTGATATCATGCAAGGGCAGATCTCAGTTGACAGTGGGATGAAAAGGAGATGCATAATAAATGATCAGCATAATTCGAGCAACTCAAATAACAAGAAAGGCCATGTCTCGCCTCGCCGCTCTTCAAAAAGGCTTGCTGCACTTAAACCGCAGTTAATTCCTGGTGCAATGTCCCATCTACATGTTATTCAGAATGCAACTCATTCTCATGAACGCATTCCAGATGGGGGTTTGAGTTCTGATTTGGTGGACAAAGCATCCCAGCAGCCCAGGGTAAAACCTAGAACAGAGCTTCTACAAAGCTCTTCTACAGATGCCAATAGTCTATTGCTCAGGCAGCCATTGGACAAGAGCAAGAATTCTCTTGATGACCAGATTTCTTTTGAGCAACTGAAAAGGCTGGAAACAGACAAAGCCAAGGACAACAAGTTAGAACCAGGACATGCTCCTCCATTTGAGGAGTTCTGGTCAGATCCATGCCTAGCATTTGCATTCAAAACTCTGACTGGTGCAATACCTCTGGAGAATGCTCTGACTGATGCAATAGCTGGCGAGAATGCTGTCAAAAGTGTGCGAGTTTCAACTCCTGCTGAGCATATCATGAGTGAGAATAACCTGGTTGTTGATAGCACGGAGAAGAGTAGCAATGAGAAACCTGTGTATGAGAGCAACCAGCTGGTGAATGGTATAGAGAAATGCAGCAATAAGAAAATTGTGAACCCAGGGATGCCTAGAAACAGGAAAGGGCTTGATTTGTCTCGCAGGTCTTCAAAACAATCTTTTGGGCGTGTAGCTGAACCAGTAGACAAAACAATCTGTGTGGTTCATGCTCTTGAGGCTACAAATAAAAGAACTGGTAATACAGCGGCCAAGTCACGTGTGGGTATAACGCATTATAGTTTTGGTGCATCAGACCAAGCATCTCAATTGCTTCAAGCTGGAGTGGTTGCAGACACTGGTAGAGAGCCATGTAATGAGAACAAAGAGCGTTCTTGTTATCACACTGTATCTGAAAAGCCCTGTCACAGGACGGACATGGAGAAAATGACTATCGACGAACTGGGGTCACGGCCCTTCTCCTTTGGGGATTATTGGTGGTCAGACCCATGCCTTGAATTTGCATTCAAGACTCTTACAGGTGCAATACCCATAGACGATAATTTGGCAACACCTGGTTACTTCCAGCAGCAAGTAGGCACTTCTCAAGCCAAGAGAGAGGGTTGCTTCCAGCAACAAGCCAACTCTTTGGACACTCAGAGGGATGTTAGTTTGGCTCTGCCTGATATTGGCCTACCAAACTATTTCCGAAATGATATCTCACCCCACTTTGATGCTCCAGAAAAACTTCTTCCATCCCACACGACTTCGGTTTCTGGTAATCCTTCACTCCTATCCCCTGGAAATGCAATCTTACCAAGTTGCAGTCACGTTAGTTCTCAACCACCTCACTTGCTGAGCAGTAATCAGTTCATGAAAAGGTGATGTCCTAACTCTGAAGGTGCCCATTACAAGTTCAAATCACTTACTTTTTTTGTAGATAAGCTGTCAACTTAGCTTTCCCAAATGACCGCCTGCTAGTTTTTTGGCTTTCTGGTTTCCATATCCCGGTGTCAAATATGATAACCATTGTAAATATAATCTTTTTGGTGGCTATGACCACTGTAAAATAGCCTCTTAAACAGGATAGTTTGTTTGGAAGACGTGGGGATCAGAAACAAGAAATTTTCCAAACCTGCGACTATATGTTACTGTTTCCTGCCTGTATCTGATAATGAAAATGACGTGAAAGTCTTACTGACTGCCCTGCCTTTTATGCTTATTGTAACCCAGATATATCGTGGTTCTCTAAGGTGTTTTTTTTTTTCCTTGCATATTGAATTAAGCAATTAGAGGTTATAGAAAGGCGTTTTTTTCCACATTGGAGCGAGTAGTCCAACGATAAAGAGAGGGAGAGGATGAATGTCAAGTCTAAGTTTTGAATCTCATAAAAAGGCGTATTTGCTGACCAAGAAAGGGCAAAAAGTTCTGAAATTGTCTTGGTTGGCTTACAGCTATTGTCTTATGTAAATTTGGGCAAAATCTGCTCTTCTTCTAGTCAGGCTGTTGAATGAAATTGTATATGAAGAATTAATCCGTTGAGTTGCATTCTTTCAGCCTTGTGTGCTATTACTCATATTCTTCAAAACACTGAACAGGTACTTAAATCTGACTGCATTTCAACAAAATCAGGCCATTTATTATTGAAACCATTCATACATCGAAGTCTACCCCGAATTTCCAGAACTCATAAACATCAAAATAAGAGATATCTGAGAGCCAAAGGGCCTATTTATTGTTATTTTCAGACCAAGGAACTTAATAAGCTTCCGAAGACTCTTTCCATCCTCCAAACCTTTCCTTCTCTCCACCGTTGCCACGGCTGCCTCCTTCCTGAAAAATGAAAACAGGAAAATTTAAACCTTTAGGTTGAGTGGCACCATCACGTTTCTTCTAAAATTCAGTCCAACAAGAAAAAAAAAAAAGCTAAAGGACTAGGACTTGTTCATCAATTCATCTAATGCAGACGCTTGCTAACAAAAACTAGAGAAAAGTGGCAGAGACATATTTTGCTACAGAAAAAAAAGATCTTTTCTAATCATTTTCTCACTTCGCTACGATTATGCAAAGAGACATGGTAATCACCTCTGGGGAGAAGGCGAGGCCGACTCGGACCTCTCCGCGAAATACTCCATCCTTGACTACATTATATGCCGTTGGTGGAAGGCTTCCTTCCTGCAACACCGGGGCTAGTGGAATGCTGCAAAGGATCATGAAACCCGTGAGTAAAATTTCCGAATTCTATTTGTGCTAAAGCAATACGATTGTGAATTCCATATCCCATCAAGCAAATCCATATAAGATTTACTTCAAGATGATTAGAAAAGGGACATGTTCTTACGTGGCTTCACCAACAAGATCATCCCCAGTGCCAGTGTCACTGTCCAGTATTTTCAATGTGAGTTTTGTAACTCCATCTGATAGGATGAATACAAAGTTCTCATTCCATTCGGGTTCGGACCCTCCCCCTGCAGGATTGATTTCCGCATATCCATTAGACAAGGTTGCAACACAAAATTGTAAATAATATCTCAGTGCACAAAACTCTCACGTTAACGGGATTTGGAAAGGGTAAGATAGATTTAACACAAAATCGTAGAAACATACAACAAAAAAAGTATCTCATATGATGATTATTGGCAGTTCCAAGTGCATCAAACCAAAATATAAAATGCTGGTCAAGATGATATGGAACTTATGCTTGTGTTCATATGAAAATTCAGGGTGATTAGAGACAAAACCTGACGCAACACTGCTTCTCTGCTCCTGGCTACGGCAAGTGAGGACAACAAAAGGGTCCATATTATCTGCAATACAGTTCAATTCATCAAAACGAGGAATCTTAAAATCCTAAATCAACGAGACAGAACAGAAGAGGGGGATGGTGAAGACAATGTGAGCAAGGACAAATGCAAAATTTTCAGTAGAGAATGAAGATTGATTAACCGGAAAATGTACAAGCTTTCAAAGGAGCTTAATTGTGCTATACGAACATCATTTACACAGGCATATTTCGTTCCATGATCATAGAAATGTCAAGATCAAAAACATAGATCAGCATCGAAAACCACAAAGAATGTCCTCAAAAAAGAATGTCAAAGATTGCATTTTTATTGGTCGGATCTTGCCTAATCAAAACAACAAAATACCCAGATGCAAACACAAAAAACAAGACAAAACGTGAGATTTTAATCCATACAAAAGGCCAATTACGTACTAAGAAAATCGGTGTTGTCAAGACCCTTAGCACTAACAAGAAGGACTTCAAGAGTTCCTCGAGGCATCTTTGGACCCCAAAAGTTGGAAAGGGACAGACAGCGTCAAAGATCCCAGAAACAGAAAGAAAAGGAGACCAAAAGGCCGCCTTCCTTAAAACCCAAAAAGAGAGGGTTGGGGAGATTCTTGCGCGGTCCAAAGATTTACATCAATGCATATCTACGACATGACTTATCAAACGTTACCATTAAGATTTTTCTTTTCTTAGATTTCCCATTATGTCTTCTGACAGATTACATTGGATGGTCCAGGAAAGACAAAGACAGGGTGCCCTCCCTTAAGCCGAGGATATAGGACACGGAACTTCAAACCTGGTATACTACATTTCGTTTGTTGTTTTTAGCAACTAACTGTTACCACTCGGATTGCCCAAATCTTCGGATTAAATGTCCTCCCAAAGACGAGAAAAAAAGAATTTGTGCGTAAAATGCGAATTTTATTAATCTAAAAAAGACCTAAAGATAAAAAAATCCAAAAGATCAAAGGCAGCATAATAAAATAGTAAATGACCACGTATAAAGAAGCAAGACAAAGAAAAAAAAAATTCAATTTCTAAGTTAATAAAAAAATTTTCTTATCATCCAAAATAGTAATTTAGTAGTAAGTCGACGTATTTTCGTATATGAGACTCAGGTTTGAATCTATCTCTGCCCTCTCCCTTGGCATACAAATGCTACGCAGGTTGACGTGGCAGTGACAAGTTTTAGATTCAGTAATCATTGTAATCGCTTATCACATAATTACGTTTTGTCTTATTAGTGTTTGAGTGATAGGTCCATCCTAAAGATGGTGGAATAAGATAGTAATAAGAGATCTCGACTTCGATCAGTAAGTATAATGGTTTATATACTAGTAATGCACCTTTTTTTAATCTTTAAAAAAGAAAAACAAAGAAATTTTCTTCCTTCATCCATATTGTTCTCTTAATTGGAGAAAAAAGTTATTTTCTATAAGGCCGTGCCAAGTGCCAAAGTACATATCAGCCCACAAGCACATCTCCGGAGGAAATCTCACGTGGATGAAACAGATTTTAAGGTCAGATTATGCAAGCCAGCTTACTTTTATTTTCGGTTATTTTCATAGTACGACTTGTAACCATAATATCATAATAGAGTAATCGTCGTCGTGTCTTGTCCGTGCAAAGATGTAGGGTGTTTTCTTAAAAATATTTTTTGCACTATGACGAAAATTGAAGAAAAAGATCGTAGATGTGAGCCCAAATGTGACCCTTCCTGTGGACCTAAACGGGCTCAAAAGGGCTCACAAGAAATGATCCAAAAGCACTTCTTCCTAGATCCTTTCATTTCTTTCAACGTGCAGCGACCCACAGAAAGCCATGTAATAATCAGTAAACGATTAGTGTAAATAGTAAAAATTCGTCACTACTTAATTAGAAGTCTTGAATTTAAGTTTTTGAAAATACAGTCGCATTAAATATTTACTGAGAGACCTTTATCACTCTTTAAAATTCTGCCAAATCAATTCAGATTAATCAATTCATTGAATTAAATATTAAATAATTTCAAATAAAAAAAAAAAATCACGTAATAACAAAGCAAGCATTAAAGCAAAGTCGGAACACATGGCCAGGCTTATAATTGCCGACGCCTCGAAAGTCTCGAACTCTAATGCAAATCCAATAGGACCATGATTTTGCCATGGAAAGGACGATTCCTTTCGGAGGATTGCCCAGAGATCAATTCAATGTGGGACATTTTCTTTGCCATCATCAGCCGGGCAGTCTGGCAGGAGAGCGAATATTTTGAGCACTACCGTACAAACATGTAATTTGTATTATATAAAAGATAAATAATTTATTTTGATTTAATTATTTGTTTATTTTTTTTAAAAAAATTTAAAATATTTTTTATAATTTAATAATTTAAATCTTCACATGCTAACTTTATATCTATCATTATATACTTACATAATTTTTCCCTTATATTTTTAGTTCTAATAGTATAGTATGGTTCTAATGTTCGTACCAAAACTTTATTTTTATCTTTTAGCAGGAGAACCATTTAAAATATATTTAAAATAGTATAATTTCAAGATACATTTAATTTCATCATGTTTTAATTTGCATTGTTTGAAATGAAAGTGAGACAAGCAGAATACGAAGGAATAGGTCACTAGCTCAAACATTCAAACTTTATTGTTCATTGTTTTATCTAATGTTAGAAATTTCTTTGTTAATTTCAAACTCAACCTCATACTTCTATTATAATTAATTGTAATACTTTATTGAAATTTTTTAATTCTATATTCAAATTTTAATATGTTTTCATTTCCAAATTTCAAGCCTTTTCGCCTTCTTTATAACTAAACTCAGCCCAGCAGCCTGTCGCATGGTGGAAAGACTTTCCAAAGTTCCACTTATTTTCCACTATCCGATAAGGGTGCATTGCATGTTTCTAATCGGATAAAAGTCAAAAGTTGAGATTGGAACCAACAGTAAAGTAACGATAAGAGCAAAAGAAAATGGTTGTCGCAATCATTGGAGCAGTGTGTGCATACAAATATATTGCAAATTAATAAAACATAAGAAAGTTTTGTAACCAATTATTATATGTAATAATTAATATATATTACATAGCGGAGTCGTTTTCCTTAATATATACGGTTCTGGAACTCGCCACTCAGTTAAGATAATACAACATTCATTTGGGTCTGTCTCGCCTTCAATATTTTGTTGTTGCTTTGATTGTAACTTTTATCTTTTTTAAAAGAAAAGTCAAGCATGTGTCTGTGAAAATAGGTTTCTAATAGTTAGGTAAAGTCACCCTATGGTCTATAATCCAATTAGACTTTACCAAGGTAGGACAATATGATCCACAACTTTACCCCCTTTCTTTTGAATGATTAAGGGGTCATAATTAACCAAGCCAAGAGACCTATACAAGTAACGATAAGTTTGGCATAAATTGGCATCTCGGCTCCGGATATTCGATCTAATCATGTCAATAGCACCTCCAGCAGTAGTTATTAGACTTTTTATTTTTTTTTGACAAATTTATTAATAATATAATAAAAATAATGTGATGAATACACATTAATATTACGTAATTTGATAAAAATTTTATTGAATTTAAATAAAAAAATAAATAATATTCGGGCCTTGAATGGCCTGTTTGCCTTTTGTTTTACTTTCTACTATATTATTAAATAGTTAAGTTTTTTTTTTTCTGTCGGTAATGGCCTTTCATTTTCTCTATCACAACAAATAGTTGTTGATCTTTAACGCAACGCTGCCAAATTATGACTGGAGTGAGTTTGACAAATGATATGAAACGAAATAGTATAAGATAAGTTAATATGAAATGAAAAAGTATAAGATAAGTTAATTTTATCTTATTTTGAGGAACTTATGATTATTTTGAGGAAGTCATGATTCAGATTGATTAACGTAGCACTGCCATCCTATCATGAAAACTATACATTTCATTAAGGAGGCTAAATTCAATCCCAAACATAAATTTTATGTTAAAACTTGCAATATTAGCTCAAAACTAATTTGTTCATCTTTGCTCTTAGAAAAAAGCTAAACCGTAATGAATTGTTTATATAGCTAGTGATGTTTAAATGTGTTTGATTTGTCATTAAATTACGTGTTCCAAGGGTAAGAATCATGCAGTTGTATACTAATAGATATAGTATGGATGTTATATTTCAAAATTAAAACTTTCTTTTCGTGATGCAGAATAAATGAACAAGAAAACATCATATCTTAACAAGAAAACTTTCTTAGTCTTCTCTACTTATTATTTTAAATTTTTAGGTGAATATAAAATTTCAAAATTTTATTTAACATGTTGTCAGAGTTTAGTTTATTCTCTTATTTACACTTATCATTAAACAATTTGACTTTTTACATGTAAGTTAAGTTTGTTTTAGTTTAGTTGTTTTTACGTGCCACACTAATTAGCCTAATACATATTAAAGGAGTATGTTAAAAAAATATAAAGTTTTATATTAATAAAAAATAAAAATCATAATACTATTAAATTTCTCTGCATATTAACTTGAATTTTTTTAGTAGATCTGAGATTCTAAGACTTAATATTTCATGATCGTGAATTCGTGATACGTTGCATATGTGCATTTCATTAAAAATGGTGTTGGGGACATTCACAAATCACACAATTTTTCTACAGTCATTAATTAATACACAATTACATATATATATCACTCATCAACGGAACCCATAGTAATCATCTGACCAAAGCAGATCTTTTATTTAAGCATTTCATCGTAGTACAAAACATCAACCAAAAATAAAGCATTTCTTCTTGGTACTACACATCAAGCAAGAAGAAACTATACACAAAACATCCTTATTTCCTTCATTTTTCTTTTTCTTTTTTTTTTTTCTAATTAGTTCAGAGACATTCATGTGCTAATGAAAATAGACTCTCTCTCTCTCTCTTTTTTTTCCACACACTCTCCAAGTCCCACATGGTACAACAAAAAAGAGCTTAATTATTACACGTCCATTGCCTCTCCAACCATCTCCAAAGGGAAATAATTAGGGGACCTCCTGGGGCAGAAAACAACATTATAATTAGTCCCACCAGGGCATGTAAACGTACTTGAAGGGTCATCCTGAGGGTAGCTATAAGCATCGGGGCACCTAGTCTTGAAAAACCTTGAGAAATCGGTAGGTCCACAGGTCCCATACCCCTGAGTACAACAATATTGATTAGTCTTAAAAACCGTACAAGGGTTTTGACACCCACCAGGAGTCCTCAATTTGGCAGGGCACTGTCCATTAATGTCTGCCGTACAAAACAATTTCTTGCACTTACCCGAACCACCAGAAGTTGGACTAAACTCCATTGGGATGTTAAATCCATCAACAAGGGATATATCATAAAAATCTAAGTTACCAAATTGATTTAATGCGTATTCGGCTAAGGTGTTTGGAGGGACACCCCAGCCTTGGCATTGCAGCCCTCCACTACAGTCACCAGTTTGACAACGGCCTCTACCACTACCATCAAATTGACAATTGGTTCGGCCCCAAATGCGCGCCATTTTCGTGCCAGCAGGCACGTTCAGGGTCCATGTCTGGCCACGGTCTAGGCGGCGGCCACCGCCGGGAGAGGCTGCGGCCCATACAGTGTAGGAGCAGTCGTTACGGATTTGAAAGGTGGCTGCATTTGAGGGAACGGAGAGAAGGCTTAAGAGAAAGGAGGAGATGATGAGGAAATTGGTTAAGCTTAAGTAGCCCATATGGTTCAACTTTTTTGCAAATTTCTATGATGGGTTGGGGTTGTGCTTGTTTCGTGGACATATAGGTGCTCTTTATATAGGGGTTGGGAGGCTTTGGCTTGATGCACATTATGGCCAAGTGTCCACTTTTTCATTAAGGATAGAGAATAAAAATATAGGGATTAGGTAGTGGTGGGCCGCGGCTGCCAATGTGATTAATCAAACCCCAAAAAAAATAAAAATAAAAATAATGATAATAAATTAAGTAGGATAAGCGGAAATTGACATCTCATTACTCATATCAAATGGAAAAAATAATTAAACGATAAATAAAGACAAACACTTGAATACTCATTCGAGACTAACTAAAAAGTGAAAAAAATTATTTATTGGTTAATTAAGGGTATTATTGTTAGAAAAATTCTTAATAAGATTCTTTAAATGAGATCTAAGTGAAATTAAAATAATACGAATTATTAAATGACCGAATTTAGAAAAAAAATAAAACAAGTAAATTATTAAAGGTCGTTGAATAGGCTGCATAAGCATCTCGATATTATCAAAAATACGATCGAACTCTTATTGTTAATTGCATAATCATTTCAATTTTCTCATTGTTTTGGAATCGTCACGTTAAATGCAGTAATATCACATTTTCAATTATATTTCCAACATGACTTTCACCATTTAATCTGAAATTCCAAAAAAGCCAGAAATCATAGTGATAATCTTTCCACATTCCAAATGACTAGCGTTTAGAATCAGTTGGCCATCTCTTTTGTGTTAATTAAATTTTCTTGGGTCTCCTTTAATTGTGATATCACTAGTAATTAATTTTCCTTCTTAATTACTCTCCTCTGATCACTTTTGTGTTTTGAAGACCTATTTGCTCTAACCTAAGCTGGCTAAAGTTGACCAGTTTACGATTGATTCTTTATGGAAAGGTGAGGATCAAGGCAAATGAGCATTTTAGATTAGTTTGGACATTTGTAGCATGTATGATATATCCATACAATCCCGTGCAAAGGAAGAAGATGTTTTACTTTTCCATATTTACTTGTTATACGGGTTTAAGTGATCAATTTGTGGGTGTGAAAGTGGCTCGTGGAGGAAAAAAGGACTTCCAAATAAAAGTAAAGACAGCATAATTCCCTCAAGGAATGATCATAGTTTGTTGGGCCGTTACAGGCCCATTTGTTCGCATTCACGTTGTCGGCTACAGGCCCCTTTTCCTAGGCTGCCTTTTGCATCTGGTGTGTTATAATGGGCCCAACTTCCCGATGGTTGTGATCCTACCCAGGCCCATTTGCATCTAACGCAGATTCGGATACGGATTACGGAGTACAAGGCCTTCGACTACAAGAAGGATGCGAAGTAGACCCATCCAAAGCCCTTTTCTTTTCAAAGAGTTTGACTTTAGCTGTGTTTGAGTTGAGGAAACTTTGTTCTGTTTTGACCAAGAAAAAACTTTGTTTTGTTGATCTGGGGTTGATGTTGAGAATTGTTTTTTTCTATATTCTTATGATGGATAGATAGGAAGGAGATGATCTCTGTAGATAACAGGACCGAGACAAAGTTACTGTCTTCAAAATTGTCAAATTTTTTGTGGTACCAAGTCCAAAAGAATCGAATATGGCAAAACTTGTACAACGAAATATGATTTCTTTGATCTTAGTTCTACCAGTAATTTGTTGGAGGCATTCTTATGTAAACTAAATAAGGTGTATTGGCATTATCGCGTGTAATTAGAAGATGAAAGAGGATTGCGCATAGTCTATGGGAGCTGGCAGTAGGCTGTCAACCACAAGGTCTAAGGATCAATTCCCAGACATTGCTCTTACCATCCCCCTCCTCCACTACTAGTTTAGCAGATCTCTTGGGGGAAAAAAAAGAGGAGTAATTAGAAGATGAAATAATATTAATTTTTCCTTTCCACTCAGCTGGATAAATTCCAGTCACATTTGAAAGCATCAAATGTTGGTGCACCTGCATATGTGCAGATTACCAACAGAAGGGAGTCCTATAAAAACTTTGTTTATTGTTTACTGAAGTGAATGGACTACATAGGAAAGAGTCCCAATTTTATTGTACAGAGTACATTGAAGCACTTTATTTTGCATTGCTAGCTAGCACTGCTAACAACTGCTAATTAGGCTTCATGGGCAGAATATAACTTTGTAATTAGTCCCAGTAGGGCAAGTGAACAAGCTTGTGGGGTCATCCTTGGGATAACTATAAGCATCAGGGCACCTATCCTTAAAAAATTTAGAGTAATTTGTAGGGCTACAGTTGCCAGAATTGCAACAATACTGATCAGTCTTAAACACAGGGCACGCACCGTTGCATCCTCCAGGGACCTTCAATTCGTTAGGACACTGTCCTATAATGTCTGCAGCACATTTGATCACACGGGTGCAACTTCCAGAGGCTGAGCTGAATTCCATGGGAATATTATACCCATCAATCACAGAGATATCAATGTAATCCAGGTCTGCAAATTGTTTGAGTGCGTATTCGGCTAAGGTGTTAGGTGCTGCACCATAGCCTTGGCACTCCAGGCGCCCATTGCAGTCGCCAGTCTCGCACTTGCCATTTCCTGCACCATCAAATTGACAATTTGTTCGACCCCAGATTCGGGCTTGTGTGGTGCCAGCCGGAGCGCTGATTGTCCATGTCTCACCGGTGTTAAGCCTCCTGCCTCCGCCGGGGGATGCCGCGGCCCAGACTGTGTAGGAACATTTGTTTGTTATATCAAATGTGGCTGCAGTTGCAGAACCAAAGTAGAGGGTAACAATTAGGAAGGGAAACAAAGGAATGGTTTTAAGGAATTTCATTTTGGGTTTTTTTTTTTTTGTTTTTAAAGGATAATTTCAATGTGTTCTGGATTTATGGTGATTTGGTGTAATGCAAAGGGGTTTATATAATGCAGAAGTACGTGGATGAGTCTCATGGCCGCTTATGATTACCTGATTATCTTCTTTTAGTTTTGTGGAAAATTTGAGATTTGGTGACGTTATAGTTTGGCTTGACTTGAATACAAGTGGTTGACCGCTAATGTTGTGTATGATTCTAGATGATCTTGACTATTAATACAAAGATAATGGATCCTTTTTAAAGAAAAAAAAATGAGAGTATATTTAATTAACTCAGAATGAGAGATATTGATCTTTCTTATATTTTGACAGAGATTCAAATTACTAAAAGATCATGTTTTTTGGTCTAGCAAAACCAACAAAATACTTTTACAGCTGTAAGAAGACAAATGTAAGTTTAGTATCACCGAACGTATTGACAGAAATTTAAACTTATGACCTTACAGTACGAACTTTTTAGCGGAGTCTTTGTTATCTTTAAAAGTTATCATGTTCTATTTTTATAATATTAAGATCATGAGCGAAATTCTCTTAAGTTCAATTCCCATGATGATGAATACAAAAACTCGAGTAAAAAAATAAGGATAAACGGTTCAATTTAGTACATTGAACGAAAAATGTAAAATAACCGGACCAATTTTGTTACTTGCATTTTCTCAAAATCGCAAATGGTAACCGAACTGTTAAAAATGATTTTTACGGTTAATTATTCCAAAAACCGGTCCGATCAACAATAGTTTGTGGTTTTTTATCCCAAAAAAAAAAAAAAGACAATAGTTTGCTGTTCGAATTGACCGGTTTGGTTTTGGCCATCCATCTTTTCCGGTTCTTTTAGCACACCCATGATCGTTATGCATCGGTTTGACAAGTCAAACATGAAATTTCTGTTGACTACTACTAGTCCAAGTGACTACAATGCATGAATACGCTCCGCAAATCATGCTTTTAGCACGCTTTAATAAATCGGTAATCGAAAAGAGAATTTTTAATTTAACTTGTCTGAAATATGTATTACATTCTTTTTAATGTGTGTGTATATATATATATATATATATATATATATATATGAATTAAGGTAACATAATTTTAAATATGAGTAAAAATTAAGATTTTATGCGTAGTACTTATTTAATTTTTAAATAATTAAATTTCTTTTTGTACCAAAATGGTGTAGAAGTAGGACAAAAAAAACTTGCCAAACTTTCTTCCCTGATTTTCCAATGCGACTCGTAAACCTTAAATTTACATGTGACAACTCATACAGACAAAGACCAAATGTCCTTATTGCCATCGTTATCGTTTGGTGGAATTGTAGATTTTTTGATGTGATCATGTGCAAGAGAAGATGGCCTTTTACTTTTTAATTTGAGCAATAGTAAGTAGCTAGTTTTTAATGATATATTTATGCTCGTAGTCTATACAATAATATGTAATAATTTATTTATTATTTATTATTTTTTAAATTTAATAATCTAATAAGTCATATAATTGTATGTTTACACGATTAAATGTGTTCTTTACTATTTTCCTTTTTGTTTTTTTAAAACGGGTTTAATAATTTAATTCAAATGAAAAAAAGACTCATATATTGTGGGTGTAAGAATATCACGTCGAGAAAAATAAATTGCAAGAGAATTTCCCAATAGCACGTTACTGCTTCCTTGATTGGCAAGGCCTCCTCCACCACCCTTCGCTCCGTGATTGTCGACCATATCTTCGTCGTTATCTCCCTCCTCTTGTCAGTCGTCGCCCTCTTTCAGTGAGCCGCCGCCGCCTCGCTACTTCGAGAACCGTCGCTGCTGCTATCTAGTAGCACTTTTGTCTCTTTTAGAGCTATTTGAAAAGGATTTTATTATATAGTTTTGTGTTGGGTGTTCTATTATTGTCTCTACATAGGTTGTAATTTAGTTTTTTTGAAAAATTAGTGTCTAATATATTAGATCAATTTCTATCATAAGTCTGTCAAAATGCGGTGTGTATTACTATAAGTAGTTTTGTTTGAACAGATTAAATCTACTTTAAGTAGGCTTAATCATTAGTCGGTTAGTATTATCGTTAGAAAATTATATTTTTATGGCCTTTGAGCTTTATATATAAATAATTCATATGACCTTATGAAATATACGTCATTTGAGTTGAGTTATACATTTATGTATTGGTCACGTGTACACTTTTAAAAAATATTAATACAACAATTCCTTTGTATAAAAAAAGAGAGAGAATTTTCAAATAAAAAATGATAAAAATCATATTGGTTTATTTATTTTTATATATCTTTTTCTCTTAAATCTCACCCTCTTCTTTTCTAATTTTAGATTTTGAAACCTCTCTGATAGAAATCAAAATTCTAAATTCTTCTCTAATCTTGCTCGGTTAATTTATTTATTTTTTTGTCTTGAGAGAGAATTAAAATTCATATTATAATTAAACGAAGGAAGATATCAAAGATGTGAGAATTAAATTCTCAACATTCTTCATGACATAGTACCGGTGAACTAGCTACCCTGTGATCATGGTCCTTTTGGGCTGTTTCATACTTGTATGTTCATTAATACTGGGCCGAAGTAGTCAAGCGCAATAAGTTGGGCTATCCTCAGATCTGGCATTTTATTGGGTCCTGATGAACTTTACGTTGCGATGTGGCCTTGGCAATATAGGAACCATATCAACTACCCATGCCCATCGGCATTAAATTTGCATTCTGTTTCTTTTTCTTTGTTTTTTTTCCCTCTCCGTCAAACTTGCATATTAACTTATCAATCTGGTTGATACATAAGGTAAGTCGAAGGTAAGAAAATATCCAATAATTTAAGTAATTAGCTAAATGAAAATAATCTGCTTCATTGATAAGGTAAGTTGAAGGTAAGAAAATATCCCTTTGACTAGTATAAGGTAAGCAGGTTGATAGTGGATAAATAATAATAAATATTAATTTTTTTTGTTAATTTATTCTGATTAAAATTTGAACTCAAGATCTTATATTCTGAAGAACTTTGTTGACGCATGATTTTGAGAAATGAATAATCTTTTTATTTTTTCAGTGTTAGAAATGAATAAGTGTAACCAATAGAGTAGCATATAAACAAATGAAAGTGACGTTGGAACCAAAGCCAAAAGTATAAAATGAAACTGTTGATGTTGGATAATGAGTATTAAATATTAATACCTATTAATTAATACACTGATTAATTAATCTGAAGAACTTTGCTGACTATATATCCGAAGCCAAAGCCAACCCTTGTCTTCTTTTCAAAGAGTTTCATTGTGTTTGACTTGAGGAATATATTGTTTCTGTTGATCTGCTGCCGTTGTTGGGTTGTTCAAAATTGTTTCTGATGTGTAGCAAGAAGATCTACATATAAAGAACAGGATGCACAAAGAAGAAGTAGAGGAAGATGAAGAATCTTAAGGCAGTGGATGTTGAAATAGGAGGGCAGCAATTTTTTTTTTTTTAATTTTTCCTCTTGGCAAAAGGTGTCCATGCATGCTTTGCTGTGAGATTAATTTTTATTTGCAGTACTAAAACTATCGTTGTTCTAAGAAAATTTGATAATATAAAATTTATTTTATTATAAATTGTCTTCGCATAAAACTTGAGTCGGTTAATCACTCAAGCCACATATAAAAAAAAAAAATCAATTAGCAACATAGGCGCTCAATTCTTTGGCCAAAGCTTCTAAGACTGCCATTGAAATTGACAGAGTTCCCATATAAAATCAACGGTCACCGCAAAAAAAAAAAAAAAGACTAGACCATCCAATCTCTTCTAAGTTCCAACCACAAATCAACAAAAGAAAAATAAAAAGGAGATAAAGAAAAGAAAGAAAATGCTTCAAGCTTCAAGGGCAGAACACAACGCTGTAGTTAGATCCAGCAGGACAAGAGACTAAATTTGTGGCATCATCTTTGGGGTAGGAATAAGCATCAGGACACATTTCCTTGAACATGATGGAGTAAACAGTAGGCCCACAGCTGCCAGCATAGCAGCAAAATTGATTGTTATTGAAAACAGAACATGGGTTATGACACCCACCAGGGTCTCTCAGTTCAGTTGGGCAAATCCCATTAACATCACAATGGACCCCTTTAACACATCCAGTGGACTCGGACTTGACTTCCATTGGCACGCTGAATCCACGGACTAGAGAGATGTCAATGTAATCTCTGTCTGATATGCTTAGTGTGTATATTCTGCTAAGGTGACAGGGGGTGTGCCGTTGATTTGGCACTGTCGGAGCCCGTCACAATCACCGCTCTCACATGTGCCTTGCCCGGTTCTATTGAATTTGCAGTTGGTTCGAGCCCATATCCGGCCTTTGTTTGTGCTGCTGGGGTCCAAATCGAACGCCCATTTTCGGTCTTGGTTTAGTTGGGCAGCTCCGCCGGGGACGGCCGCGGCCCAGACCGTGTAGGGGCAGTCGTTTTGGACTGTGAAAGTGGTTGCCTGACAAAGGGTGACAAAGATGGAGGAGAAAATTGAGAGGTGCTTTAAGAAGCTCATTTTCTGGGGAGGGGAGACAAGGAAGATAATTTTCTCTGACAAATCATGGTGGTAATGGACAGTCTTTTGGTTTGAAGTGGATGTAGATTGATTGCTGGATTAGGTTTGGAATTGTCAAAGTCAAGATCGACTTGTTTGATTATTCACTCGATCGTGTACCACAAAAAAAAAATTTCAATAAATTTGATCGAAGTTATACAAAATCTTTTGCCAGCACATAACAAAATCTATATAAATTCTAAGTTAAAATTTCGTATCACTGTAGGCGAACATTCTAATAGTATCAATGGATGTGAATCACACCACAAAAACTAAAACTAATTATTAAAGTAGAAAAATCTAAAATTTTTGTATATTCAGTTTAAAATCTTTTAATGTGAGGCTCTAGTTTTGTACATTGCAATAAAAAATCATAACAATTTACATGATGATTATTTATAACAAAATATTTTTTTTCTTTGGATAATTGTTGAAAATATTTTAAAAAATTTTGTGAGTTACTTATCGACGAGGAAAAAAAAAAAATAGTTTCCCCCGAAGGCACGCTGTTTGCTCTCTTTATGCTATGTTTCGCTGGACTCGAGTCAAGTTGACGAAGAAAACTTGTAAAAGAGGGAGAAAAGACAAGATGGGCATGCGCAAAAGAGCCATATCGTGATGTGTAATTCATAAATGCTGAGAAAGATGGGCTTTTTGAGGTTGAGCCCAGAAAACAGAAATAAGTAAATAAATAACTATCGCACCATTATAACCATTCCAATTTTATCCTATGTCTCCGAAGGGACACCATTATAACTATTAATGGTATGCCAATAATCAATTATGTATAATCACACTAACAGTAAAGTATTAGTGTATTTTTAAAAGGGATAAATGTTAATGGTTTGATGTATACTGTCTCCATTAGTGATTGTAATATAATACTTTTTATAATTTGTATAATAATAATAATAAAATGTGTAATAAAAAAGTAATATATTTTTTTATTGCATATTTTATTAATATTGTTGTAATTTTTTTTTTATTTGTTGTATACAAGAAAATCTTCTGGTAATTGTCTTCTATCACGTAATGGACCCTTTCAAAATAAAGACAAGAAAAGAAAGGAACAAAATTTTACATAAAAAAGAGAAAGAAATATTAAAATCCTTACAAATAAATACACATGACATTTGTTTAATTGACCTAAAGGAGAATCTATGGACAACTGTCACGTGTGCGCAGTGCATCGACGTTTTTATAGGTGCACTTGACACGAGCAAATTATCATTATGCTAATTAATTATATTTTTTAATTAATTAATTGACAGTTATGAAATTAATGAATTAAATTAATTAATTGATAATTGTGTCCAAATAACTACTTATGGCAGTTGTGTCTAAAGAGACAAGTCTCAATTCTGTTGTTCAACTGAACAAATGTGTTCCATTGAAGCTGAAATTAATTTCTTTTACAGAATTCTATAAAATGCTCCATGTTGACAACGTTTTACTGCACAAAAACATTATCAATAGCAACAATTTTGTTCAAATACTTTCTTTTCTACAGTCTTAATTTTACTTCTATACTAATGTACTCAAGGATTTTATTTTATCTTGAAAGAGAATTTGCGTTAGGCTCTATTATAATGATTGGAGGGTTAATGTTATGTTAAAGAAAATGACTTATGTTACACAACTTCAAGTAGTTCGTAGAAACTTATTTCTAATTTTCAATTTGCTGATTCAACATAGAGAGCATAAATCTATAGTAAACGATGGCAATAGTACTATCTCACACGCATTTTTCTTACATTCTATGTGGTTGTGACTATGTAAATAATGTTATTTGTTATTTTTATTTTTTTTTAGTATAACTTACTGTTTTTTTTTTTTTTTTGGTTTGAGACCCCTCGATATTCAAAGCTGCATTAGATTCGATTAATTCAGAGTCAAACTGGATGAACCCATAAAGAGGACTAAATCTCTCCTAGTGTCTATTTTTTTATGCATAAAACTCGAATTTCGAAACCTTGCTCAAAAGGAGCCGAACTCCTTACTATTTAAGCTAACAGATGTTGATTTTAGTATAACTTACTATTGATTTTACTAGCACACAGATTATTTTTTTTATTTACGATATTCTCTACTGTGTGACATAAGATAATTCGTAAATTATATAAAAATAAAGTTGAGTCAGATTAAAAATCCAAAATAGAATCCTAGCTACCAATTTTAGTGGACATAAAAACATTGTATGGAATGAGAATTAGACAAACATAGGTAACTTATTTTCATATATTATTTCTTCATTTTTAGCAGAACATATATATATGTTTAAAACACAAACAACTGATCATGTTTTTCACATTTCACATTTTAGTTACTGCGTTTGTAGCTAAAAAGGGACTTTTTTTCAACTCTTTATGGCCTCACGGGCAGAAGACAGCCTTGTAGTTAGTCCCACCAGGGCCAGTAAAAGTACTTGTCTGGTCATCCTTGGGATAACTATAGGCATTTGGGTATCTATTTTTGAAAATATTGAGTAATCTGTAGGACCACGAGTCCCACTATTGCAGCAATATTGATTGGTTTTGAAGACAGATCATGGATTGTTGCACCCTCCTGGAGCCCTCAAAACAGCAAGGCACTGCCCGTTGATATCAGCCGTGCATCTAATCCCACAGGTGCACCCACCTAAAGTTGGGCTAAATTCTTTTGGTACCTTAAACCCATCAACAAGCGAAATGTCAAAGAAGTCTAATTTTTGGAATTGGTTTAGTGCATATTCTGCTAGGGTATTTGGTGGTGCACCATAGGCTTGACACAGAGTCCTCCACAAACACCAGTCTGGCACACACGGTGTAGGGGCAATTGTTCCTAATGTTAAAAGTTGCTGCATAAGTAAATGTGGAATAGAGATCAATGTGAGACTATAAATTTATTGGAAGGGTCATGAAGAAGAAGTTCATTTTGGAAAACATATTGATATTGTGGTTGTTTCTTGTATAATTGCATTGTGCTACATGGCTTTTGAGCTAAATTTATAGATTGACGTAGGACATGTCCTAAAAGTAAAACTTTAATGTCTTGTAAATTATGCTATAAGTTTATAGTTTATTTACTTGTTTTGGAATATTTTAGCCTAATTAAGAGTCTTAGTAAAGTAACTTTAGGCTTAAGTTTAGAATTTCAAAGTTAATGTTTATATCTTTCCTTATCAGTTATGTTTTCTAGGATTAGAAAATTATAATAAATAGGGGTGTAAATCTAAGAAATAAATAATTTCAGTTAGGTTATCAATTATAGTAAAATATTGTTTAATAAAAGTTCTCTGTTGAGACTTATTTATCTTCTCTTGTGGATTCTAAAAAACTCCTTAAAGGCTCAATCGAGTGTTGACCTTTGTTTTGTTTTTCGTGCTTCTGTCCCACGTCATTGGGTATCAGACTTTGAATTCGTCTTGCTTGGTATCAGTCAACGTTTATCACACTTCCGTCCAGTGTCATTTGGTATCATAGCAGGTTTGGCCTATGATGATGTTATCTTACGGAGTCCAAAGCAACCTCTTCAATGACGATAATTATGAAGGGAAGACTCTATCTAGAGCGTCATCTGTAGATTGCGAATACAACAAATCTTATACAGGAGGTGTTGCTCACAGTTAATTTGTTAGTAAACGAGTCCTTGATTTTAAAGATATTTCTGTCTTCGATGGAAATTTCTTAATCAACAATTTTGTGGGATGATCTCCGAGCTTGATGCCTATTTTGAGTACAATACTATTCCTAAGGAGGAGAGAATGACTCTTGCTTATTCAAAACTCTAAGATGATGCAACTGATTGGTGGAACAATACTCAATATTATCGATTGAGATCTGGTAAGCTAAAAATTCGATCATAGTTAAATATGAGAATTTACTAGTGCTTGAATTTTATGGTGGTGCTTTGTTTGATGAGGTTTTGGAAAGAACTGAAGAACGGTTCAATTCTTTTTTTCTTCCTGTTGGGATTGTTGATATAAGTTTGAAACTTGAGAATGTGTTGTCTCCTCCCTGCACCAAAATTATTAGTGAAACATCTCTTCTTAATGAAGACGAGATGGGTCAAAAAGAAAAAGAAACATTGACTGACGATCACACTATGATCGAGTCAATTGGTTCTCTTTGTAGTAGCAAAGATTTTAATATAGAACAAGCAGTTATGGTTTCATTTATGGATTCTAACAAGTTAGAAGGTAGGCTCATAACCTACAAGTACCAAGATCTTATTAATTCTACATTTATATCATTATGTTATATTGATTTTATTGGGATAGACAATCAAGTAAGCGAAAATTTTGGTTTGACATCATCGTTTGACATCATCGTTGGTTGGCATCATTGCTCACACAATGGTTCCCAAGAGAAGTTGTTGGTTCTTGCTGAAGATACTAATTTATTCTAAGTATTTGTTCTTATGGGATGGAAGACGTCAGCTCTTCAATAACAACTTGAGGGCGAGTTTTTTTCAAGTAAAGAGATCTGACGTAGAATACATCTTGAAGGCAAACTTTACTATCTTGTTAATTTTGATTATTATAATTTTATAATTTATTTACTTATTTTGGAATATTTTAGCCTAATTAAGAGTCTTTAGTAGAGTAACTTTAAGCTTAAGTTTAGGATTTCAAAGTTATTGTTTATTTCTTTCCTTATCAGTTATATTTTTTAGGGTTAGAAAATAATTATAAATAGGGGTGTAAGTCTAAGGGGCTAAATAATTTCAGTTAATTTATCAATTATAGTAAAATATTGTTTAATGAAAATTTTTTGTTGAGACTTGTTTATTTTTTCTAGTGAATTCCAAAAAATCCCCTTAAAGCTCAATCGGGCGTTGGCATTTATTTCTTCTATTTTCCGCTCCGTCCTGCATCATAGATGAATCAATGAAGACTAGCTCTCGTGTTCATGGCCATTAATGACAGTGCCACACACTAATTTTCCATAGATGACGCTAATGTTTGGCCCCCATGTTACGTGTTTCTTCACCTAGACTTTGCGTCATCACTTGAAAAGTCTACAAAATGAATGGAGCAGATTGGATTTTTGTTTTTTTATCTCAAGAGAAAAAAAAAAAAAACATAAAAGAGAAAGTTTACCAAATATAAATTAGAAAACCGTGTTAGCTACTCCTAAGAAGGGTCATACCAACCAAGTCTCGATACAAAAATTCCCTTAATTTCGTAGGCAGTTAAGCCTCAGATTTGTAGAAACGTTCGTACAATAATTTCCTTCTCCTAAAGAATGCTGCAAATTGTAAATGCTTTTCCTTGCGAATTGCAAGGTGGAGTCTACACGGCCCGTATTAGGGAAGTATATAAAAGAGTGGAAAACGATTTGTAAATGCTTCTACTTACAAATTGTTTCTAAGTCCATCAAGCAAGCGTGACGAATATTCCATCAGTATTCTGAGTTGTTAAGTTTTTTCTCAAAGAAAATGACATTATTTAATGGAGCGGTCTTTTTTCGGCCTACGGCATTTAATTTTTGCCACATAATTCAAAACCCAATAGATATGGGCTGTGTAATGAGTTCTTGTCAACATACATAAGTCACAATTTAGTTTAGAAAAGTATTACAAGATGCAGGTGAGTTAATGTAAAATAGACGTAAATTCACATGCTATCATGATGATTATTTGTGCATAAATAATATAACTTCTCTTTTCCACTCAAAATTGGTTAAATTTCAGTCATGTTTGTAAGTATCAAATGTTGAGGCACCTGCATATATGCAGAGTGTTAGAACTTAATTTTATGTTATGATATTACTATTAACTAATTGTATGAATACTCTTAAACTTTTATTAATCTAAAAAACAGAACAGAACTAAGAAGCACAAATAATAATTTTAATATAATTTCTCAATCAGTACGCTCACTAGATATATAATACCAACAGAAGGAGTCTTATCAAATTTTTGTTTATTGGGTACTAAAGTGAATGGACTATATAGAACTAGTCCCAAATTTATTATAGAGTACATCGAAGCACTTTATTTTGCATTGCTAGCACTGCTAACAACTGCTAATTAGGCTTCATGGGCAGAATATAACTTTGTAATTAGTCCCAGTAGGGCAAGTGAACAAGCTTGTGGGGTCATCCTTGGGATAACTATAAGCATCAGGGCACCTATCCTTGAAAAATTTAGAGTAATTTGTAGGGCTACAGTTGCCAGAATTGCAACAATACTGATCAGTCTTAAACACAGGGCATGCACCGTTGCATCCTCCAGGGACCTTCAATTCGTTAGGACACTGTCCTATAATGTCTGCAGCACATTTGATCACACGGGTGCAACTTCCAGAGGCTGAGCTGAATTCCATGGGAATATTATACCCATCAATCACAGAGATATCAATGTAATCCAGGTCTGCAAATTGTTTGAGTGCGTATTCGGCTAAGGTGTTAGGTGCTGCACCATAGCCTTGGCACTCCAGGCGCCCATTGCAGTCACCAGTCTCGCACTTGCCATTTCCTGCACCATCAAATTGGCAATTGGTTCGACCCCAGATTCGGGCTTGTGTGGTGCCTGGTGCAGCACTAATTGTCCATGTCTCACCGGTGTTAAGCCTCCTGCCACCGCCGGGGGACGCCGCGGCCCAGACTGTGTAGGAACATTTGTTTGTTATATCAAATGTGGCTGCTGTTGCAGAACCAAAGTAGAGGGTAACAATAAGCAAGGCAGATACTGCAAGGTTTTCAAGGAATTTCATTTTGGGTTTTGTTTTTTTAAGGACAAGGGTGTTTTGCTTTTATGGTGATTTGGTGTAATGCAAAGGGGTTTATATAATGTAGAAGTATGTGGATGAGTCTCATGGCTGCTGATGATTACGTGATTATTTTCTTTTAGCCTTGTGGAAAATTTGAGATTTGGTGATGTTATAGTTTGGCTTGACTTGAATACAGGTCGTGACTCTTGACTGCTAGTGCTTTGTATGATTCTAGATGATCTTGACTATTAATGCAAAGATAATAGACCTTTATTTTCATCAAAAAAAAAAAAAAAAAAAAAAAGGAGGGCATTTATTTCTGAGGAAGGAGAATGGGGAGAATGAAGAGGTCTTAGTGTGTCCTGTGGCTTTTGGTGGAGATTCAAACTACTAGAACATTATATTTTAGGAGTTTAATAAATGACGTTAAGTTAACGGAAAATTTAGTGGAGATTTAAATCTATAAATTTATGGTACGAATGAATCTCCAAACTTTTTATTGGAGCATCAACTATTTGTAGAAATTATTATATTTTAATTTTATAATATTAATATTATGAATGAAATACTTTCAAAGTTTTATTATAAGATGAAAAATATAAAATTTGAATAAAAAATAAGTATAACGGTTCAATTCAATAAATTGAACTATAAGTGTAAAATAACCCGACCAATTCCGTTGCTAGCATTTTCTCAAAATTGCCAACCGTAATCAAACTGATCAAAATGGTTTTTACGGTAATTTGGTTAACCATTCCAAAAACCGATCTGATCAACGACAGTTTTTGGTTCGTGTTGACGGTTTGGTTTTGGCAACTTATATTTTCCCCATTTTTTACCAAACCTATGCCGTGATCGTTGTGCATTGCTTTGACAAGTCAAAATGGAATTTCTGTTGACTGCTGTTCAGTCCAATTGACTAGAATGCATTAATTAGCTCCGCAAACCATGCTTTTAGGACGAGAATTTTTAATTTCACTTATTTAAAATATAAATGAAATTAATTTAATTTTAAATATAACTAAAAAAATTTAAGTATGGTTCTCATTTAATTTTCAAATAATTAAATTACCTTTTGTCCCAAAATTTCTGTAAGAGTAGGACAAAAAAAAAAAAAAAACATTGCCCAACTTCCCCGATTTTCCAATGCAGACTTTTAAACCTTAAATTTACATGACAGCTGACATATACAAATACAACGTATCCTGATTGCAATCCTTTTCGTTTGGTAGAATTGTGGAATTTTTCCCATCACCATGTGCAAGTGAAGGAGACCTTTTACTTTTTTTTTTTTAATTTGAGCACTACAGTGCTAGTTTATTTTTTACCAAGTATATATATTAATATGTAATTTATTTAATAATATTTAATATTTTATTTATTTATTTTGATTTTTTTAATTTTTTTTATTAATTCTGAGACTTATTAAATAATAAATTGTACAATAAAGTTAACTATCATCTTTTCATAAATCTCAAACCCCCAAACTTGAAATTCCCATATGATTCTACGTTGTGGGGTGCCGGTGAGAAATGGTTAATTTTATTTTAGTAAAATAAGAAAGTCCAGATAATGTCTTATAATTTAGATAAGGAGTATTGCATCATTATATCTAAAGAAAGTGCAAAAAGATTAGATAATTCAATATATTTTTTACTAAAGGAATGATTAATAAATTTAACTTTATTATTCAACTTTAATGTGATTTGAACCACACACCACAAAGCCAACGGTTGAATTTCTTGTCAATTAAGCCATACGAATGGTGGTACGATTAATTTATTCCTTTTTCATTTATCAGAATTGATAGCCCAACCATAAAAGAAAGGGAATGTGAACAGAAAGTCTAAGTCTAAGGTTTGAACTATAAATCTGAAAGTTGGAGGCCAATCGGGCTAGTGGTAGGTTAATTTATTATCTTGGTTCTTTTTTTTATTTTGTGTTATATCTCATTATCCAGAAATCATATTAAATTATGACCAATATTGTTTGAGCCGAAAATGACTCACAATAAAGATAAAGCTCTTTCAACACTTATTTTTTTTAATATACGAACCCGAAACTTCATTCGAAGGAAATCAAGTTCCAGTTATTTGGACTAACAGGGTTGGTATCTTAGTTCTGCAAACCGTAAAATGGATGATGATTATTTTGGGCCATTACAGGGCCATATGTTCAGGGATATTTCTAGGCCGAAGAAACTGCACATGGTTTGCTGAAGCAATCAAGCCCAATAGATTGGGCTATCATTACATCTGGCATGTTAATGAGTCCAAAATCTTGATGGACTCCACGTTTCGATGTGGCCTTGGCAATAAAGGAGCCATCTTAATTACCCATGCCCATTGGCCAGAAATTTGCATCAAACTTAAACTTGAACGGCGGAGGCGTATTGAGAGCAGGCTGACAGTCTCCCATTTGCCCGACAACAATCATTTCAGTAATTAGCTGGTGGATTTCACTATACAATTTTAAGATTAAAGTAATTATATAGTTAATTGAATGATATTTAATAATTTATTTATTTTCTTAAATTTGATTATTCAATAATTTATATTATTTTAATATTACTTAAATTATATTTAAATTATATTATCGCTAACATTTCAATTAGTTAAATAAAAATAAGAAAAAAAATTTAGTAGTTTCACTTTAATAACTTTAAAATAATTATAAAGTAATATGAATAATTAGATGATTAAATTCATGAAAACATAAAAAATTGATAAACTGTCAGTGTTGTCAAATAAAACTATGTAGTTACCTTTTACTACCTATCTGATACTGCTTAGTCTTACTCTAAAACTAATATTCTTCCTGCATAGGGTAAGTTGAAGGTTAAAAAGTATCCTTTTGTCCAACATAATGCAAACTAATTGATGTTGGATAATGGGTATTAAATATTAATAGTCATTAATTAATACACTGATTAATTAATATGAGAACTTCGCTGTCTATGATTTTGAGAAATGAATATTCCCTTTTAATTTTTTTTTTAATGTTTAGAAATGATAAGGGTAACCAATAGAGTGGCATATAAACACAGGAAAATGACGCTGTGACCAAAGCCAAAAGGAAAATGTGAACCGGCTGACTGACGTTGGATGATTTGTATTATATATTAGTACCAATTAATTAATACACTGATTAATTAATCCGAAGAACTTTGCTTATTGCCCGTGCAAGCAGTTAATTGATGGTCAAAACACTTGAATCAATTTTGCCATTATAACCAGGAAGAAGAATACAATTTAGGAAAAAGTTTCGTGACTTCACATAAAGAGGCTTTGTTTTTTTAATAAACTACTACGGATTGAAACATAATTAAAATTATAAAAATTTTAAAAATTAAATAAACTGTGAAATGTAATTGAACGATACTGTACTACTATCTATTTAAAATTATGTAATATTACATGTTCTTCCGGGACACAGAACATACTTGCTTATATTTCCTATAAAGACAACTATATTTCATATAAACAAAGCAAACCAATATATAATAATGTGTCTCATCTCAAGGAACTCCTGTATATCTTCCAGGGCTCTTCCTTTTGTCTCAGGAGCCCAAACTGAGACAATTGCAACACTGGCACTCAGCACCTAGTCAATGGTAAAGGTTTAATAGAGGATGTTCAAATCGAAGGGGCAGCAAATAATAAGTAACGTAGGCGCTTCAAGCTTCTAAGGCTGCTATTGAAATTGGCAGACTTCCCATATAAAAATTATCGGTCGGTGCCGAAATAAATAAATAAATAAATAACAAGGCCATCCAATCTCTTCCAAGTTCCAAGTTCCAAGTTCCAACCACAAATCAGCAAAAAGGAAAAAGGGCATAAAGAAAAAAGTGAAATTGCTTTAAGCTTCAAGGGCAGAACACAACGCTGTAATTTGAACCAGTAGGACAAGAGACTACATTTGGAGCATCATCTTTGGGGTAAGTGTAAGCATCAGGACACATTTCCTTGAACAAGTTGGAGTAAACAGTAGGCCCACAGATGCCAGCATAGCAACAAAATTGATTGTTACTGAAAACAGTACATGGGTTGTGACACCCACCAGGGTCTCTCAGTTCAGTTGGGCAAATTCCATTAATATCACCCACGCATTGGATTCTATTGAAGCAATCATATGTCTCGGCTTTGAATTCCATCGGAACGTTGTATCCATAGACTAGAGAGATGTTCATGTAATCTGTTTCTGACACGTTTAGCGTGTATTCTGCTAAGGTGACAGGCGGTGTGCCGTTGACTTGGCACTGTAGGACCCCGTTACAATCACCGCTCTCACATGTGCCTTGCCCGGATTTATCAAATTTGCAGTTGGTTCGAGCCCATATCCGGCCTTGGTTCGTGCTGCTGGGGTCCAAATTAAACACCCATGTTTGGCCTTGGTCCAGTCGGCTACCACCGCCGGGGACGGCCGCAGCCCAGACCGTGTAGGGGCAGTTGTTCTGGACGTTGAAAGTAGTTGCCTAAAAAAGGGTGACAAGAATGGAGCAGAGAATTGAGAGGTGCTTCAAAATGCTCATTTTGTGGGGGAGGGGAGAGGAGCAGGATAGTTTTCTCTGCTAAAGTCCCAATGGTGATGGATAGTCTTTTGGTTTGAACAAGATCAACTTGTTTGATTATTCACTCGATTATGTACCATAAAAATAAATTTCAATAAATTTGATCAAAGTTTTACAAAATCTTCTACCAGCACATACCAAAATCCATATAAATTCGAAGTTAAAATTTTATATCACTGTAGACGAACATTCCAATGGTGTCAATAGGTATAAACCACACCACAAAAACCAACTTACTAAAGTAGAAAAGCCTAAAATATTTATATATTCATTTTAAAATCTTTTAAAGTGAGGCTCTAGTTTTATACATTGCAATAAAAAACCATAACAATTTATTTGATGATTATTTGTGACAAAATAAGTTTGCTTTTGCGTTGGATAATTGTTGAAAATATTTTAAAACAAGTTTGTGTGTTACTTTTCAATGAGGGAAAAAAATTTTTGTTTCCCCTGAAGGCACGTTGTTTACTCTCTTGTATGCCATCTTGGGCTTGACTGGAAGTCAATTTGACGAAGAAAACTTCTAAAAGAGGGAGAAAAGTCAAGATGGGCGTCTGCAAAAGACCCATATGGCGACCCAATTCATAAATGCTGAGAAAGATGGGTTTCTTGATGTTGAGCCCAGAAAAAACACTAAAAACTGATGGGCTATTATAACTGTGAATTGTGTGTCTATAATGAATTATGTATAATTACCCTAACAATTTATAAAAAATTATAGTGGAAATTATAATAGTTAAAATTTAAATTTTTATTTTAAAAGTTTTAGGTTGAAATCTTAATAAGAATCGGTTAAAATTTATGAAAAATGAGAATTACTCATATTATATAACTCATATCCCAATAAACCTCTTAATGGACAAAAAATATCTACAATAAACAATGGTAATAGTATCATCTCACACGTATTTGTCTTGCGTTCTATGTCGTTACAACCATGTAAATACTTGCTTTTTTTATTTTTTTTTTAATATAACTAATTCAAAATTTTATATTAGAGAAAATTATTATTTTTTTATTTTTAATAGATTTCACTTATTATGTGATATAAAATAATAAGTGAGTTATAAAAAAAAAAAGTTTTGTTAGATTAAAAATTGGAAATGGAATCCAAACTAGAAATTTTATTTTGGGAGAGGATAGAAGAACATCAAATGGAATGATAATTAGACACACATAAATAACTTATTTCCATATATTAATTCTTCATTCTTAGTAGAGCACAGATATATGTTTAAAACACAAACAACTGATCATGTTTTTGATAATTCATATCATGATACATAACCTTATTTTAGTTACTGCATTTGTAGCTAAAAAGGGCCTTTTTTTAACTCTTTATGGCCTTATGGGCAGATAGTGGCAGAGCCACTTGGTAGCAATTAGGGACAATTACACCCATTGAATTTTGAAAAACTTTTGTAATTAAGGTAAAAAATTTTAAATTATTATATTAAAATTCTTTTTTGCCCTCATTGAAAAATGACCTTTGCTCCTACTAAAGTTTAATTTATATCCCTACTAAAAAATTAAGAACTAAAAAAAATTCTTTTTACTAATAAAAAAAATATGAGATACACATATTTCATAAGTTTTTAGTTTTGAATCTATTTTCTCTCAATGTATATATATACTACTTGCATGCCTTTTATTCATGAAAGTGTGCTTTTTTCTAGTCAAGTAACATAAGCAAGTGACACTAAAGACTGATTTTAAAACTAGTGTTTAACTTTAACTTAAATAATGATAAACTTAGATAGTTTGAACTTGAAAATAATTTATTTAAAATTCATTTATAAATTCATTAGCAAAATCGTTTCATGTATAAATGGTAGATTTAGTTAGCTTATTTTTAAAAAATAGTTATTTATTTACTATTATATAATGAAATTAATCTCTCTTTTTTTTCACTAAATGAACTTTAATTTAAATCATTTAGCCTCAAATTTTTTTATTTGTTAGTTAAATATATTGAGATCGAATTTTAATTTTAATCTAATTTGCTGAATGAACTATTGATATCAAATCTAAATTTTAATCTAACTTATTAAAAAAATTAAAATTAAATATATCAAAATTAAATTAAGACTGATTCACCAACACCTGTGTTGTTGCCCCCGCTGACCTTTTTTGTTGGGCTCTGCGACCGTGGGCAGAAGACAACCTCGTAGTTTGTCCCAGAAGGGCAAGTAAAGGTACTTGTCTGGTCGTCCTTGGGATAACTATAAGCATCTGGGCATCTATCTTTGAAAAATCTTGAGTAATCTGTAGGACCACAACTCCCACTATTGCAGCAATATTGATTGGTTTTGAAGACAGTGCATGGATTGTTGCACCCTCCTGGAGCCTTCAAAACAGCAGGGCACTGCCCATTGATATCAGCCGTGCATCTAATCGCACGGGTGCACCCACCAGAAGTTGGGCTAAATTCCATTGGTACATTAAACCCATCAACAAGCGAAATGTCAAAGAAGTCTAAGTTTTGGAATTGGTTTAGTGCAAATTCTGCTAGGGTGTTTGGTTGTTCACCATAGCCTTGGCACAGGAGGAGTCCTCCACAATCACCAGTCTGGCACCGTCCCCGTCCCGATCCGTCGAATTGACAGCCGGTTCGAGCCCAAATCCGACCCCCGGTCGTGCCTGGATTCACGATGATAGACCAGCCTTGGCCAGGTTTAAGTTGGGTACCGCCACCAGGAACGGCAGCTGCCCACACAGTGTAGGGGCAATTGTTTCTAATGTCAAAAGTTGCTGCATGGGTAAATGTGGAATACAGAGCCATGTGGAGGTATAAAATTATTGGAAGGGTCATGAAGCAGGGGCTCATTTTGGAAAACATATTGATATTGTGGCTGTTTCTTCTATAATTGCATTGTGCTACAAGGCTTTTGAGCTAAATTTATAGATGAATCAATGAAGACAAGTTCTCGTGTTCATGGCCATTAATGATCAGTGCCACACACTAGATTTCCATAGATGACGCTAATGTTTGGCCCGCATGTTACGTGTTTCTTCACCTGGACTTTGCATCATCACATGAAAAGTCTACAAAATTAGTGGAGCAGATTGGAATTTTTTTTTTAATCTCAAGAGAAAAAAGAAATAAAAGACAAAGCTTACAGAATATAAATTAGAAAACCGTCTTTTCTACTCTTAAGAAGGGTCACACCAACTAGGTGTCGATAAAAAATTCCCTCAACCCCACAGGTAATGAAACCTCAAATTTCTAGAAAAGTCCGCACAATAATTTTCTTTGTGTAAAGAATGCTGCAGGTTGTAAATGCTTCTCCTTGCGAATTGCAAGGCGGAGTCTACACGGCCCGTATTAGGGAAGTATATAAAAGAATGGAAAACGATCTGCAAATGCTTCTACTTACAAATTGTTTTTAGGAGGGTGATTGTTTTTATTAAGAGATATTGTTGCAGTTCAAATTGAATCAACAGTGTTTAAAAGTGTTTGTAAAATTTTTTATTATTATTAAAGTTACTTTTTGGTCTCAAAAGTAATTGATATGAAAATGAAAAGTAGTATTGAATTACTTTTTTTTTAAGAAAAGCAGCTAATGGATAATTAATTTACCAAGTTGCCCTCCGAAGCACACAGAAGAATTATTTGCAGTGTTTGACATAGATACTTCGTCACTGTGCTTGATAACTGTACTTTGTAACTCTAACAAAATAGTATTATTCCTACAACTTGTTATATGTAAATAGTAAAATAAATTTTAAAATAATATTATTTTATTTGTAAAAAATTATTGGATGCACACCAATTATCCTTCTTTATAATAGATAAACAGTAGATTCTCCTTTTCTTTTTCTTTTATTTTAATTGTGAAACAGTAATTTATACAGTAAAAATAATAATATTTTTTTGGTATAGTTATTTGTGTCATAAAAAAAATATTTTTTTTTATTTTTAAGTCTAATATTTAATAAATTTTTATTTATAAATTAAAATATATATTATTATAAAATTAATTTAAATTATTAGATATAAAAAAATTATTCGTTATAATAAAACAGAAATAAAATGTCTAAAATAATCATTTTATCATTTAATTAGTAACAGTTAATATTAATTTAACTAAATAATATGATTTTATTTTATTTATCAACAACTATAATAATCAATAATAATTGACAATCAATAATAATAATCAACAATTAACATTAACAACAATAATTACCAACAACAAAACCAAACACCCCCTTACTCTATCAGACAAGCGTGACGAATATTCCATCAGTATTCTGAGTTTTCAAGTTTTTTTCTCGAAGAAAACGACATTACTTAATGGAGGGGTCTTTTTTTTGGCCGACGGCATTTAATTTTTGCCGCCTAATTCAAAACCCGATAGATACGGGCTGTGTGACGAATTCTTGTCCACATACATAAGTCACAATTTAATTTAGGAAAGTATTACAAGAGGCTGGTGAGTTAACATAAAATAAACGTAAATTCACACATTATTATGATGATTATTCGTGCATAAATAATATTACTTTTCTTTTCCGCTCAAAATTGGTTAAATTTCAGTCATATTTGTAAGCATCAAATGTTGCAGCACCTGCATATATGCACAGCGTTAGAACTTAATTTTACAGTTTCATATCACTGTTAACTAATTGTATGGATACTCTCAAACTTTTATTAATCTAAAAACCCTAACAGAATTGAGAAGCACATACAATAAGTTTAATATAATCTCTCAACCAGTACACTCATTATGATATATAATACTAACAAAAGGAGTCTTATAAAATCTTAGTTTATTGAGCATTGAAGTGAATGGACTATATATGATATATAATACCAACAGAAAAAATCTTAGTATATTGAGTACTGAAGTGAATGGACTATATAGGAGATAGTCCCAATTTTATTGTAGAGAGTACACTGAAAGCTCTTTATTTTGTATTGCTAGATAGCACTGCTAACAACTGGTAATTAGGCTTCATGGGCAGAATATCACTTTGTAATTAGTCCCAGTAGGGCAAGTGAACAAGCTTGTGGGGTCATCCTTAGGATAATCATAAGCATCAGGGCACCTATCCTTGAAAAATCTAGAGTAATTTGTGGGGCCACAGTTGCCAGAATTGCAACAATACTGATCAGTCTTAAACACAGGGCATGCACCGTTGCATCCTCCAGGGACCTTCAATTCGTTAGGACACTGTCCTATAATGTCTGCAGCACATTTGATCACACGGGTGCAACTTCCAGAGGCTGAGCTGAATTCCATGGGAATATTATACCCATCAATCACAGAGATATCAATGTAATCCAGGTCTACAAGTTGTGTGATTGCGTATTCTGCTAAGGTGTTAGGTGCTGCACCATAGCCTTGGCACTCTAGGCGCCCATTGCAGTCACTGTTGGAATTAGTTTCATTCCTGTTCCAACTCAAAAGGAAGGCAACAAACTTTATCAACAACTCTTTTTTATTTTAGTTTGTTTTAGTTAGTAAGTAACTTGTGATCAATATGAAATGACAAGTGCAGTAACCTTTTGTAAAGATGAATTTTCTGCATTAGTCTCATTTTTAGTGGGAATAGGTGGAAAGATTGATATAACAAATCTTAAGGCCGACATCTCTCTAGTACTAATCAATGTACTTAAACTCCTATATAATGGGGTATTCATGTGAATGAAATCTAAGCCTTTTAGCTTCATTTTCTTGCTGTAATATCCCATTTGTGCACTTTCTTCTTTGCTGCAATTTCTGCAGCATTGTTTCCACTGCTGCAACTTTCTTTCTTTACTGAAATTTTCAATTTCAATCCTCATCGTTCACTCTTATTTTTCCTTCAAATAGTATCAGAGCTCTCTTGTTCTTGAGGGGCTTGTGATCACTTAATTTCTTCCTTAGAAAACGAACTTAAACTCAGCAACTTTTCTTCAGAAAAACCAGAACATTTCTCATGGCTTCCAACAACTTTTCTCTTCCTTCACCTCCTGTTTTCAATGGAGAAAATTATGTCATATGGGTTGTCAAAATGAAAGCTTATTTAAATGCATTTGACTTGTGGGAGATTTTAGAAATAGGTGCTCAACCTCCACCACTTCTAGAAATCCCATTGTTGCCCAAATTAGAAATCATAGTGAGCAAAAGACTAAAGATTTCAAGGCTCTTACTTGCATTCACTCCTCACGTTTAGATGTCATATTCACAATAATCATGACATGTGGATCAGCTAAAGAACCTTGGGATAAGGTACAAGATGAGTTTCAAGACAATCAAAACACAAAGAATATGCAAGTTCTCAATCTTAAAAGAGAATTTGTAATTCTAAAGATGAAAGAATATGAAAATGTAAAAGACAGTGTTGATAGGTTCATGAAGATTGTAAATCTAGTTAGATTACTTGGTAAAGACCTCAAAGATGAAAGAATTGTTGAGAAAATCCTTGTAAGCTTGCCAGAGAGTTTTGACTCATTGATATCTTCACTTGAAAACTCAAAAGACATCTTCATACTAACTGTCACTGAGTTAGTGAATGTTTTTCAAGCTCTTGAGCTTAGAAAAAACTTTAGGAAAGAGGAATCTATTGAAGGTGCATTTCCAACAAAGCGCCAAGTCTCTTTTCTACCAAATCTCATGAAAAAGACTAAAGTTTCAGATGAAAATCAAGCTGAAAGCAGTGCAAAAGGAATGAACAAGTTTGATCTTTGTCCTTATTGTAAAAAGGCAACTCATCTTCCTAAGTTTTGCTGGTATAAACTAGATGCAAGATGCAATATCTGCAATTAGCTTGGACATGTTGAAAAGATTTGTAAAAACAATACAAATCAATCTCAACAACCTCAACAGCCTCAGCAAATTCAACAAGTTGAAGTTGCAACTACCCAGCAAAATGAAGAAGAATATCTTTTTGTTGTCTCTGAAATTGAGGATGCATACAAAGATCAAACTTAGTACATTGATAGCGGATGTACCAGCCACATGTGTAATTATTCAAGACACTTAAAAAAGTTAGATTCAAGTTATAAAGTCCCTATAAAGCTTGGGAATGGAGCCGTAGTTGAATCTGAAGGCAAAGGCACAATCTCTTTCAAAACCAGCAAAGGTAACAAGCTCATCTCTGAAGTTTTGTTCATTCCTATCCTGGAACAAAATCTTTTAAGTGTTGCTCAAATTATAAGGAACGGTTATTCGGTAACCTTTAAAAAAAATGTGTTTAGTTCATGATTTGAACAATACTGAAGTTTTAAAAGTTTTAATGGTGGAGAACAAGTTTTCTCTGAATTTGGATGAAGGTTCAGATCAGTTCATTGCAACAAATTCTGATCTGTCATATTCAGGAGACCAAAACCAGCAACAAATGGATGGATTCTCATCAAAACCAGATCAACAAATGACCTCTCATATCTCTTTTATCAATTTCAGGAGGAATGAAACTTTTAAGGATTCAAATGCTAATGTTCATGATGAAAAGTTACTCATTGGTTCTTACGAAATTACTTTTCCTATTGTTAAGAATGAATTTCAGTTCATACAAGCCTTCAATTCTGGTACTAAACTAGGAAATTAGCTTTCAAATTGTTCAACAAATCAAGTCAAGTCAAGGTTTGAGAACTTTAAAGCTGAAATGGATGTGAACAGCAATAAAACTAAAGAGGAGTGTTGGAATTAGTTTCAATCCTATTCCAACTAAAAAAAAAGACAACAAACTTTATCAACAACTCCTTTTGATCTTAGTTTATTTTAGTTAGTATGTAACTTGTGATCAATATGAAATGACAAGTACAATAACCTTTTGTGAAGCTGAATTTTCGGCATTAACCTTACTTTTAATGGGAGTAGGTGGAAAGATTAATGTAACAAAGATTAAGGCCATCATCTCTCTAGTACTAATCAATGTACTTAAACTCATATATAATGGAGTACTTATGTGAATGAAACCTAAGTCTTTTAGCTTCATTTTTTTTGCTGTAATATCTCACTTCTGCACTTTCCTTCTCTGCTGCAATTTCTACAGCATTGTTTCCACTGCTGTAATTTTCTTTCTTTACTGAAATTTTCAGTTTCAATCCTCACCATTCACTCTTATTTTGCCTTCAGTCACCAGTTTCGCACTTGCCATTTCCTGCACCATCAAATTGGCAATTTGTTCAACCCCAGATTCGGGCTTGTGTGGTGCCAGCCGGAGCGCTGATTGTCCATTTCTCACCGGTGTTGAGCCTCCTGCCACCGCCAGGGGACGCTGCGGCCCAGACTGTGTAGGAACATTTGTTTGTTACGTCAAATGTGGCTGCTGTTGCAGAACCAAAGTAGAGGGTAACAATAAGGAAGGTAAAAACCGGAAGGTTTGTAAGGAATTTCATTTTGGGTTTTGTAATTTTAAGGACAATGTGTTTTGCTTTCATGGTGATTTGGTGCAATGCAAAGGGGTTTATATAATGTAGAAGTATGTGGATGAGTCTCATGGCTGCTTATGATAACGTGGTTATCTTCTTTTAGCTTTGTGGAAAATTAGAGATTTGGTGATGTTATAGTTTGGCTTGACTTGAATACAAGTCGTGGCTCTTGACTGCTAGTGCTGTGTATGATTCTACATGATCTTGACTATTAATGTAAAGATAATAGACCTTTTTTTTCAAAAAAAAAAAAATTAGGAGGGCATCTAGTTCAGGAAGGAGAATGGGGAGAATGAGGAGGCCCCAGGCCTTTATCATATTTTAAGAATTTAATAGGTGTTACTAAGTCAATGGATATATGTTTTAGTCATTGAATAACTATGTGAAAATTAGAATCTATGAGTTTATGATACGAAGGAATTTCCAAACCTCTTAGTGGAGCCTCAATTATCTGTAAAAATTATTATGTTCTAATTGTATAATATTAATATCATGAATGAAATTATGTTAAGTTTTATTATCAGATGAAAAATCTAAAACTTGAGTAAAAAATAAGCATAAATGGTTCAATTCGGTAAATTGAACCACAAGTGTAAAACCAACAAATTCCGTTGCTAGCCTTTTCTCAAAATTGGAAACCGTAATCAAAGTGATCAAAATGGTTTTTACGGTAATTTGGTTAGCCATTCCAAAAATCGATCTGATCAACAACAGTTTTAGGTTCGAGTTGACGGTTTGGTTTTGGCAACTTGTCTTTTCCGGATATTTTAGCAAATCCATGCATGATCGTTGTGCATTGGTTTGACAAGTCGAAATGGAATTTCTGTTGACTACGCTTCGCCCAACTGATTAGAATGCATTAATTAGCTCCGCAAACCATGCTTTTATCATGCAGCAATAAATTAGGTCTTGAAGGACGAGGATTTTTAATTTAACTTACTTAAAATATAAATGAAATTAATCTAATTTTAAATATCATTAAAAAAATTTAAGTGTGGTTCTTTATTTAATTTTTAAATAATTAAATTACCGTTTGTCCCAAAATTTCTGTAAGAGTAGGACAAAAAAAACCATTGCCCAACTTCCCCGATTTTCCAATGCAGACTTTTGAGACTCAAATTTACATGACAGGTGGCATGTACCATACAACGTGTCCTGAGTGCAATCTTTTTCGTTCGGTAGAATTGTGAAATTTTTGCCATCACCATGTGCAAGTGAAGAAGACTTTTTTTCTCAAAAAAAAGAAAACAAAAAAGAAGACCATTTACAAATTTTTATTTGAGCACCACAGCGCTAGGTTATTTTTAACAGAGTACATATTAATATACAGTTCATTTAATGATATTTAACGTTTCATTTGTTTTTATTTATTTGTTTATTCTTATATTTCTTTTTAGGTTTTTTGTTAATTAAGAAACTTATTGATAAGATTAACTAGCCTCTTTTCATAAATTTCAAACACCCAAACTTGAAATTCCCATATGATCCTAATCTGTGGGCTGCTGTAAGAGATGGTTTTTTTTTTTTTTAGTAAAATAGAAAAGTAGAAATAATTTCTTATAGTCTGGATAAGGAGTATCATCTTTCTGTCTAAAAAAAGTACGAGAAGATTAAATCATTACGATATATTTTGCACCAAACGATAACTAATAAATTTAATCTCATCATGTTGAGATTCGAACCCAACCACAAAACCAACATTTGAATTCCTTGTCAATCAAGCCATACAAATGGTGGTACCGTTAATTTATTCTTTTTTTAATTCATCAGAGCTAGTGGCCCCACTATAAAAGAAGGGAATGTGAACAAGAAGTTCAAGGTTTAAACTCCAAATCTGAATATTGGAGACCAACCGGGCTGCGCCTTGTGCTAGTTTAATTTATCATCTTACTTTTTTTTTTGGTTAGATTTTAATATCTGAAAACTACATTAACCCTTGACTAATCTCATTCGAGTCAAATAGGACCCCACTAGGAGAGTAAACTTCTCTCAACATTTATTTTCTTTATAAATAAAACTGGAATGTGATATTTTATTTGATGAGAACTAATTTCCAGCTATTTGTACGAATAGGCGTTGTATCTTAGTTCTGCAAACCATACAATAGATGATCATGATTCTTTTGGGCCATTTCAGGCCCATATGTTCACCGCTGTTCTCTATCCGAAGAAACTGCACATGGTTTGCTGAAGCAATAATGCCCAATAGATTGGATCCAAAATCCCGATGGACTCTACGTTACGATGTGGCCTTGGCAATACAGGACCCATCTTAATTACCCATGCCCATCGGCCAGAAATTTGCATCGAACTTGAACGGCGGAGGCGAATAGAGGCCAGGCTGACAGTCTCCCATTTGCCCAAAAACAATCATTTAAGTAATTAGCTAGTGGATTTCACTATACAATTTTAAAATTAAAGTAGTTATATAATTAATTGAATAATATAAAATAATTTTTTAATTTTTAAAATTTAACCATCCAATAATTGGTGTTACTTCCGTGTTACTTTAGTTTTATCTAAATGATACTATCGCTAACATTTCACTTAGCTAAATAAAAATAAGAAAAAAACTTACTATTTTCACTTTAATAACTTCAAAATAGTTATAAATTAATATGGATTGTTGGACGATTAAATTCATAAAAAAATAAAAAATTAATAAACTGTCAAAGATATTGAATAAAACTGTGTAATTACTTATTACTATATATCTGAAACCGCTTAGTCTTACTCTAAAACTAATATGCTTTCTACATAGGGTAAATTGAAGGTAATAAAATATCCTTTTGGCTCACAAAATGCAAACCAATTGATGTTGGATAATGGGTATTAAATATTAATTTTTTTTGTTAATTCGAATAGATTTGAACTCGGAGACTTTCTATTATGGGTATTAAATATTAATACTCATTAATTAATACACTGATTAATTAATATGAGAACTTCGCTGACTAAGATTTTGAGAATGAATATTCTTTTTTATTTTTTATTTTTAATGTTTAGAAATGATAAGGATAACCAATAGAGTAGCATATAAACACAGGAAAGTGACGCTGTGACCACAGCCAAAAGGATAGTGCGAACCGGTTGACGTTGGATGATTTGTATTATATATTTATACCAATTAATTAATGCACTGATTAATTAATCCGAGGAACTTTGCTTATTGCCCGTGCAAGCGGTTAATTGATGGTCAAAAGACTTGAATCAATTTTGCGATTATAACCAGGAAGAAGAATACAATCTAAGAAAACGTTTTGTGGATTCGCTTAAAGAGTGTTTTTTTTTTTTAATAAAGTATTATGCATCGTGATATAATTGAATTTATGAAAACAAAAAAAATTAAATAAACTGTAAAATGTGGTTAGACAATGTTGTACTATTATTTATTTAAAATTATATAATATTACATGTCCTCCCGAAACATACAAAGAACTTGCTTATATTTCCTATAAAGACTTACATATAAACAAAGCAAACCAACATATAATAATGTGTCTCATTTCAAGGAACTCCTGTGTATCTTCGAGAGCTCTTGCTTTTGTCTCAGGAGCCCAGACTGACACAAATGCAACCCTGTGTTGGCACTCAGCACCAAGTCAATGGTCAAGGTTTAATAGAGGATATTCAAATAAAAGGGGCAGCAAATAGTAAGTAACATAGGCGCTTCAAACTTCTAGGGTGCTATTGAAATTGGCAGACTTCCCATATAAAAATCATCGGTCGCTGCAAAAAAAAAACAAAAAAAAGTGACAAGGCCATCGGCCATCCAATCTCTTCCAAGTTCCAACCACATATCAACAAAAATGAAAAAGGGGACAAAGAAAAAAGTGAAATTGCTTCAAGCTTCAAGGGCAGAACACAACGCTGTAATTTGAACTAACAGGACAAGAGGCTAAATTTGTGGCATCATCTTTGGGGTAAGAATAAGCATCAGGACACATTTCCTTGAACCTGATGGAGTAAACAGTAGGACCACAGCTGCCAGCATAGCAACAAAATTAATTGTTATTGAAAACAGTACATGGGTTGTGACACCCACTAAGGTCTCTCAATTCAGTTGGGCAAATCCCATTAATATCACCTGTACAAAGGTGACAAAGATGGAGGTGAAAATTGAGAGGCGCTTCAAGGAGCGCATTTTGTGGGGAAGAGACAAGGAGGATAGTTTTGTCTGTTAAAGTCATAACAGTCTGTTGGTTTGGATTGGACGGTGATCGATTGCTGGATAAGGCTTGACATTGTCAAAGTGATGATCAACTCCCATACATATTTACGTTATGTATGTTTTTATTTTGATTTTTTTTAAATGAATATAATTTATTTATAATTTTATATTATATAATAAATTTATTTAAATAAAAAAATTAAAAATAATAATTAAATAATATTAAATTATAAATTAATTTTACTCACTAAAAAAGAAGTAAAATTAACGAGCACTCTTATATTAAACATTATAAGTTTTTTTTCTTTTGAAAAAAAATAAAGAAAGGTGCAGGACCCTCCTCACCTATTCTTGACCTATCTATTTTGTCTCATCTCTCTAATTTCTTTCAATAAGAATTATGAGAAAAAGGTTTAGGAATGAGGAAAGTAAAAAAAAAAAATCCGAATACAATAAGATTCGCAAAACGGGAAGGAAGCCGAATACAAGGAGGAATTCGATTACAACGGCTTGTTGGAAATCCAACTCAGATTCGGATTCGGTGCATGCGTCTATATAAACACATCCGAACATAGAACAAAGGGAAAACTACATCTTAACCAACTTACTCTAACTTTATCAACCATTCATATAAATGTATGAGTGATGTGTGCAACTGCGATCTTTTATACGACTTTAATTTGAGGACAACTTGCCAGACAGTGTCCTCACCCATCCTCTTCAAATGTGATTTAAACATTGTCTTATTTATAAGACTCGATAGTTTTTTAAAATGACTTAAATGATCTTAATCAACCGACCAACTTTATAAGTCATTCATTCTTTTTCTTCCCATCAGATGCGGGACTTCTTCATCTCCAACATTCTCAAAGAGTTGAGTTGAGTTGTGTTGTGTTGTGTTGTGTTAGAGTTGAGTGAATATTTTTCTATTGATCTGCTTCTGTTGGGGTTGTTGTTGGCAAATGTTTCTGATAGATATGATGGGTAGAAAGGGGATGGTCTCTGTAGAGAACAGAACCGAGACAAAGTCATTGTCTTCAAAATTGTCAATTTTTTGCGGTTACAAGTTCAAAAGAATCAAACCTGGAAAAACTTGTACAATGAAACATGATTTCTTTGATCTCACTACTCGCAGGAGAAAAGTCTTAATTTGCTCTAAAAAAGGAAAAAACCACTTTATCCGATCCAACTTTAGGGTAACCTTAACTTGGATTCTTGCTCCAAAATTCTTATAATTGTGAACGCCAACAATGGAGTCTACGTGAAGGTTTTGGGCAATCCCAGTAACCCAAAAAGGAGACCTATTTTGTTGCTGGCAAGACAATTCAGACAAGGAAGACAACTGGTGAAGTCGCTGGCATCAGAAAACCCAATCATCATGGAATTAAAGAAGGAGATATATCTGCAAGGAAGACTATTTCCACTCAAAGTTGGTTAAATTCCGGTCACATTTGATGGAGTCTATCAAGTCTTTGTTTTATTGGTTGCTGTAGTGAATGAACAATAAAACCGATCCCAATTTTATTGCGGAGTTTTTTTTTTTTTTTTTTGCTTTTTTTTTGGTCAAATTTGTAGAGTACATTTCTAACAAACCAGTAATTTGTTACTCTTACAATAATTAAAATACAAAAAAAGAATAAAAATAGCTTCGACATCTTCAAGGGCAGAAGACAACCTTGTAGCCAGTACCACCAGGGCAAGTAAATTTACTTGTCTGGTCGTCTTTAGGATAGCTATACGCATATGGGCATCTACCTTTGAAAAATCTTGAGTAATTTGTAGGACCACAGTTCCCACTATTGCAGCAATATTGATCGGTTTTGAAGACAGTACATGGATTGTTACACCCTCCCGGAGCCCTCCATGGAGCAGAGCACTGTTCGTTGATATCAGCCGTACATGTATCCCCACGAGTGCACCCATCGGAAGTTGGGCTAAATTCCGATGGGACATTAAACCCATCAACAAGCGAATATCGAAGAAATCCGTGACAAGCAGCAGACATTGACACAGATAACAGATAACAGGATTTAATGCTGTTTAATCAAAAGTCTTGAATTTGAGATATGAGAATGTAGTCATATCAAATATTTATTAAGATACTGAGAAGTCTTAAAAAAAAAAAATCTGTGACAATCAAGGTCATAACAATGTCTTTGACGATCATTTTGACAAAATAAATTTGTTATTGCTTTTGATAATTATAAAAAATATTTTAAAATAATTCTGTGTGCTATATTTTCATTAGGACAAAAAAAAAATAGAGGCATGAAATTTGTGTGCCATTCAGGAACATTGCTTAAATGCTTTTATACAATCTTTGGCTTGACTCGAAGTCAATCTGACGAAGAAAACTTGTAAAAGAGGGAGAAAAGTCAAGATCGGTGTCTGCAAAAGACCCATGTCGTAGGAACTGTATGAAAAGCAATTCATAAATGTTGCAAAAAGATGGGTCTCTACATGTAGAGCCAATGCGCATCCGCGGGTTGTCTGGATAGTACAGGCCTTTAGGATTGTGGGAGAAGTTGGGATTTCCACTCTCAGCTTTCTCAAATAAGTCCCACAATTTGTGTGCATAAATTAGATATTCTTTATAGGTACAGTGTACTTTTTACGGTCTTTTTAAATTTATTATCTTTTTTATTGTTAATACTTTATCGAATAACTGTTAATTATTTTAATATTAAAAAAAAGAGATGCTGAGCCAATACAAAAACTGAAAACTGTCACATTATTATAATTATATTATACTTATTAATCGTATGCTTATAATCAATTATGTATGATCACACTAATAGTAAAGAACATGAATGTTCTTTTAGAGACACCCTCATATTTGGAGCTTATACATCTGTTTTAAAAATTTTGGGTTCTAATTATGAAAAAAAAAGTGTAGAATTTAAAAGAGGAGATAACTACCTCTATTGTACGATTTATGACTCCATAACCTCTTAATAAAAAAAAAAAATCTATAATAAACAATGGTAATAGTACTATCTCACACGTATTATCACACACGCATTTATCCTGCATTTTATGTTGGTGCGACCTTGTAAATTAAGGTGTTTGCTATTTTTATTTTTTTAATGAGTATAATTCATTAATAATCTTACGCTACACAAAATTATTTTATCTTTTTTGTTTGAATTTTAAATAAATTTTTAATATAAAACTATGAGTAAATTATATTTAAAAAAAAAAGTAAAGTCAAAATAAAAAACCTCAAAATGAAATCCAAAGTAGCAATTTTTCTTGGACCATTGTGCTGGCTGCTTTGCGGATAGAAGAACATGGAATGGAATGAGAATTAGGCACACATCCATAACTTGTTTCCATATATTAATTCTTTAGTAGAACATATACGTTTAAAACATAAACAACAGATCATGTTTTTCATGTTTCACATCGCGATCCACAACCTTATTTTAGTTACTGCGTTTGTAGCTAAATAGGGACTTTTCTTTAACTCTTTTAGGGCCTTATGGGCAGAACACAACCTCGTAGTTAGTCCCACCAGGGCAAGTAAAAGTACTTGTCTGGTCGTCCTTGGGATAACTATAGGCATCTGGGCATCTATCTTTGAAAAATCTTGAGTAATCCGTAGGACCACAATTCCCACTATTGCAGCAATATTGATCAGTTTTGAAGACAGTGCATGGATTGTTGCACCCTCCTGGAGCCCTCAAAACAGCAGGGCACTGCCCATTGATATCAGCCGTGCATCTAATCCCACGGGTGCACCCACCAGAAGTTGGGCTAAATTCCATTGGTACATTAAACCCATCAACAAGCGAAATGTCAAAGAAGTCTAAGTTTTGGAATTGGTTTAGTGCATATTCTGCCAGGGTGTTTGGTGGTGCACCAAAGGCTTGGCACTCGAGGAGTCCTCCACAATCACCTGTCTGGCACTGTCCCCGTCCCGATCCGTCGAATTGACAGCCGGTTCGGGCCCAAATCCGAGCCCCGGTCGTGCCTGGATTTACGTTGATGGACCAGCCTTGGCTAGGGCTAAGTTGGGTACCACCACCAGGAACGGCAGCTGCCCACACAGTGTAGGGGCAATTGTTCCTAATGTCAAAAGTTGCTGCATGGGTAAATGTGGAATATAGAGCCATGTGGAGGTATAAAATTATTGGAAGGGTCATGAAGAAGTTGCTCATCTTGGAAAACATATTGATATTGTGGTTGTTTCTTCTATAATTGCATTGTGCTACAAGGCTTTTGAGCTCAATTTATAGATGAATCAATGAAGATTAGTTCTCGTGTAATAACCAGTGCCACACGTTAATTTTCCATAGACGACGCTAATGTTTGGCCCACATGAAACGTCATCTAGACTTTGCGTCATCACCTGAAAAGTCTATAAAATTAATGGAGCAGATTCAAAATTTTTAATATAAGTAAGATTAAATAAATACGGTTAGTGAGATATACAATTAATTCAATGACATTTAACAGTTTATATTTTTTTTAAAAAAATTTAATATATCTTTTATAATGCAAGAATCTTTTTCACTCAAAGCTGGATAAATTCCAGTTACATTTGAAAGCATCAAATGTTGGCGCACCTGTCTATGCGCAGAATACCAACAGAAGGGAGTCTTATAAAATCTTTGTTTATTGTTTACTGAAGTGAATGGACTATATAGGAAATAGTCCCAATTTTATTGTAGAGAGTACATTGAAGCACTTTATTTTGCATTGCTAGCTAGCACTGCTAACAACGGCTAATCAGGCTTTATGGGCAGAATATAACTTTGTAATTAGTCCCAGTAGGGCAAGTGAACAAACTTGTGGGGTCATCCTTAGGATAACTGTAAGCATCAGGGCACGTATCCTTAATAAATCTACAGTAATTTGCGGGGCCACAGTTGCCAGAATTGCAACAATACTGGTCAGTCTTAAACACAGGGCATGCACCATTGCATCCTCCAGGGACCTTCAATTCGTTAGGACAAGGTCCAATAATGTCTGCTGAACATTTGATCACACGGGTGCAAACTCCAGAGGCTGAGCTGAATTCCATAGGAATTTTATTCCCATCAATCACAGAGAAATCAATGTAATCCAGGTCTGCAAATTGTTTGATTGCATATTAGGCTAAGGTGATTGGTGCTGTTAGGGTCAATCCCAAATTTGTTAGAAGATAAGAGATTATCTCTTTATCTCTTAAAGAAACTATCTTGTTATTTTTTAAAGAGATTAATCTTTATCTCTTAAAAGATTATGTCTTCATTTTTTAAGAGATCGTGTTCTTATCACTTTAAAAAATTGTATTATTATCTCTTTCTGTAGAATTTATAGAAAGAGATCAGCTAAGAAGTTAAAAATTATACCTAGCGATGGGATGTTACCAAGAAGAAGAGAGGCCTTTGTTACCAATCTCAGGTTTAGGTCTCGTACTCTTTAATATATAGTGTGGTGTGTGTAAATATAGTAAGTGTCTATTTGAGTGTATCGGACTTTCGGGTACAGTGAGTCTTTAGGTATAATGAGTTTTTTGTGAGATACTATAATTTCTTTATTTGTTTTGTCAGTAAAATTCTAGTTTGTCTTCGCCGGTGAATATAAGTTTTAAGCCAAACCACATTATATTTATATGTCTATTTTTCTTTTCCCTGCACTTCTATATTTTGTTAGTGTTTGTTACTGCACTTTCACGACGCAACAGTGGTATTAGAGTTTTAGTTGCATGATAAAGAATTTTTCAACAGTGGTATCAGAGACTGGTTTGATAAACAAGTCAAAGATTAGGATTTGTTTTTGAAGAGTTCAAGAAAAATTTTTGATGGATTTGGAATTTCGGAAAAACTAGTCTTTATATAAGTCCTCACTTGCATATTAAGTCCCATCTCACTTTGGAGAAGACAATTTCAAAAGAATTTTGTATTTTGTTGTTACCTCACTTGACTTTCACTAGAAGGATATGAAGAATCCCCCTATCTGGGTTTTGAGGGGGAGAATTGTTGAACCCAAATTTGTTAGAAGATAAAAGATTATTTTGTTATCTCTTAAAGAGATTAGTTCTTATCTCCTAAAGAGATTAGTTTTTATCCTTTAAAGAGATTGTGTTCTTATCTTTAAAATGTTGTGTCTTTATCTTTTAAAAGATTATGTCTTTATCTCTTTAAGAGATCGTGTTTTTGTTACTTTAAGAGATTGTGTTCCTATCTCTTTCTGTAGAATAAATATTAAGAGATCAGTTGAGAAGTTAAAAACTACACCCAGTGATAGGATGTAACTGGCTTTGAAATCTCAAGTGTGGTATGTGCAAAAAGGGTGAGTGTCAATTTAGGGTGTGGTGTGACTACACCAAAAAAAAAGATCTTTTGCAGCGGTTAGAAATCGCTGCCAAAATGACTAGAATCGTTCCCTTTTCTCTAATGCAGCGGTTTACAAGCCGGTGCATTTAATAAGGGCTGCAATAGCACTAATGCAGCGGTTTGTTTGTTTATTATAACAGTTTTAGAAATCGTTGCATAATATGTGTCATGTAGCGTTTTTTAACTATTAGCAGCGGTTATTTATTATTTTTAACAGTGGTTTTTTTAAGTATAAGCAGCGGTTTCACATCCTTTTGCCACAATTGAAACTTAATATTGCAGCGGTTATCATGGGAAAACGCAGCGGTTCCTATAAACAAAAGCAGCGGTTTTAAAAGAGTAAAGGCAGCGGTTTTACAAGGCAATGCCAGCAGTTTCTTAGTAGATAAGGCGACGATTTAGAAGTGAAAAGGCAGCGATTTGCTTAGAGAATGCTGCGGTGTAGGCAACGGGTTTGATTTTTCAGAAGGCAACGGTTTTTTTATGAGAAATAAATTTTGCAGAAACAAAAAGTAGCATTTATTAAATAGTGAAAGGAACAATTTTTCTTTCTTCCTTGATTGCAATTAAAATATTAACTGCAGAGAATTTTGAGCATCCAAAGAAACATCAAATATCATATATAATATTTAAGATGTCGAATACAAGGTCTATATAAATTGAAAGATCCAAATATTGTGGCAAAACACAAGTCTTCAAACATCATCACCCAAAAAGGAATATTGTTCAGTCTTGTTAGAGCTGACATTCCACAAAAACAAAGCAAGTGGTGCCTTTCTCTATTACCAAATTCCCTCTTAATCTGTTGGATCTTCTAAGGCCTCAAAAAATAAAGCTTTCAAATCTGCAAAAAGGGGAATAATAGAGTTGTCAATCAATGTGCCTTTTTTTATATTAAATTCATCAAATCTGAGCTACTGATTGAATTAAATGAATGTGCCTTTCTCTAAGTGATATAGACAAAATCACAGCAAACATAATGAACTTCAAATCTCAATAGGCAAAGACATAATTAAATCTGCATTTTTCAGCTTGGAAACTCCTACTTTTCCCTCTTTATTTGCTTTCACACACATAGATAACACAATTGCAGTACCATTGCACACACATCTCTTCTTCCTCCTCAGCACATCACATGTAGAAGAATCCATAATCTGAACCCTAGAGAATGGAGGATTAGACCAGTCAACCAAACCCACAATTCCACACATAATGTCTATCGTAAACCCTTCAACAATCAAATGTTCATAAACATCTTTCCTACGGAACCAATACCGGCATTGACATTTCTTACAAGGAAAAGAGATTTCATCTCCTATAGTGGTCCAAGAAAACACCTTATCCAATAAAGCCTCAACCCCATTCATGTATGCATCACTTAATCTATCAAAATGTATCCAATTTTGAGATTTCATACCCAGCGGCCAAACTTCAATCAAAGAAAAAAAAAACTACAGCCATAATAAAAGAATTTCTCTTCCAACAATAACCAAATAACAATTTAGAGAACATAATTCCAATTCAAAAAAGCTCTACTGGGTTACGTGGTGAGAGAACTAGTTACTACCTCTTCAGAGAGGATGCAATGTCAACAGGGGTTCCTGATTTAATGCTTTGATTCCATGCTTTATCAAGCTCTAGCGCAAGTTGATAACTATCCTGCCATGATAAAATGCTTATAAGGGGGCTCCCCAGTTTCCACAGAAGAGAATGGTAAAGGGATTGAAAGAAGAGCAGGAGAGACATACCTCAATGGCCATGCACCCCCCTTGACCCATATTCGGCTGCATGGCATGGACAGAATCCCCAAGCAACGTCACACGACCCCTTCCCCAGGTTAATGTCGGTGTTCTGTCATAGATATCACGCCGAAGAATGGCATCCTCATCGGTGGATTGTATAAGATCTATTACATTGTCGCACCAACCTTCAAATATTTCAAACAGCCTTTCCTTTTTCCCTGCCATATTATGTCAGCAGATTGAGGGACGTTAGGAATCAATAAACCACTATTTGTTATCAGCATTTTAACACGTGTCAATCATTTCACGAATCTAAAGGCCAGTCCCATTATAGCTACATTTTTAAAGTTTTCCTGTTCAGAGTTCCAAATTCAAAAAGCACTATAGAAGCCAAGAATGCCTGTAATAAATTTGAAATTTGTGTCATTTTACTTCTCTGAAATCCAATGAGAAATATTTTACATGGATTGAAGACAGTTATAAACTTTTTTGTTCCCCAAAAGCCTTTCTATAACTACAAGACATTCTAGTAGTGAACTTTTATTGGACAAAGATTCTTGCTCACACCATGGCAACAATAAAATCCCAAGCATATGAACCTCTGATTCAAATTGTTATTGTGATACCAATTGTTAATAAAGTTGGAGCTCGTAAAATGAAGAAAAAAACTACTGAAAAAATGGGGGTTTGAATCCAGAGATATGGTATTCCACCACTTTAGAGCTTCAAAACATCAACTAATTCAAAGACCCAATATAATTCAGCACATGAACCATTGATAAAAAATAGAAAGGGTACCTTGTAAAAGTCTCCCAAATCAAGAAAAAGATGAAGATTCCTAGACAGAAGCCTTGTGACCCATCAACTGAATTACTTAACGTGAGCTCACACCTAGTGCACACTGCCCAACAATAACAAAATTGATTCAAATGATACTAAATAAATCTATATTATGTAGATCCACATAATAAAAAAGGCATTGAGATAATTTTCATACATACAAACAACCATAAGCATCACTAGTAGTTCTATATACATGAATGTCATAATTATATTTAGAAACTGAGTTCACTAATACTCTCAAGTTGCCTACAGGACTGTTTAATACCATTTTAAATTCTTATTCTTCAAAAAAAAAAAATAACGCTATAATCAAACATTATCTATTCTATTCTACCTACAAGAATCCAAAACATAAATAAAAAAAAAAATTCCACCAAACATCAAGTATTCTCAAAGAGAATGACGTCTCCTATGCAAAAGAAAAGGACAATTCCACAAAGGAAAATGCGAAACAGCTTTATAGAATGTTACTGAAGTCATGTGGTAGGAATATAAGAGTCAAACATTAAAATTTTTGGAAAAAATAATAAGATTTCAACTCTTATAAATTTTAATCACTTTATTTTTTTTCGGTTATACCACTATTCACGATCAATCAATTGAATTTTGAAGCGATAAAACCACAAACCAGCATATATAGTAGAGAATCAAATATCGTTCATTATACGTATAACTCTAAGGCAAGATTTGATACTTGAATTGTGTACACCAAAGATCACAATCCTATTAATCCAACAAAAATGTGGTGGGAACGGTTAGATGAGTAAAACCTATACTTTTCACCCAAATGAACACCAACAGATAAAGATCTGCACAAAAGCATTTTTGGCCATCTTTGGGCTCTGGAACTCTTTTAAGTACCAAAATTATAGAACAGTTTCTTCACCACCCCCCCCCCCCCCCCAAAAAAAAAATCCTGCATAAATTTCTAAAATTGGGACTCCTCCTACTCTTTAAATTTTCTTTTGTTTTTTTTTTTGGTTGTAGGAACAAACTCTAGTTCAGAAATCAATCACTCACAATAAATTACATAAAATTCTGATCGAAACAGATCGATCATATCAATATCCAAATCATCAAAAGGAGAAGGCAAAAAAAGAAAAAAAAACGAAAAATAAAATAAGAAAAGCAAAGAAAAGGCATGAATTTCAGAGGCTAATTAATAGAAGCTGAGGCAGAGTAAGATGGCAGCACAAATTGAATTGAATTCAAAACCCACGAAAAAAAAAATGCAAAAGGTAATTAAAAATAAATAAAGAATTCGGATCAAGAAAGTAACCGACGACAGTAACTTACCCTAAGAGAACCGTGCAAAACAAAAGAAAATAAAACCCTAAGAGAATCCCTTAAAAAGAAAATTAAATATGTTGAAGAAAATTATGTTAAATTAAATAAAAGCAAAGAGAAGAAGCTTAGAAAAATAAATAATCAAAAAAATTATCAACAAGGAAAAAAAATTAATCAAAAGAGATACTTTAAGCGAAGAAGGCTGTAACTTTTACGGTATGGAAGGAAAAGAGATATTTTTTCTGATCAACGTGGCTTCTTGATATCCATATAAAAATATTTTTATTTTTGATATTTTTTAGAACTAAAACAACGACTTTACTTAAATAATTTATTTAGGGTGTCATTACATCTCTAAAATTAGGTATTTGTCCGAATAATTTTTTATACAACAAGATATTGATTTTATATAATAAAATTGTTATTTTATGTAACAAAAAAAATATAAAAAAATATAAATTTTTTTTATTACACAAAATATCAGTTTTATTATATAAAATTACTATCTTATTATATAAAAAAATATTTAAACAGATACTTAATTTTGCCAACCTAACTTTTTCTATTTATAAAATGACTCCTATCATAACTTATTCAGCGGTTTTAAACCGCTGCATAAATAGGCAAACCGCTGCATATACATCTTAATATATGTTGCGGTCAAAACTCTTGTGCTATAATTGTTACAATTGAAGCGGGTTTTATCCGTCACAAACAAAACCGCAGCCAAACAATAATAAATAACGCGGTTTTGAAAATCGCTACGTTGACACCGCAGCAAATTCTATGTAACGCAACATTTTGCACAAAATTATTTAGACAGCGGTAAAAACTGCTGCATTATACCTTATTACTAGCCTTTATTAAACCGCAGCCAGCTAACCCTCCCTATAGCCCTGTTTTGGCGTAGTATGTGTGTAAATAAGGTGAGTGTCTATTTGAGTCTATGGTGGAGTGTGTATAAATAGGGAAAGTGTTTATTTGAGTGTGGTGGAGTGTGTATAAATAGGGAAAGTGTTTATTTGAGTGTACTAAGCTTTCAAATATAGTGTGTCTTCTCTGAGATATTATAATTTTTTTATTTGTTTTCTCAATAAAATTTTGGTCTGTTTCGCCCATGAACGTAAATTTTAAATCGAACAACGTTATATTTGTGCAACAATTTTTCTTTTTCCTGCACATTTGTGCGTCTATTTTACTTTTCATTTCGCTTCTAAATTTTGTTAGTGTTCATTACCGCGCTGCCACGACGCAATAGTGGTATCAGATCTTTAGTTGTGTGACAAAGAATTTTCCAACATGTGCTGCACCATAGCCTCGGCACGCTAGATGTCCATTGCAGTCACCAGTCTCCCAATTGCCATTTCCCGCACCATCAAATTGGCAATTGGTTTGACCCCAGCTTCGGGCTTCCGTGGTGCCTGGTGCAGCACTGATTGTCCATGTCTCGCCGGTGTTAAGCCTGTTGCCACCGCCGGGGGACGCCGCGGCCCAGACTGGGTAGGAACATTTGTTTGTTATATCAAATGTGGCTGCAGTTGCAGAACCAAAGTAGAGAGTGATAATAAGGAAGGTAAACACAGGAAGGGTTTCAAGGACTTTCATTTTGGGCTTTTGTTTTTTTTTTCCAAAGGACAATTTAAATGTGTTCTGCTTTTATGGTGATTTGGTGTAATGCGAAGGGGTCTATATAATGCAGAAGTACGTGGATGAGTCTCATGGCTGCTTATGATTACCTGATTATCTTCTTTTAGCTTTGTGCAAAATTTGATGTTTGATGATGTTATAGTTTGGCTTGACTTGAATACTAGTCGTGACACTTGACCGCTAATGCTGTGTATGATTCTAGATGATCTTGACTATTAATGCAAAGATAATAGACCTTTCCTTTTTTAATTTTTTGGAGGGCATTTAACTTAAGATGAGAAAGGAGGGAGCTGAAATTCAAATTTCTATATATTCTGGATTTTGGTGAAGATTTAAATCATTGAAAGAGTATATATTTAAGATTTAATAAATGGCAACAAGTCATTTCCTTAATTGTAGAAAGACAACCATATATTTAATTTTATTGAACCTTTTAACAAAATTTTCATCGTAAAAAAGAATCTCCTAACCTCTTTAGAAGTTATCATGGTCTAATTTTGTAATATTAAGATTATAAACGAAATTCTCTTAAAGTTCAATTACCATGATGAAAAATATAAAAATTTTATTAAAAAATAAGTATAAACGGTTCAATTCAGTAAATTGAATAGTAAGTGTAAATAATCGGACCAATTTGGTTACATGCATTTTCTCAAAATCGCAAATCGTAACCGAACTGATAAAAATTATTTTTACGGTTAACCATTCCAAAAACCGGTCTGATCAACAATAGTTTCTGGTTCAAATTGACTGGTTTTGGCCACCCATCTTTTCTGGTTTTTTTAGCACACCCATGATCGTTATCCATTGGTTTGACAAGTCAAACATGGAATTTCTGTTGACTACTACGAGTCCAAGTGACTACAATGCATGAATACGCTCCGCAAATCATACTTTCAGCACACTTTAATAAATCAGTTCTGTTGTTAAAATAATAATAATAATAAATCAGTTCCTGAAAAGAGAATTTTTAATTTAATTAACTTATCTAAAATATGTATCAAGTTCTTTTAGAAAAAAAAAAGAATTAAGGCAACATAATTTTAAGTGCAGTACTTGTTTAATTTTCAAGTAATTAAATTTCCTTTTGTACCAAAATTGTGTAAAAGTAGGACAATAAAACTTGCCTAACTTTCTTCCCCGATTTTCCAATGCGACTCTTAAAGCTTAAATTTACATGAGACAACTCATACAGACCGAGACCAGAAGTCCTTATTGCAATCGTTGTCGTTGGGTGGAAATGTAGATTTTTTGGCCTGATCATGTGCAAGAGAAGACCTTTTATTTTTTCTATTTGAGCACTACTAGGTGGTCCCCTTTAATAAAGAATATATAACTATAGTCTATTTAACGATATTTAATAATTTATTTATTTTTCTTTTTTTTTTAATTCAACCATATAATATGATTATGTGCTCACATGTTCCATAATAAAATGTGTTCTTTATGATTTTCCTTTTTGTTATTTTAAACTGGTTTAAGCAATTTAATTCAAATAAAAAGAAAGACTTTTTCGTTGTGGGTGTAAAAATATCACGTCCAGAAAAATGAATTGCGTGAGAATTTCCGAATAAAAAATGATAAAAATCATATTGGTTTATTTATTTTTATATTTCTTTTACTCATAAATTTCTGACTCCTCCTTTCTAAGTTTAGAATTTGAAACCTAAATTGAAATTTTAATTATTAGATGTTCCTGAGTAATAGTTAACTAATTAATTTATTTATTTGATCTTGAAGAAAAGTGAAAATTCATGTTACAATTAAAGGAATTAAGATGTGGAGGATGTGAGAACTAAATTCCTGATTTTTTTTTTTTGCTCTATTAAGAGATTAAACAGTATATTCCTCCTATAAATTTCACCTCTCTTTTGTCAAGATTTAAGTCCAACAAAATTTGAATTCTGACCACTATAACGTACGAATGAACCAGCTGTCGCATAACGGTGATTATTGTTTTTTTTTTTTTATAAGTCACAGGTGATCATGGTTCCTTTTTTTTTTTTTTTTGGTTTAGGTGATCATGGTTCTTTTGGACCGTTTCATGCCGATGTGTTCAATAATTCTGGGCAGGACCGACAAGCCCAATAGATTGGGCTATCTTTACATCGGGCGTGTTATTGGGTCCAACACCCTGATGGACTTTACGTTGCGATGTGGCCTTGGCAATATTGGACCCATATTAACTCCCATGCCCATAGGCATTAAATTTGCATCGCTACTATGACTCTTTTTTTCTTTTTTTTTTTTTTCTCCTTCAAACTTGCATATTAACTTATTAATCTGGTTCATGCATAAGGTAAGTGGAAGGTAAGAAAATATCCAATAATTTAAGTAATCAGTAAATAAGAATAATCTACTTCATTCATAGGGTAAGTTGAAGGTAAGAAAATATCCTCTTAGCTAACATAATGAAAACCGGTTGATGTTGGACAACGGATATTAAATATTTTTTTTGTTAATTTATTCTGAATAAAATTTGAACTAAAGATATTATGTTTTGAAGAACTTTGTTGATGCATGATTTTGAGAAACGAATATTCCCTTTTTTTTTTTTTTTTTTAAGTGTTAGAAATGAATAAGTGTAACCAATAATGTACCATATGAAACACATGAAAGTGACGTTGGGGCCAAATCCACAAGTATAATATGAAACGGTTGACGTTGGAGAATGTGTATAGCTATTAATTAATACACTAAGTAATTAATATGAAGAACTTTGCTGACTATTCAAAGCCAAAGCCCCTTGTCTTCTTTTCAAAGAGTTTCGTTGTGTTTGAGTTGAGGAATATACTGTTTCTGTTGATCTGCTGCTGCCGTTGGTCTTGTTCAAAATTGTTTCTGATGTGTAGCAAGAAGATCTATATATAGAGAACAGGAAGCAAAAAGAAGAAGAAGATGAAGAATCTTAAGGCAGAGGATGTTCAAATAGAAG